>CM062857.1:19830257-20061593 GCA_031772225.1 Eubasilissa splendida | reverse complement strand
AAAATATAAGTTTTTAGTTAAAATAAGTACTAATACAGTATTCAAAGTTCACAGAAAAAGGTTTGTTCATAAATTACCTATTGATTTCCTCATCCGCAGTGTCGTAGAGAAGAATCACGGCCAATCTTGTTGTCATTTTTGTTTTGACAGATTATGGTACGTTTATCTCCCTCACTCTCTCTCCCTCTCTCTCATTCAAATATAACACGGACGTTAATTTACGTACTGTCTATTTTTGAGGGTAGGTGTAACAATCACCTTCATTTCAATATTGAAATTTTGAGAATAGGTCTGATTAAGCTGGGTCCGAGTAGATTGAACTGACTGACTGAACTATGAAAGGATGGCCTTGCTGTCGGTAAGTTTAAATAAAGAAAAATTAAGAAAAGATTATTGACATTTTTGAAATCTGTTTACTCACGGTAACAATGTAATTTTATAAGGGTCGTTTGCCGCGAAAAATAAATACATAATCAAGACGAAAAATCCCTCCCTTCACTGGCTGAAAGAATTAGATAGTTTTCTTCTGTCTGTAAAGGTTGTTTTAATTTATTCTCTAGGCTTAATATTTACAGAGATACGAAATTTTTGAGCAGACACCAGACATGAAGCAATATTGTCGTTAAGCTATATATATATCAGATCAATGTTGCCGTTTTGATGATATGTCTGTTTCATAATTACGTACTATTTATGAAATAGACAGGTAGTGTTTAAAATATAACAGTGTTATATATATATAACCGAAATATTTAAATGCGACATACATAAAAATAACGCACATATAATATTTACTTTGTTCAAGAAAACGTTGTTTTCTCTTAAAATCAGTATAAAAAACATCTAATTTATGAAATGTGCTACAAATGTTGTGAATAAGTTCAATATTAATTCATATTGTGGATAAAATATTCGTGAAAACATATATTTTAGGTATTTTTTAACTAAAATAATGACAGCGCAGATTCGACGTCCGCAATGGCCGGACAGACCAGCGTATTGAAGTTCGATGGACAATTAAAATTATCGTCTTTTATAAGACTGAAAATATATTATTTAAAAACTGATTATTGTGTTTTTGATATAAAACATAGCTTTAAATAATATCTGAAGCCTCAAAACATGTGAGTAAACAGAATATATTATTTAAAAACGTATGTTTTCACTAAAACAAAGTATTATAAAAACGTCGAAAATTGGTAATATGTCCTGCAAATTGAATGATTTATGACATTTTGATAATTTGTCTCTGTAATCTTGTCTTCAAGATTATAAGAAAATATCAATTTTTCAAAAAAGAAAATCCGTTATATCCATATTTAAGAATTGTGTTCTTATTGGTGCCATGTTCGCCGTTCTGACATAGACGTCAGAATGCTTTCAAACTATTTGTCTCTCTCTCTCTTTGCGTAGAATTTAATAAACATTTTTATTTAATTCCAAGAAACAGATAATAGTTTGGAATTTTTATTTAACACTCTTAATTTAATTTAATACCTTGGAAATTGCTTTGTTAAATTTGTGAAACGAACTGAAAAGATTCTCATATTTTCTAGTTGAATTGAATCAAGTTTGTGCATTTGAATTTTTTATCGTCGAGAGAACATTAACATTGAAAAGCACGCATGAAGGCACCAACCATCTACCGCTTCATTGATTTCACCTGTGCGAGCAAGAGCAGATTGTATTTTTAAAAATAAATCTACATCCATATTATTATTTTCCACGCTCTAAAAAATATTCTTCCTTTCTTTTTAATTACTTGCACATTTTGCTATCATTATTATATTTAAATAACATTATTATTCTACGGAAATACGTTATAAAGTAGGCACTATAAAAGCGAATCTGTTGTATGTCAGTGGCGATCAGTCAAATAATGCATTTCACTGTCGTTTTTCATAAAACTAAATATTTTATCAATACGCGTCGGTTACTGCGATCAGTATTTATTACAGGGTGAATATAAAGTTCCAGGCCAATGTTGTTTTTGAATAACTAAGAAATGAAACACAAATTTTTAATTTATATGAATATATTAATTATATATGAAATATGACAGCGGCCCATATTTTTCATGACATTCTCGCACACTTCGCGTGTGATTTCAGCAATTTCATTACAAATATTGTCCGGTGGCATCGGTATTACCCCCACAGAAAATGGTCGGATGCCGTCAAATCAGGTGATCGGGGAAGTCAGTCGATATTATGCGGACGGAAAAAAATTCAAGCGTAACTCGGGCTGTGTGTGAGGTGGCACCGTCTTGTTAAAACCACATTTGTGGCAGGTCCAATTGACTCAATTCGGCCACCAATAAGTTTTCCAATATGTGATAATAGCGATCACCAGTAATGGTTACCGCACTGCCATTATTATTTAGATAAAATGTTTTAATACTTTGACACGTTACTGAAACAATAGATACTTCATAATAAATTGTAATTAATAATTCTCTATATCTACCAAATGCAAATTGACAAATATTTTAAAAAACCAAAATGGCAAACAAACAAAATCGGCCTGGAACATAATATTCACCATGTAGAATGAAACATCTGTTGTGCTAAATTCTCAATTCAAAGAATCAAACATCGAAATCACATGTTACTTTTTAAATAAAGAAAATCGCTTCTAAGAATTATATTTTTATAAATAACCCATACAAGTTTGTAAATATGTTTTAGAGAAAAATCTCAAGCAATAATAGTCACCGAATTTTTTTTTAGACACGGAATTCCTTATATCATAAAATAATACAATTAATATCGCTTTAACTTCGGTTAAACGTACCACATTATTTTATTCGAAGTCATCGGTCGTGTTAGCTGTCGCTAAGTGTTTTTTTTTATAAACTTTTTGGCAGGTTTTTATCAAAGATAAGCAAATTAAATCTGTGCGCCTGTATTTGATAACTCAAAATGTTGACTGTAGTGTATGACAGGCTCTAAGAAGTTAGTAAACTAAAATTATTAACTACTTTAAATAAAATGATTAGTTTGATAACATGTACAATAAAATAATGAAAGTGTTAAAAACTAATGGCGATTTCCCAGTGATCATAAATTTGGTTTTTGTATAGTTAGTATCAAACCAAAAATGTAATTTTTCGTTGCTTATTTTAAACTTAACGGTGAGCTTTCATTTTTCTAGTTTAAAATTCGAGAAATTTTACACGAATAAGTTACATATGCTTTCAAGATGAGGTAAATAGTTAAATACTTATATATATCAGATAAATAATTAATGACGTTATTTGTTACGTAAATCATGCGAGAGAGGTAGGTTTGAATAGAAAGAGACGACAATAAAATTGTTGATTTTCTCGCATTCAATACATGTGCCAAAAATAACTCATATCTAGAGCGTTATACAAGTTTCTCATTTTAATATTATGGAATGAGTGTTGTCATTGGAATTAATCCATCGAAAATTAAATAATTTATTCACTCGAATAAATATGCGTCTGAGTAAATCAGGACAGTGTACTTTGGAGTTGGCTATTTTGTGTAGGAAGATGATATATATTAGTATTAAATGAGTATAAAGATCCTGTCTAAGTAATTGTTTAAAAAAAGTCTAATCTAGTGTAAAACTTCTAGTGTAAATGAATAATAAAAAAACACATTCTTGTAAAAAACGTGAAAATTTTAATAATTAGTGGCGCCATAACAGATATCAAATTTCACGGATATCAAGTCTCAGAGATGTCAAACAGTAACATAGGAAGGTTTGGTAGAATGGCCCTCACGCGTAAATACTTCGCGGAAGTATTCCACGACGTTACAGGAATGAAGGGATATTCGTGACAGTATGAAACTTTACGCCAAGGGCAAAGGTCGGAAAAATATGACTTGTGTCACTTATAAATCAACACACCCTCTAGGTGTACTGACAGAAGGAAATGGGTGATTAAGGTTCAACCATCTAGACTAGGAATGCCATTGTTGGCACGCTACAGAATTTTCAAACGGTCATAAATTTTATTTTGATCATGTTACCGTCAGACTTTTATAGCTATAGTTTTTTTTATTAATATAATCAATGTGGAGAAACTGATTGATCGATTGACATAAGAACATTTGGTTGCTTGAATAGACTACTTTTGACAAAATATTGCCTGAATTTTTTTCATTTTTCTTTCGTAGAATTAACAAGAACTAGCAGAAAAGCAATCGGCTGCAGCCGATTGCGTGCTGATAGGCCCTGCAGGCGGATATTGTGGCCGCTACGTGGCCAGTGGTGATTGCTGCGCGACCAGGGATTTATGATATTGCTTTAACATCGGTGCACTGACTTATTAAATGACAAAAGTAAATTCCCATTTGAAATATAGATTTTACGAAAATCCTGTTCACGC
The DNA here is from genome assembly GCA_031772225.1 of Eubasilissa splendida. NCBI lineage: Eukaryota > Metazoa > Arthropoda > Insecta > Trichoptera > Phryganeidae > Eubasilissa > Eubasilissa splendida. The sequence goes on along the minus strand of CM062857.1, from coordinate 20,057,233 downwards.
GGCGGTCACCACTGACCGCGTAGCGGCCAGAATAGCCGCCCCCAAGACCTATAACCGATTGCTTTTTTGCTAGTGCATTAGTATCAATTTTTAATTAAATATATCTAATTAATTATTCTTCATCAATCCACTTAAATACATTCTTGAAAAAACAGAGATCATGTTGACAATAAATAATTACTGAACAAACATAAACATTACGAACATATTATTGACAGGTGATTGACTACGCGAGATGATATACTTGCCAGTCGAAAAAATTCGTACGATTTTGCTAATATATGTTATTTCTCATTCGCAATAAAGACAATGTACACTTCATTTCAAATTGATTATACATTTTCGTACTGTTATTGAATATATAAAGGAAATAACATTTAAGTAATCTAAACCTAGAGATATTAAAAACACGTTGAATATTTTCGCAACTTTGGTATTTTTTCTTACTGGCAATGGTAATGGACACTAACATATCCAAATATAGATCCAATAGCGACAATGTGTAATTATATTATAAGATAATGCTAAAAAAAATTCCAGAATATAATTCAAAAGACTAATTGTAATAAAAATTACAATACAACATTGGTGTCACGAAGAATGTTTTTTTTTATTATTAATGGAACGCGTAAATGTCTCAGAAGGTTTGTTGCTAAAGTAAGATGATTATTACTTCATTCATTTTGTTTTATTTTCAATGTCGTGATGATGGAATTAAGGCTGTTGGCGAATGAAGGCATGGGTGAGCTGTCGCCACCTGTTTTGATCGTAGTATAACCTGATAATTATAATATGCATACCTACTATTAATTTGACAAAAATCTAATAAACTCATAAAATAGATGAAATGCACATCAAAAATATTTTTTAAAACGGTATTATTGCTGGCAACATTGGTTTGTCCATAGCAGTTTAACAAAAATTGTTAATTATTAGAATTCCATCTACAGAATCTGTGGAATTTACAGGTAAAATAATGTGAAATTATCGAAATGTGGAAGCTATCGAAATGATATGTTGAAATTATCTCTTTCAATTAGAAAACCACATATAAATAAATAAATTAAGGTAATACAATATAAATAACAAGTTTGATCTATTGCCTTGATTGATTGGCTTGATTCTAATTGAAATAAATGTAGTAAAAAGATGTGTGTAAAGGTGAGGTGTTGCCCCAATACAAATAATGCCTTATATTGTATATGACAATCGATGCCGCCTTGACAACGAGCTATTGGCAGTAGCACATATTAATCTATTCTATAATGGTGGGATAAGATCCTGTGGACTGTATCTATTATAATAATGATTAGTTGACGCAGGGATTCAGGAAGAAAAATAATGGCAAATGGATCTGACCTACCTTGCTCTAAAGTCCTAGGCTAGACGTCGTTTTCCCCTCCAGTTGACTACCACGTTTTGTGTGAAGAACCGAGATATCACTGCTCTTTCTCGGTATAGTCGCAAATCACGTACGATGCCGCGGTATAAGCGCACAGAGTCAGAATTATCTCTATCTCCACGGTGCTGATCCGAGGCCAGAGGATCCCCCTGCTGGCTATGACGGGAGTTTATCGGACCGTCTCCGACATGGCACTTCCAGTTTTGGCTGGCGTCCTCCCGACCGACCTTGAAGTAATGAAATTTTTGGCCCGCCGTTCCCCGATGAATAATCTGGAGGTTATCATTTTGGAACGACTCTCGGGCCCTCAGATGACCGATTCCAGGCTCTGGTTGCTCGAATGCGAATAGTCACATTGAGAAAGTGGCAAGAAAGGTGGGACGCTGCCACGCAGAGTAGATGGACTTACACCTTTCTCCCCTTCGTGGAGGTGAAAATGAAAGGTGAAGGTGGTCCTCCGGCGCTGGACCACTACGAGATGCAGATGATCTCGGGTCATGGGCATTTCATGAGTAAACTCTTCGACTTAGGACTTGTCCGTGAACCGTGGTGTGTTTGCGCTCAGGTGAGGCAGACGCCGGAGCACATCCTCTGGGACTGGGGGATTATGAATGATGCACGTGAGATCATGATTGCGGGATTAGAAAGAACAGATCATCGGATCCTCCGGAACGATGACCTATTAAGAAATGAAAGGAATCTCGGACATTTCCGGGTATTTATTAAAGTGTGAGTCTCCCGGTGGGGGTTGCTGGGATGGGCGATGCCTGGAAGAGTAGTGGCTACAGAGACCTAACGGAGCATTCTACTGGCTCTCCCTCGCGCTCTTGCGACCTGGACAGGGCCAATTTTTGCCGGACTGTGACCGAGTTCTGCGACTGAAACACATAAATGTCACGTCTACCCTCCCCTTTTGGGGTTGTGTGATTTTTATAACTTCTTTCTGTCTGCCTTTTGAAATTAATGTCACAACAAGTCTTTCATATTGTACAGGTATGGTTCTGGTACGACGATACCGGAGCCAACCTTTGATGGTGTTATGATGATATGACAATGTAATAAAATAAATAAAAATATATGTAATTATGACGAACCGAAACGAGGGTAAACAACTCTCAAAACGATTCGGGATTGGGTGTAAATAAATAAATAACAATATATACTATATTGTCCTGAAGGAGGTTGGGTCCAACTGAAACTAGTTGATTTTAGTGTATGTACATAATAAAGTGGTTTAATACTAAACATTTTATTATTATATAATATATATTATATTATTATTCTTTGAATCGTCTTGCTTTCGATGCTCTCAGAGAACAGACATGATCATGAAACTGCGGTTGATGATAGCGCAATATGGTATGTGTACATAATGCAGAACTTACATTGTAGTGCATTACGCTAAAAGAGTTTTGAATCCAGAATAACTCTTCCGCAAATTACCGCCATCTGCAACAAATTCGATAGTAATAACACAACGGTTAACTGACTTATGCCGCACACGGTATATTCCCCTTTAAATTCAGCCCACGATTTGCAAAATTGCTGTAGAGACCGAGAAATAAAAAATTACAATCTCACGTGAATGGTTCAGTCAATTCACTGTTCGTTCCAACAGACGAAGGGTTGCCTCCATTGACTCGTAGATTCTTGCACATGATTATTATTACAGAAGCGGAACTCGTGTGACATCATGCACGAACCCACCAACTTACACTCTGATCAGAATATCTAATCCAAGTCTAACGTTTGTTGACAGCCCTGGAGTGACTGTTGTGTATTGACAGGTTATCAACATCCTCCAAATAAGTATTGCAACAATGAAAATTTAATTTTTTTTTTAAGATGAACACATTCTCATTGTGAAGTTGCAATTTTACAGAACATAGGTCTAATATAAAGATATTTAAACTTGTTAAAATGTGTATTATCCTTCAGGTAGGTTATAAATTTCTCAAGATCAAATATTGCATCATATTTTGATACTTACACTTTTTATTTTTTCCTTCTTTTTTCTTTATTATTTTAAATTAATAGATGATATACTAATTATGTATAATATGATTAAATGCAAATTAAATGAAGATGAGAGAAGTCAGGCAGAGATGGTCTAGTCGTGTACGATACACGACTAGACTAGATAACTATATCACAAGAACTACTGGTGGAATCATATCTTAGGTGTCAGAAAATACAGGAACAGAAAAAAGGATTCACTGAACTCCCCTCTCCTGAGTCTCCCAATCACCTCCGGACGCAGTGGACAGCATGGGATTATCACACGATTTCGCCAAAGGTCGAACACAATACACACACGAATTTTCCGAGATTAATAACAGCGTTTTGACTGTTCTCATTCAGGGTCACAAAGAGGCACAGAACATTATTTCGTTCAAAGTATTATAATGATAGGTGTAAGTCCCAAACAACTACATTAAGAATAAACGAAGAGGAACCTAGGACCTCTAGCAAACCTAGTTATCAAACGCAGAGAAATATATGAAAAAAACCCATATAAATCAGGGACTATCCGAGAGGTGATCCTAAATAGATGAGAAAAAAAATAGAAAGATGTAATAATTTTTTTATATGGTTGGCACACCTGGTTGGAAGTTTTCTAATTTTATGTGATATGTGATGGACATTATGAATCATAATTTAAATACCATAATGTGACATGAGACTCGTTATATAGGAAGATTAACAGCTGCGGGTCTAGAGACCTGATGGCCCCGAGCGCGTTAATATAATATAATATTTTACTTTCACTGCAATTAAAACCTTTACTGAGATTCTTAAGATAGATTAATGTATCTTAAGGAACACCTGTTTACAGAAATTTCGCAAAGATGAAACACGGTTATGTAATTAAGAATCCATACTTAAATGTTTTCAAAATACGTTATTTTGGTGCTCATATAAAACACTTTTAATACACATATTTTATAAATATTAAGATAATACACTTTATTTAAACCACTATTTATTGATAAATCAACATGTTTCGATACCTATGGTATCTTTTTCAAGAAATAATGTGTACTGAAATTAAAAATACAAGCATAGATGAAAACAATTTAATTTAATTTAATATATTTTTATTTATGCATGTATTTTTAATTTTAGTATACATCGTTTCCTCAAGAAGATACCATAAGTATCGAAACATATTTATATTATCTTATTATTTATGTAATATGTGGCCACAACATAATTTTGCTAATATTGAAGAAGAAACATATTATATATTTTAGAAGAATTAATGCTCAAGGATTGCTAGGCAAGGACGTACAAACAAAAGTACTTATAAAATATACTTCCACTGTGAAAAATCACACTTCTCTATAAAACTTATATGAATAATTCTTTAATATATGTTGTGCTATTAGAAAATAAATTAAATTTGACGAACGATCTATTTTATGAAGGTTTAAATATTTTATATATGTATCTTTACATTTTTCTACTGTTCATTTTTTGTAGATTACGATAATACAATTTTTACTATTTATAAAATAAATTATTTCCATAACGGAAGGTACAGTTACAGTATTATTTGTAGGTATATAAAAAGATATGTTACGATATTATATGATTCCGAATATAAATACGTACGAAAAAGCACGCGGTGTCCATTAGATACTAGTATGTCGTACAACACAATAGTACGTACTTAGAAGTAATTAATACAATATTAAATAAACCAGCTATTTTTAGTTTTTAACGGAGTTCTATAGGGATCTAATTCTAGATCATTTCTTTTCATTATTATTATTTTTATTTATTTAAACTTTATTATATATATACATTATAATTTTTTGCCAAACTGCATGGCAGTTTTACGGCAAGGATTGCCATTTACATAGTTATTATTGAGGTTTTATACAAATTATTACAAATATAAGTAATTATTAAGAGAACACATTCTTATTGTGAAGTTGTAATTATTCAGAACATCTGTGATATTTTAAATACTAATTAAATGTATTAATTAGAAAGATATACATGTAAAATAAAAAAAAAATTTGTTGCACTACCGGGATTCAAACCTGGATCTCTTTCCAAACCGGAAAGGTGCATTATCCAACTATGCTACAGCGACAGTACTTTTGACGACAAATTTCCGAACCTATATGTCACACTTTTTCAAATCAATACATTTATCGTTCTATTATTTGAAAGCCATCTACTTATCACAGACCTATGTTCTGAATAATTATAACTTCACAATAAGAATGTGTTCTCCTAATAATTACTTTCGCACATTCTCCGGTTTGAAAAGAGATCCAGGTTCGAATCCCGGAAGCGCAACAACAATATTTTTTGATAAAATTGATTTTATATGATCTTTCTAATTAATACATTTAATAAGTATTTAAAATATAAGTAATATAATATATTTCATATCAGATATTGTGGATAATAATTCCCTACAAATATTTCTTCCTCTTATTTCTTAGCGCGTCCATTTGTGTGGCATTGCAACGAAATAATACTTAATTACACATCGAATTTGTCATAGTGAATATTGAATGAGAAACATTTTTGCTCGACATTACACTAGATTCTTGCATATTTTTAATAATCAAAATTCACAGATGGAAGAAAATGAGTATATCAATTCAAATTATTTTGCGAGTGTCCTATTATTATTGACATGTAAAATATAGTAGGTACATTATATTTTTTGAGACACAATTTAATGTTTTTTGTAAAGATAAAGAATTTGTAAAATTGTCAGTGTTACACTTCTGTTACAGATGTAATTGGTTAAACATAATCGAATTAATTTGAAGCCTCCAGGTGCGTCATTTCATAATTCATGAGGTATAGATATTTGGTATCAAGAATGTTATATTATTAATGAAAAAACCTATAAAAAAGTATCCTTGAGATTGTTTATGAGAAGAATGATCTTTCATGCTCACATTGAATTATTTTTTGAACCCCCAGGGTTTTTTTTTAGAGTAGCGTGGGTTCTAAGAGATGGGTTGAAGTTAGCGCGCGGTGAGAGACTGAGTTTTTAGATATATTTTCGTACGGTGTGAAGTAATGTGTAGTACAGTTTATGTAAGACATTTATATTTAAGTAAGTATGTAAGAAAAGGAAAAACAATAACGTAAAATAATAAAACAAGATTGACAAATAACAATTTCAATGTGAAACAGCTTTATTATTATTAATAATATGTCAGAAGAAATAAAACATCGAGTGTCATTTAATTTTGATTAACTAAATTAATTAAAAATATTAGCAATAGAAGAAAAATAAAAGAATGATGCGATGGAATTTTATTCAGAATTTTTATAAACAGAAAAGTGCTTACTTAACTCGCAGAGACAAGTGTGACAGAAAAACATTTCATATACTCGTATGCGTTGCGAAATACCCATTCCGACTTTACCCAGGTAAGCGTCACACGACGCACACATTTCTGGGCCTTTATTATATTATTTAAAAAATGTATTATACATTTTTTAGTACCCACTAATTTGAAAGGTTCAGAAAAATTAATACAAAATAAATTCAATATACGAGTACTTATATAGAATTATTAGTGTTTGGAACATACATTTATTTGTGGAAATACATATTTATTATTGAATTGCCTTCCACCCTTACTTTCCCGGTGTCACCATCGACCCAGTCGATTGGCAACCTTGAGCCAGTACGGTTATACATTTATGGTGCAGATTACAATATTATACTAATTCGAGACTTTGCGTCTATACTGTGTCGGAACCTTTGATTAAAGGAATTAACTAGGGATTAAAATATACAGTTCGCATTTTAGAGATGTCTGCAGAATCCGGATAATGGTGAGTGCCTATTCGTTCCGTGTCCTGAATTCTTCCAGCATCTATGCACGTACACAATAATTAGTTTGGAATATATGTATCTTCGAAAATTTAACGTGTTATTACTTTTTATCCTGCAGATCAGAATGACTTCTAATGGTATCAAAAAAAAAATCACAATGTTTTTAAAAATACAATTGACCACTTAATTAAGATATTTATTTTAGCTTTTGTTTCCAACTTTGTTAACCTTTACCATACCGTCATATAAAATACTCATACGCAGTCATGCTGTCAACTCGTATTACCGTAAGAAATTAGAGTTCTACTAGTCTTTAAAATGAGAAAAAATGGTTAACGCCATTAAATATATAAAAAAAAGTAATATTATAATTCGGAGCATTCATCAAGTTTTCCTAATACATAATACAACCTTCCTTTTTATCTATCTTCATTTAATTAGTGAAAAAGAGACACCATTATATTCGTATGTTTGTTATTGTTTTCACTACGTAATTAATGTATGATTTTTGGTATTTTTGTCAACGTATTAATTTTACAATGGAATGAATAAAAAATAATTATTTTTGTAAGATTCGCCGTACATAATTGATTTTTCACTAGCCATTTTTAAGTGTAAATAATTTCCTTCAAATTAACTAAAATATGCAGTGTATGTTGCGTATATTTACCGAAATATTACAGATTTAATTAGAGCGGTAGACCTCTGTTACTATATGGTTTGGAAAGGGTTTAAACGCCTAATATAAATCCTTCCTTTCCCGGAGGTAATCGAGACGGATTAAAAAGCAAACACGTTACAACGTTTCATAAAAACAAAGTCTAGATGATTTTGGAGAATGGTGTAGAACATACACTATTTTATTTTCAACAACAAACGGTTCAAGTTTGCCAGATCGTCAAGTTGTCGAGTTGCCAGGTTGCCAGGTTGTCAAGTTGCCAAATATAACAACCGATTCGTGCGGGCCGTTGCGAACTTATGGAGGTACATCTGTGAGTGTGCTCGAAATAATTTTTCCACATTTCAACAGGTGTGGTCACGTCGTTCGGTGCTGAATTCTCCAAATTGATTAATCAATAATTATAACGTATTTGAAAATATTTTTATGTTGCTGGGTGTTGATTTATGACTTGTGTTTTACTTGCTCAACCAAAATCTTTCAATCTTTCTTCATAAATTTGACTACTCTGAATTAATAATATTTTTATTTTTTCATTCATAGTACAGTACAGTGTGTTATTATATTGTAATAATCAGATAACATTGCAGCAAAGTAAGACATATATTTCGGTACTTTACCTGCTACACTTATTTACTGTATTATAGCAGGCAGTGCCTTTCCGGTATAGTGATAAACAAAGTGTAGTGTTCAATGTACAAATAAATATATATAAAGAAAAGAGTAAGTCAATATGCGATTAGATAGCATATAAATACATTGTAAAACTTACAGTAAGTAAAATGCATTATTCAATGCAGAGAAATATATAAATATATATATATAAGAATAAAACAAGATGCAATTAGATAGCATATAAAATATATGTATAAAGAGTAAATCAGGATTCAATTATAGCATGTAGATAGCATATAAATATAATGTAAAACTTAAAGTAAATGCAATGTTCCATTATTAAAAAATTAAAAAACTAAATAAAGTAAGAGCAAGTAAGTAAACAAAATATACAAATATGAAGTAAGAGTGTGTAAAGTAAGTAAACAATATACAAATATGAAGTAAGAGTGTGTAAAGTAAGTAAATAATATACAAATGTGAAGTAAGAGTGTGTAAAGTAAGTAAATAACATACAAATGTGAAGTAAGAGTGTGTAAAGTAAGTAAATAACATACAAATGTGAATAAAACTTATATGAAACTTAATTAACTTAAGTGTAAATATTATTTGTACATTTAAAAAGGGTATGCAAATAAGAATAAATTCAATTAAAAAAAGCATAATTAATTATAATAGGCATACAATCACACTATTTAGACACCGCAAGGCGCCGGAAAATTATTAAATTTAAGTAATTAATAGAAGAAATAATACAAAATTTAAAAAAATATCAGATTACATGGGCCAGTGACCTTCCTTTCGAGAATACTTTGATACTTTGGTGGCTTAATCCTATTAAAAGTTTTGAAGTATCGGGAGAACGTATACTTGAATAATTTAAAAATCATGATGTATTCTGAGGAATTGCCGCTTCCCCGGACCCTCTGGGGCAGACCCCACTGAAGGGTCTTATAACTTGCACGAGGGTGCCCATTACTGATAGCTCGCTTCAGTAAAAGTTCGTGCAAGCTCGAAAAAAACGCAAAATTTAAAAAAAATCATCACAAATTATTTGGCCATATTTTAATCCAATTTAAACAAATTATAGACGTAGCTTATTATATTATATTATATGGGAAAATATGGAAGACAGGGCTCACGACTTGTCTTCGACTGGCTTAAATAAATATCAAATTTCAGACCATAGATGGCGACAGCAAAGTTGTAGTTAAATACTCGTTTTTCTACATGGAAACATATATATAACTTCCAAAAAAATTGATAGATATGGAGGTTGATTGGGGTGTAATGGTGAACGTTACATTGTGTAAAGTGATCATTTAAGCCAGCCGAAGACAGGTCATACATACTTTCATATTTTCCCATATAAGATAATATAAATAGTTTCGTCTCTATGAGATATCTATAATTTGTTTAATAATTACCTTTGGAGGTAAAAATTCAGCATTTGTGTGTACATTCGTAAATTTGGACATAATCAAATATAGTTAATACAATTTACAATAAATTTGCACGAGATTGAGAATCGCAACTGGTATGCGACGATTGTCACGAGATCGGAAGTCAGCACACACAAGTGACATTACATCTCGTGGCGCATCTAGAACATCAGGTGTGGCTGTGACGTCACGTCACCGAAGCGTGAATGTGATAAGATTTGATGCGGCACGATTTCTCATCTAGCGGCAGTAATTGTCAGTTTTCTCCGTTCGATATGAATCCGTCCATAATTGATTGAAATTGTTGGCAGACGAGAAAATACGCCACGGCTGCCGGGGTGGGGTGCCGGGGTGGGGTGCCGATGTAACGAAATCATCTTGATTATTGCCCGAGCGAGACGAGAATAAATAATTCCTTCATACATAACACAGACTTCGATAATATACATTATTTATCCAGCATACGAGACAAACTAGGAATGACTAAGAAATTTTGTTAATATATTCGATTGATATATATATATATATTGGTTTTCAAAGAGCTTTGGAAATGTAATACTGTAGTATTATTTTATTGGATGTTTTAATTGTCGGTTACAAAAAAAAAACATTTGAGTTTAACCGAGGAGTTGTTTTCATCGGATGCTCTAGAATCATTCACCGTGAATTTAGTATGAAATTATTAGGAGAACATATTCTTATTGTGAAGTTGTAATTATTCAGAACATGAATTAAATATATTAATTAGAATGATAATCAAGGTATTTGAGATTCTGTAAAAATAAGTATTTAATCGTTAAAAAAGGTAACATATAGGTTCAAAAATTGTCGCTCAAAATATTGTCGCTGTAGCATAATTGGATAATGCACCTTCCCCGGTTAGGAAAGAGATCCAGGTTCGAATCCCGGTGGCGCAACAACAATATTTTTCGATAAAATTGATTTTAGATGTATATCTTTCTAATTAATATTTAGTATGAAATTATCTACTATAAATTTCTTCCGAGGAATGTAACCATTGCTTCTGGTTACTCCGTCACTTGGAGGCGATAAGTTATTTTTCAGCATGATAATGCCCGTCCGCATACTGAAAATATTACAAGAGTTGGGATGTTACTCTACGTCCACCCTATTCTCTTAATTTTGATTGATTTTACTCCATAATATTTATTATCTTTTCGTCTCTCTATCCTATAATCTCCGAGGGAGCTCCTTTAATGGCGACGCTGCTCTTCAAAATTGGCTTGACGACTTCTTCACCTCCAAACCACCGGATTTCTTCAGGGATAGTATCAAAATACTGCCAAAACGTTGGGAATCAGGCATAAACAATGCTGGAGTTTGTATTATTGATAAGTTTATATACATTATTTATTTATAAAAAAACAATAACTTAGTAAAAACGTTACAAACTTACGCATCAACCCAATAAAATTTTATATTCCAAAAGATGTCTGGATTGTCTGAAATATAAAAATTAGAACACCGTAATGATGCTGTACTACAGGTAAGCAATTATTTAAATTATCCTATGTATATTTTTCACGTTCGTCCTAAGAAGGGCTTTAAGCGGTATTTTTGATTAATTTTGCGTTCTTCTGGTTTTTCCGGGACCACATTATCATATCTGCACCACTCATCTTATTCTCTTTCTTACTCAACGGATTGTGGTTGGCTAACTCGAAGCTTGTCCATCTGTCTTGGTCACTGATAGTCGTTCCCACTGCAGATCAAGTATTTACTGTAAAGCCTCTTAATGTTTTAGTCCAAATACGACGCGGGCGGTCAACTGTCTTATGATTTCAGCAATAAACGCTCCGGCAGACATTCTGTATAACCCTTAATACCAGTTTGGCTGAGATTTGCGAAGGGGGTCATTGTCAAAGGGAACCCTGATTAGAATATCCTTATTCAATTCCTCCTTGCGGAGCCTTGCCAAATCTCGAGACTTATTATTCATGATCGTATACCAGTGTTGGTCTGACGAAAGCTTCAAATTATGCCATTTTGATTACACAGCGAAGGTAGGATTCCGCTCGTAATTTTGTTATTTATATATTGTTATTTTGTCAGTTTCGCCATCTTGTCGTGCAGGCTTTACCGTCTATCATTGAAGCATGAAGATTCTAGATATACTATTAAATGCAAAACAATAATTCATCGAAGTGCGAAAATGATTTATTCCATATTAACCTTTACCATACCATGATATAAAATACCCGAACGTAGCCATGCTGTCAATATAACAGTTAAATAAAATGTTTTTATTAGCTTAAATGCCACAAACTTACTCTAAATATTGAGCATTCAATTTTGAAAAAATGATTAATATCATAATTTAGAGCATTCATTAAGTTCTATACAATGTATCCTTCCTTCTTATCTCTCTTCGTTTAATTTGTAAGAAAGATACAATTATATTTCTATGTTTGTTGTTCTTTTCACTGTGAAAATAGTGTGAGATCTCTGTCTTTCATATCACAAATGGTATTTTTACCAACATATTAATTTTACAACGGATTGAATGGCAAAAATAATATTCCCTTTTCATAATTGGTTTTTTCCTAGTCATTCTTAAGCGCTAATATTTTCTTTAGGATTATCTAAAATATGAATTTTATGTTGCATGTATTTACCGAAATATTAGCGGTTTAATATGATGGTAGACCTGTGTTACTGCATGGTTTGGGAAGGGTTATTAAGGCCCTACCCTAACAAAGTATAATAAGGCCAATGTGTATTGTTTTAAAAAAGATTAAAATTTTGCTTTTGCCTATGTTAGAAGTTGATCATTTTAGTTAATAATCTGTTCCTATGATATTGTAAGACTAGTTATCAATAAAAACTATTGATTATCTGCAGTATTTTTCATTTTACTTTTCTTATTACCTTACAAGTCTTCTGTCACTTTGATGAGGATTAGTATTTAAAATTATAAAATATATTATTTAAAAAAAAATCAAATTTGTGATTTGTCAGAATATAATTTATCAAAACTTAGAAAGATACACAGAAAAAAATCTATCTATTCAAACATATACTCACTTCCGGTACTGAAATCTGAAACATTCTATTGACGGTAGGCAGCTTGGATTAATTAAGCTACAATGACTAATATTTCTGATAAATATTATAATTAAAAATAGGATCGCTTCCAATGGGAAAAAACAGATGTCATACTAATAAGGTGATAAATATAGATGAAATTTGATGGCATTATGTAGTGTTACTATAGATAAATTGGTAAAGCTTTTTATTGGCCATATAAAGTTCTCGGTGGTGACTATATTTTTTGGGTAGATATATTTTTTAGGTGCACCATTTTAATAATACATATAAATTATTTATAACTTTGTTTTTAATCACTTTTATGAGTTAAATTTAATACACCAATCGGTTTCGGAAAAAAATCATTTCTTTCATAATCATGTCTAATAAACTAAAAACATACGTTTTTAATTTAATTTAAAAAAAAAAATTTAAAAAAAATCTAGTACCTAAAACTTAAATTGTTACGATGATGAAAAATGTAGAAATTGACTTAATGATCAAAATTTTTGGAAATAATCTATTTAAATTATTCATCTAATTTGTTTTAATAAATATATTCCAAAAGAGTCTTTTTACATATTTTAAAATTAAATCACATTTTTATTGTGTAGTTGCAATTTTAGAACATAGTTCTTTAATAATGAAAATAAATTAGATGAATCTATTAGAAAGATACGAAAAAATATATACTTAGTTGCCATCGCGACTTAAAAAAAAAATATCGGAATTTTCTCTTGCCAGGAGAATGCGTTAGCAATTACACCATGTATCTAATTTCACATCTAATTTTCGACCCTATAAAAGTGCCTTCTGATTTTTTCTTCTTTTTTCTGATCACACTTGTGATGACTTGGAGTTACGTGACACTGTTTAGCACAACTGTGCCCACCGACACCATGTTCAGTCAGAGTACCTGCTCTTCTCCATCAAGTCTCCATGTATGACGAACGTTCCCCTTTTCCATTTTAATTTCATTTATACGCTGCCGGTGATTGGATTTCTAAATTTCTTTCTGAACGGATATAACCTACATTACGTATTGAAGTATCGATTCCGAACACACGCACGCATACCTGCACAGAACGGAAAGATCACGTGACACAACAATACAAATATTATCTTTACGGTGGCGATTTGCAGCCATAAATATTGGAGATAAATTTTAAATGAACATGTAATAAGTATAGATATCTTACTTCTCAATCATGGCAATTCACTTAATTACGTACATGTATTTATTATTTAATTTAATTGATTAAAAGGATTTCAATAGTATTAATAATCATAATACAACTAACATAATAAATGGCATATGAAACTAATTATAATAATCCATAGATATGTTCTGGCAAAGTAGTCATGAAAAACATCATATAATATAGAAGAAGATGAAAACTGGTGGGAGAAAGGGTGGGGTGGTTGAAACTATTGTTGTGGTGAAGGGAGAGCAAGATGTGTTTGTAGGCAGAATGATTAGTTAAAATTGAAAATGTAGTGGTTCATAAAAAAAACTCTTTTAGCGTAGTAAGGCTGATGTTGAAAAAGTTAATTTCTGTTACGTTCTCATTATGGTATTTGCATGAACGGTGAATAAATGAGTTCTGTGTGTAAGATATTCTGCTTATAGGAATGTGGAAGATTGCGGACTGCCGGATGGAAAATTTGGGGAATAACAATATTTTATTGTTGAGAAATTACAATTACTGTGAAAAAATAAAAGTTATTTTACAAATTGGCCATTAAGGAAAATGCACAGGATATTAAAACTACCGCACAGGTTCCAAGGATAATGAAGTCTAGTCACGAGTCACGCGATAGTCCTCGTTTCAAAGCGAATAGTATGATCTTGGCTTGTGGTAAGCATGTACCTATTACATGTTGCCTTTTGAGCGTGTGTCGTGCAAAAAAAATAATTTTTTTTTGCGTTAATGGATGAGATCTCGTTGTAGTAGTTAAGCATTCAAGTAGAGGAAAGAAATAGATTCATATTGTAAAACTTTGTGTGAAACAACAGGGTTGAAAATAATCATATGTAAAGATAATCTATTTGTAAAAGTGATGTTTAGTATTTTATTAATTATTTTGTAGGGTGATATTAGAGTGAATAAAATTCATATACAGTATAATATGAATTTTATTACTCTTATTCTTCTTCAACTCACGTACATATACCGTTGGATTAAGGCCTGTATTTTGACCATTATTCCACTCTATCTTCTGACATTCGCATCCATCTGCTTCCTATTATCTTTGCCCAAAATGTTTTATGCAAAATTTCACCGAAATAATTTGAATTAGAAATTATGATAAGTTTGTTTTAAAAAGGATGTTCGTAAAAAAATGTATTTAAAAAATTGCTGATTTTATATTAGATATTTAATTTAATAGGGAAATAATTTAGATACGTACGTATCTACATATTTTTAATAAACTTATAGTTATTATTAACTTTATTCGCATTTAAAATTTAAGCGAAACAGCTAACCTAACCTAACCTAACCTTACGTAAGAAGACTGTGATAGAAAACAAATTAATCGATGGCATTGCACCAATATGATATTTGTATATATCACATATTTATGATATCAACAAATATCTGATTAACAAAATAGTTCCATGTTTTGTGGAAATTGATGAGCAATCGCAATAAATGTATATACAAATCATAAGAATCATATTAATTGTATACATTAATTTAATCTTAATTGAGATAATCCATGTGGTCACCGATAATAGCAATAAAATGAAACAATCGACTTTTACTTTTCCGTTTATTCTATCGTGTCTATAACTCGCCGTTGTTTAAACTAAAGTTCAACCAAAGGTTACGCAATCCAACCTCAATATTGCTGTGACGGCTCGCTATGATAACTATTTTATTCCTCATGAAATCGTTGCAATTTTGTATCCAAGACTTGCCAACAGTAATTGAAATATGATGGTAAATTCCCACGGACAGTAAGTGTATTTAAAAAAAATTTCATTATCACTGTTTTACAAATGTTTAACCAATCTTTGGTTATTTTTTATTGATGATTTACTATTTATATTGATTTACTTCTCTAGATGAACATATTGAATAAGATATTGTGAGCTATGGAGCCGGGCGCTCCACATCTCCACCGGCTAGTTCAGTGGCGAACATGAGATGTGGATCCCAAGAGCCAAACACTTACCAGAATTCCTTCCCTTACCAACGATCTCCCAAATATAATGATATTTATATAATATGAAGATGAGTTGTAGTAGTGAAAGAAGTTATATTACTCGGGATGCTCCTCCTCCATATTGAACTCGTTGCCCTGGCTTTATTGTCGAAGCGTAATGGGTTATGTGGAATTGACTTGTAGGCCTAGGTCATCCGCTACCCTTATCGATACTCGTGGCCAATGAACGGACGTCCCATCCACATCTCGCTTGCGAAATCGTCCAATTGTTCTTCCATCCCGGGTCCAAGATAAAAATATACTACTTCTGCAGAAGTGATGAATATAATACAAATTAGTATTTATCACGAGATTGTAAAAATATCAGTGCATTAGTAATTATGTTAATTTTTCTTACCCATTGTTAAATTCTAAATTTATATTGCTTTGCGATTTGTAAAGTCGGCCATTTTGCGACGGCTGACTTTAATATTTTCACCATAATATATTTTTTTTAACGGCCTCTATTTTTTTCTACTTATAAAATTTCTAATCTAATATTTCTAAAAGGACATTAAAATTAAGTTATGATGAAAAAATAAATAGAATAATTCTTTTATATACAATTATTTAAATAATTAGCTTTTAAAACTCGTTCTAGGACGTTGATCAAGTGTCGCCATTTCTGATTTGGATTTTCTTCCATATTAATTAAACACCACTAATGATTTTTTCGATTCTACAATTTAAAAAAATAATGTATTAAATAATAATTACCTAAAATATTCAAATCAGAAATATTTATAACAAATCCAATTTTCAAAGTTTTGGTAATATAAATTGACATTTGAAAAAAATGTAACTGTAATCGTATAATCAAATTAAACACTTCTCTTCAATGAAATGTAAGAAAGTTAAATTAAATTTTTAATTTGTGGCGCACAGATATTAGAGTACTTTAGAATTTTATTTATAAGATAGATTTTTTGATTTTTTAAAAATAAATGATAATTGATATTTCAACTGTGGTTTAAGGGAGAGATACCTACATCATAAAAGCATTACGTGTAACCAAATATATCGTTGACGTGCAGGAAGTTCGGAAATTTGATAATTTCCATGAATAATGGATGGGCTTGACACTCGTCAACTCTGAGGGAGATGTTAACAATATTTGCTATAATTGTCCTTCAATTTTCTACATTCAGTCTGCCGTAATTTACTGTATGAAATTTGACAGACGCTGGCAGAGTAATTGTTTTGTTTATCATATATCTAGGTAGGAATTGTCACCTTCGAACAATAAGGTATTATCTGAAATTTTGATAAAAAAAAACTTTTTTTTAATCAAAATTCTTACAATATATATTTCTATAAAACGGTATATCATGTCAAATTTCCTAATAGTTTAGACCATAAGTATATTTTAATAAGACTTGTAATATTTTTAGACCAATAATTGTTGATTTGAATACAAATAAAATGTATGAGTTATATTATACACAGATATCAGAAAAAGGTTAAGGTGTCTAGCATCATTTTTGTAAAAAATCCACCTGACGAAGAACCAAATTCCACTAAACATATCGAAAAATGAAAATTCTATACATTGAAGTTCAATATTAAATTTTTTACAAGGGTATAAAATATCATCGCGTAATAACTAAACGAAAAATTTCTTACATTAGTATAATTAATTAATTAATTAATTTGTTTACATTATTTGGAAAACAAACAAATCATAAATAACAAAATTAAAATATGAAGAGAAAAAAAATCATCTAAACACTATAAGCATATATACAGAGTGGGCCAACTTGGACTAACTCATGTAAAATACTATTATAATTTTAATATTTATTAAAAAATATATTATTACATGAAAGTGTACTTTGTTAACTTTTTTTAATGTATGCGTGGAAAATAGCACAATTTAAATGACCTCAATTTTCTTGTTGACAAATAATTGCTCTTTCTAAAATATTTTGCATTACATTACGCAACGTTTCTGTCCCCAAATTTGTTATTTCTGCACGAATATTTTGTTTAAGCTCCTGAATTGTTGCTAGTTTATTTATGTAAACTCGGCCTTTTAAGTAGCCCCACAAAAAAATATCAAGCGCCGTCAAATCTGGGGAACGGGGAGGCTAAGCAAACTCTGCATTTTTTGAAATTAGCCGATCACCGAAAATAGATCGTCGCGAAACATAATAAAACTCAATAATTTTAACGCGCTCTTTCACTCAGTATGTAGCCATTATAAACTTTCATACATTCTTTATTATTTGCAAAAAAACATAATTAAAAATAAACCCCACCAAAGTTATACATTTTTACCCCAAATTGGCCCACCCTTTATAAACACATATCACCCATTTAAATATTCTCCCACAAATAATGAATGCTAGATAATCAACATAACACATCTTAACAATTCGAACATTGAATACATTGACTTGATATTTATATAGCATGAGACAGCGACACGCTACAAATTTAAAAAATACATTGTACACCATACACATACCCAGAATTGCTGTCATTTTAACTTATCCTCGTATAAAATTATTTCAGTTAAAATCAATATATTATTTGAGTCTCTGAAATGATGTAATATGTATCCAAAAATACAGCCGTCTTTTATCTAAAGGAAAAGATCAACTCCCAGGATTTCTCTCGCGTTGTACAATTTTTGTTCACATGAACAATTACAATGTATGATTTCTTAGTAATTAATTGTTTGATCTTGACACCGTGTTATTTTGTAGTATTTATTGTATCTTTCACAGCTGTATAATTATTATATTATTAACACCTTTCTTCTTTGTTTTTTTTTTTAAATAAATGATCCATTCTCTATTTTTTAATTAAGGTATCTATGATAGTTAAAAGTGGTAATTAAAAATGATACACAAAAAAAAGTATTAATGTTTTGTACTATTTACATATTTAACAGTTATTTGGTAGTCTGTGGCAGGTCCGATCCCGATGGCAGCTATGTTATTTCTGGCTGGACAAGTTAAAGTGGCATACCTACTAAGACCAAAGTACATATTTTTAAACCTTCAAAAAACTCAGAACTGCCAAGGATGTAAAATGTTGTTGATGATGATGCTATGAGATACCTAAATATATTTTATTTTAATTCACACTTAATTTCAACTTATACATAAATAAACTAGACATATTCAATAATCCAATTTCCCCAATTAAATCTAAATTCAACACATAAACCTTAAAAACCTTCATTTTATTTTTATCACGCAGATTTTATTCCCTATTCTATTTTCCTTTACATTTCCCTTGGAATATTTCCTTCTTTATAACTATTATCTCTACGTTGTTAATAATTTTATATTCTTATTTTCAATTTTTTTCTTCTTTTTTTATGCATTAGAAGAGAAAGTATATTATTGTCCAAATAAGCTGTCTATATATTTAATAAGTCCATTTAAAATTGTCCTCACTGTTTAAAGTATACTCCAATTACAGAGAAAATATGTAACTGTTTAAATTATGAAACAAATTATAGATATCTCATAGAGACGAAGTTTATATTATACGGAAAAATATGGAAGTATTTGGTAATTACAGGGCTTAAGATCTGTCTTCGGCTGGCTAAAGTGATCACTTTACATAATGTAGCATTCACCATTCCACCCAAAATAAACCTCCATATCTATCAAATTTTTTAAAGTTATATTTATGTTACCATGTAGAAACACTTCGAGTATTTAACTACAATTAATTTAAATTCAATTTAATTTGTTTAATAACAATGCCATTAGAGGTTAAAATCCAGTAATTATTGTGTGTTCTTACAAAAATTTGGATATACTCAAATATTGTTAAGGATAAATTATTGTTTAAACACATTCATTAACATTTTTGTTTTTATAGATATATATATATATGATTTCCTAATAAAATTACCGTAAACCTGACGTACCAGCAGCGCAGTGCATATTTAGTTTTTAGCTCCGAAATAGAACGGTTAAAAAAATGTATGATTTTTTTTTTTTTAAATATATATATTTTTTTCTTCGGCAACATAAGACTGTTAACTTATTCACCGCATGTCAAATCTGCGAATCCTTCGTAGTTTTCGTTTTGCACACGCGAACACGTATTTTTTATTCAGATCCTGACAGTTTGAGTAACCCAGATCCGTTTTACGCCACGGCCGGATATAACTATAGCCGGCGCTGGCTGCGCGCCGTATCGCCGGATATTCCTGCTTAACTTGCATGTCAGCTACCTCCATTCCCGTAACCGTGTTATGTCATCAGTCGGAACGAAGCCTCGAATTCAACAACCTACCTCGAGCGTCGTCTCAAAAGATCTATTACCTGAAAATTACGTAAGATCTGTAAAGTATTCTTATTATATATGTAATAATATAATACTTGCATTCGTGATGAACAAGTCGACAGTACACTGATCTCAAAAGTAAAACTTCATACCATACCACATCATCGAGGAAGCATAAAAAATTCAGACTAAATGCCTACAACAGCAATATTGTGTTTTTTAATTCAATTTCAAGAACGTGAAGATTATATAATGACACTAACACATATTTGACGTGAAGTGTGTTCCAAATGTATTAATATTTATTTCTTCCATACACACCAACTCTATTTAACGGATATTAAAGGAAATAGCAAGAGCTGAAAGTTCCAACTGCATCAGTTATTTATTTCAATTTATGGATCATTATTGTTAATTTACAATTTTTTTAATTTCCCTCATCTCACAGTGGTCATTGATAATGCCGACAAATTCTTTTTCGTTTTTTTTTAAATTTATACTATTTTTTACTTTAGTATGTTTATTTGTTAGTCTTTTTGTTTATCAGTTTGTTTGAGTATGCTGTTTTTTAGTTTATTATTTACTAGTTATTTAATTTCAAAGAAACTTCACTGGTGTTATTTTTACATATTATGTTATTATCAGTTATTATTGTTACACTATTTGTTTCTCTAAAAATAAAAAAAAGTTTAGACCTTAAAACTGATCATATTTGCATGCTCAAAACAAAATATACATAAATATACGTTGAAATTCAATCAACACTTTTGAGCTCATTATCTCAAAACAGTATCATTGTCAGATGAAACCTTGTTATTTTGAGTACCCAATTCATTACATAAACGGCTACAAAAAACTTTTATACGACACTATTGAGTTGAGATACAAAAAAATGTAATAATGTAGTCCTATAAAGAGTTAGATTTACAGCAAAAATGTCGACTACCTCCGCATATTTATTCCCCAAATAATGCAATCTGGGGACTGCGAAGTTAGCTAATGCATGTGTTCTGACATTACCACTGTAATAGAAAAATGAATTGTGTCTCGATGACTTCAATGGTGCGTGAAAGTCAAGCAGACCAACAATCTGGGGGCAGTCTATCATACCATTAATGTAACTATGTTCTTATGTATTATTTTTTGCTTTTGCATTGTAATTTGTTCACATATGTGATTTAATATTTCATTTTTATATACGTTTTATTTAATCGTCGATGAAACTTTGCTCTTGCTCCACGGAGACGTACAAAATACAATATACAACGAATGAGAGCTCACTTCGCGCTGAACTTTGTACAATCTGTACACGAGTTTCGTGGCACGTTTCTCCCATGTACACATGAGAAGTTCTTCAGAATAGGTCAAGAGCCTATTCTGGAGAACTTCATCTACTGCTGGGTGAAGGTCTCCTCAAGTGTCATATTTTTGTGAATTTGATGATGTCAGTCCAGCTGGTTTTGCAAAGCCTGTCGGCCTTTTCATTATCCTTGGGAACCAATGAATAACTGTTTTAGTCCAACGATTGTTTGTCCTCCGAGCGATGAATTTATCTACTTAACAAAAACATAAAATCTATATTTTTTCAAATAAATATATATAGTTTTCCTCTGTCGCGAAATTCTTAAAAAATATAACGCAGTTTAGTGATTATTTTGCTGGTGAAGTCTACGACAAACATATTCTCTATTAAAATAATTGCCTCAGAAATATCACCATGATTATGTGAAATTAAACGTTGACTAAACCCGAAACGACCTTTTTTGTAATTCTGACCTTTTAGCTAAATATATTTCTTGCTGAGAAGACGAAATTTTCCATTACCAAATATTGTTTGTATTATTTATACAACGGATATTCTCAGAGCTTTACCCGGGGAAGAAACATGCACAAGCATTATTATATTATAATATTATGCATCTAACATGTATTTACAACCAACAATAACATAATACATATTCACAACTCAAACCTGAAACATTCTATTATCGGAAGACTGCTTCACTAATTGAGCCGAAGTAAGCCTATAATGAGGTAATGAAAAGCTGAAAGAATTTTTTCGATATTTTGAAATATTGCAGAGTTACAGATGTTTAAAGTTGCGTACTTCAACCTTTACCATACCGTGATATAAAATACCCATATGCAGCCACGCTGTCAACTCGTGTTACCGTAAGAAATTTATAACGTTTTAAATGTGAAGAAAGTTTTTATTATTTTTAGGAGAACACATTCTTATTGTGAAGTTGTATGTAACATATAAGGTCGAAAAATTGTCGATAAAAATAGTGCCGCTGTAGCTTAGTTGGATAAAGCACCTCCCCCGGTTAGGGAAGAGATCCAGGTTCGAATCCCGGTAGCGCAACAACAATGTTTTTATTTTTCGATAATATTGATTTTGTATGTATATCTTTATAATTAATACATTTAATTCATATTTAAAAGTTTTTATTAGTTTAAATGGCTTTAAAATTATTAATCCTAAAACTTACTCTAAATATTGAGCATTAATTACAAAAATGGGATCAATATCCTAATATGATTCGGAGCATTCATCAAGTCCTATACAACACTACCTTTTTTATTATCTCTCTTATTAAATTAGTGAAAAAGAGAGATCATATATTCATATGTCTGTTATTATTTTTATTGTGAAATCTATGTATCATCTCTATTTGTCTTACCACAAATGATATTTTTCCCAGCATATTAATTTTACAACTGACTGAATTGAAAAATAATTATTTTTGTAAGATTCGCTTTACACAACTGGTTTTTCACTAGTCAGTTCTAAGCATAAACATTTTCTTTATAATTAACTAAAATATTAATTTTATGTCGAGTATATTAATCGAAATATTACAATTTTGATTGGGGCGGTAGACCTGTGTTACTGCATGGTTTTGGAAGGGTTGAAAACGGTTTATACCGTTTTATCGTGTGACGTCACATTTTTCGAGTCGACAAGTCGGTACTCGACACTCTAGTACTAGTATTATATAGTATGAGAGATGTGACGTCACACGGTGGATATGATAATCCGAGCGTTTTTCGACAAAGTGCATTTTGTGGGGTAGAGTCCAACTATCGAGAGGAAGGAAGCCACAATTATTATTTTTTTACATCGTTAATGATAGGTTTTGTGAAATACGGTTTTTAAAATATCTAAAGAATTACGTTAATACAATTCAAATCTTACTTTTGACCAAAATGTAATATTATTAAGGAGAACACATTCTTATTGTGAAGTTGTAATTATTCAGAACATAAGTCTGTGATATTTTGAATACTAATTAAATGTATTAATTAGAATGATATATATATATATATAATCAATTTTATTAAAAATATTGTTGTTGCTACCGGGAATATATATGATTTTACATGTAAATCTTTCTAATGAATATATTTAATTTGCATTTAGATATAATATCTTACTTTTTTAATGAGACACATGCATGTAGTTTAAATGAAATAGATCTCACTAAAATATAAGATATATATATATTGGTTGAGTACAGGCGTGTATTTTAATTTATTATTATTCTATTCTATTAATTATTTTGTTTTATCAAATTTGTTTTAATTATCAAGAATCAGCGTTTTGAAAAATTGCAACTCGTAAATAAAGTGTGATTCCATTAAAAAGTTGTTTTTCGAATTTGTAAACAACTTGTTATATCTATTACAATGTAGTTAACTCTTTATCGCCCAGCCCCGATAAGGTCTCAGATGCGCCCGTGTTATAATGGGATTAAGCTGATCCGCTTCGAGACAATTCCCCAGAGGATGTCTGCAGTAGAGACGTCTTTCCTCATCGTCTCAGTCACATGCTAATGCACCTCTGTACAGATTTTCCTCGGCAAAGGCGGCGACACAATTCGTTTCCAAAATTAACTCCGACGCGGTAAGGGTTGAAATTAGCTTAATTTGTGTAAAGTCTTTGTCAGATGTACGATATTTGCTTACCTGTCTCCCGCTGCAATATTATAATAAGTTCTTTAGTTGTTCTTCTGCTCCAGGACTACTGCTGAAAGACAAATGCTTTAAAAACCAAACAAACAAAGGAGTTTATGAGAAAAATTCCCAACTGTGCATGCAAGAGCTGTTGTCACACTGTTATCGCTAGATGGCATGTGATATTCTGATTTTTTAACACAGGGTGAATATTGTGTTCCAGGCGCATTTTGTTTGGACACCATTTTAGTTTTGTAGACATTTGTCTATTCGTATTTGATAATAGTAGATTACAATTTATTATATATTTTATTTCCATCAACGCCCTTGTTGACTTTTACATAAGAATAATAATTTATTAAATTTAAATATAATGTAAAAAAACTAAGTATAATTTATTACCAAGCCGATGGTACAACTTGTTACAAAGCCGTTGCATCTATATTATTGGCGAGTTAATAGCATAGTTATTTATATGGGTACCTATAAAGAACACTTCATATTGTTTCGTTTGAGTTGGTACTTTATACGAAACCATTTGTGTTAACTCAGGGCAGTACAACATGCTATTGATAATTTTATATAATATATCAGCCTATATAATATATAATATATCAGCCTGTATAATATATTAAGTTAATCACGTCTGTTTGTATATCCGAGTAAATAAATGATGTAACTCACTCATTATTCGTATGAACATGTATGTGTGGGGCGGCGATTAAAATCCATTGCTATCGTAGCCGTTTCCATCTGACTGTCGACACCGGTAACATCTACACCAGGGGACGAGGCTTACATCGAAAGAAACCGAGAGGGACTGAGACCGAGTACAGCCAACTCACTCGCTAACTCCACGCTCCTCTATCTGTTGTACTTACTCTGCATAATTCCATCACTAAACCTGCTAAATATGTATAATATTTGAAGAGAAACCTATAAACTTTAAAGCCATCATCTAGAAAGAGGATATAGAATATTTTTAATTGTACGTACTATAACTTATTACAATTCAATTATAGTTTAATATATAAAAAAATTTGTTAATGCTAGATAGAAAAACAGCAATCAATTCTAGTGTTTTAAAGGAAAGCATTATCATTATAATATTTGAATGCAAAAAAATAATAGTAAAAAATGAAGAAAGTTGATCACATTAAGTATATTATTTAATAATTATTTAAACTTTTCAATAAATATTGTTGATTTCTTTAATAACATTAATTAATTTTAGATTTTAATTTGTATAATTCACTTCCTCCTTTAAATTTGTGTGAAGGTCATTAAATCATTGTGTAAATAAGATAAATAATTAACTAAAAGAACAATTTTTCACAAAAATTTCAAACTATAAATAAAAATAAAATGTATACTTTCACTTCACCCTTAGCTTATACAATTTTATCGTATTTCTGTATCCGCCCCAAGTATGACAGTTAGCTAAGACTACATTGAAAAATAATAAAAGCCTTTTTATGTAGTCTCCCTTTATTGGAAAACACTTTGCGTATCGCTTGATTTACAGCCCCTACACCCTTCAAAAATAGTTTGGCATTTTCTCTTCATACCAGATAAAAACAGCCTCATACGATCGTCATTGTCAAATCTTGTTCCGCGTGAATGCCTACTATGTGAGCACTAATTTATTATTTGAGCACCAAATCTGAGCACTAAAAATATCTAATACAAAAATGAACCATTGCGAAAATTACATTTAACGGCACCAAAAATATGTATAAGCACCTAAAATAAAGTCCGTCTGTAGAATAGTTTATATATGCTATCGAATTGGATAAATGGGAACCAAAATGCAGTCAATGAATAAAATATGTAATTTTAAATATGAATTAAATATATTAATTATAAAGATATACATACAAAATCAATTTTATCGAAAAATATTGTTGTTGCGCTACCGGGATTCGAACCTGGATCTCTTCCCTAACCGGGGGAGGTGCTTTATCCAACTAAGCTACAGCGGCATTATTTTTAAGCGACAATTTTTCGACCCTATATGTTACCATTTTGAAATCAATACATTTAATCGTTCCATCATTTGACAGAGCCATCTACCTTATTTTCTGAATAATTACAACTTCACAAAAATAATGTGTTGAATGTAATGTTTTCAATAAATGCAATTTTATTTTATGGCAACACGCTTTGTTAATACTATTTTTTATTAATTGCTCAACATGTTTCGGGACCAATGATCCATTCTAAAGGATATGCATAATTAGAAGAGCGGGTAACTAATTAAAAACTACTTTTTGTTTATGTCTATTATTGCAATTTTAATTATAATATGATACATTGTATCCTGAAGATGAGGCCATTAGTCCCACATGTTGAGTATTTAATAAACAGTGGTGCATATAAACAACGTGTATTTTCATTAATAATATTAAAATATATAATGATATTTAAAATGTTCTCTACACTCAAGTTGCCAGTTATAGATACATATTAAATTAGGTTACTTAAAATTTTTTCATGAAGTATGCAAATGAAGTGGTAAATTATATTTTTCTTGATACTCGTTAAACAAATGACAAGCTTTCAAATATTCAACCACCAATTATTTTAAAGAGATGACAAATATTCTATGATTGGTGTCCAGTGATCAAATATCCAAAAAATATTTAACATCTAATTTGGTGCTCAAAAATTCGTTTTTGGGACTAAATAGATTTTTTAGTCAAAAAATTTGCATTATTTTGGTGTTCGTTTAAATACTGTATTTTTATTCCTGCGAAGCTTCATTTGAGGTATAGATTATCGCTATGGACAAATGTTACATGCCACCACTGATCTAACTACGTCCTTATTTGAAGGTATAATACAATTTGTGTCATAAACTAGTGTTCGACATCGCGTATTTGTTGCATTACTGAAAATCGATCGACCTTTAAAATTCCAAAAGATTTTTGAATAAATGAAATTAAAAGACTTTTATCTTTCTTGACGAAGCTTCTTCTCTTTGAAGTCTAATTTAAAAAGGAAAATTAGAAAATAAAATTGAAAATTTAATAAAAATGAGTCTCGAATGACTTGAGTGTCTGAAATATGTGTAAAAATTATGATACAGCATCATTTTGAAAATAAAAGAATGGAATGTTAAATTCTCTCTTTCTCTTAGTCGATATGCAAGTGCCTGAGCATCGTCGTCTATCGGTTTGCTTCTACAGCGCGAATTGTTTATGTCCACCTTTTTTTAGATGTCTATGATTACTTACCATGATTTAACTGATCTGATTTCAAACCGTGTTTCTACTCAAAATACTAAGTCGTTAGAGCTGTTTTATATTAGTGTAAAAATAAATTTATTATATTCAATTACCCTACAAAGAATTCGCAGGCTCGTTTATGTTTAAATGTAATGTTTTTAATGTAATATTATATTAAAGCCGTTTTATTAAATATAT
Source organism: Eubasilissa splendida (assembly GCA_031772225.1). Taxonomy (NCBI): domain Eukaryota; kingdom Metazoa; phylum Arthropoda; class Insecta; order Trichoptera; family Phryganeidae; genus Eubasilissa; species Eubasilissa splendida. The sequence continues at coordinate 20,029,383 of CM062857.1, read as the reverse complement.
ATTATTATGTATTAGTAGTTAGTATATTTAATTATCATATGATGAAGATAATATTAATCCCTATAATATATTCAGTGAAATGAAATTATGATCAAAAAAGTTATTCTTCTTCTTCTATGACATTCACATCCCTGGCCATTCTTCTACTTGGTCATGATCTTTGGTATTCTGTCATCTGGTTCTCTTTCAATATGGCTAACCCATCGCAGTTTTTGGGACCTACAGAATCTTATAATTGTTTCTTACTCAATTAAATTTTCGAGCTTATAGTTCATTCTTATTCTGTAAGTTTTGTGTTTTAACATTATTTATTTTCGTTTAAATTTTATTCTTTATTAGTAGTTAGTATTTGTGTATATTTGATAAATGTATGTTGAAGTTAAGTTACGTACTTGTCTTCTGAGTACGTCTTCAGCGTACACCTCGTACTGTGAAGGCCCAATAAATAGACTTTATAACAATAATAAATTTATTACGATATAATTTAGTACAAGGTATACCACTAGTATAGGTCAAACACGCAGAGAAAGAGGCCGCGCCCTGCCGCGCGCGCCGCCCTTATAGCCTCGCACGCACGCACGCCGGCAGTGCGGCACTCATACACACAACCATACAATCCCAAGAGTTTTCCTCCATTATTTCACCTTAGTTCAAGTTTTCCCTAGCTAAGGTGTTCAGCAATGGTTTCGGTGTTTGTTTGTCATCCTCTGCACGCGGTTCAACCACCGAATTCTTCCTATTTAAAAAAAACATTGAGACACTTTGCTTATTAAACAAAGTGTAGTACTCATTATTATAGCATGTGCGTTAAAATGCATTTTCTGAAACCAGCCCAACGATACTCCTCAAAATTTTGATAGATTAAAAACAAATCTAAATGATTTTCAGCGTGGTTTGAGATATCCTATCAGATTACCACAGTTGATAACGATATAGTTTGCAATAATAATTGCGCAAATACTGCTTTTATTAGTTTAGCCGTAATCGGTAGAATACACGCTATTTGGTACTTTTAACAAAATAGGTTTGTGTAGCGCCTAATTCCAAAACACCCTAATACGATTATTCGAGTTTTTGAGCTATGGATGAAAACGTATATTTTGAAAGCAAATGTACAATATGTCTGTTTTTACATTAGCATTTTTCAAAGAGACAATTCTGTATTTTTTTTTCGGCACATCGTTCCGGTAGCCATACAGGATTTTAGATCGCGTGATCATCAACGAGCGTTGTGATTGGCTGATTTAATTTTAGGGGGATTAGCAACTTATACTCTGTCCGCTTTGGGGTATTTTGAAACTAACCCTGATTTGGAACATGCAATATCAATGGGTTTAAGTTTATTTTGCGAGAAAAAATATATTTTGAATGTAACCGACAAAAAAATGTACAAAACTGCATATTTAACTCATGTTATCCGAAATCCGTTTTAGGGGGTTTTGGATTTAGGCGCTACATATCTCCAGTAAGCGTTTTAAAATAATTTCATAGCAACAGAGGGTGATAAATCGTAGCAACGAAAATGTTAAGCCAATATGAATAGATCAGTTGGAAAGTATCCACCGCGAATCCGTTAACTCCGCATATAATCAAATACAACAAACTATTTTACGTGAAAATATCCCTGACTGTACTTACTACATCTTTAAGGCTGAAGTAAAAAAACTGCAAAACTTATATCACTCTCAGCTTACCGACGATCTTAATCTGTCTGCTACCATTCCACCTCATTCGTCTAACTTAAGTCATTAACATTCAGTAATGTAAGTATCGGACGTGAGCAAAACGTTTTATTTTTTACCACAATAAACGACATTCATCCCATGTTTATAATTTTACGATAGTACGAGTTTAATTAGTAAATATTTTGCCGAGATATACGAATATAAATAATTAGCGAGACAATACCTTATATTATACATGTGTCCATTATTAAGAAAGTGGTTTAAGTCATGTTTCTTTCGTTTCGAGACATATTTGCGTTTGAATTGATTAAAAAATATTTTTATATTACACAACACAATGTTTCAAAATTTATTTAGTCTACTAGATTTATTTCGACATATAAATGTTGCATGCAGCTTATAAGGAAATAAATTTTTGAGGGTTAAAATGACTCTATTATCAAAATAAACACTAGCGGAATTCCGTCGAACGCCGTAACAATATACTGAATATAACGCTTCAAAATTTTCACTATTGTTATAATTTGCATCATATTATATTAATTAAAAATAATATGCCGCGAAATAATTAATAAACTCATTATTTTCAATTTCTTGACTTAGACCGCTTTCATAATAATGGGCACACATGTCGTCATACATATTATATTTTAAAAATCTATCGCCTCCACTCGTATTCATTCACCGCCCGGTGATACTGAATACACCCTGTAGATACTGGTGCGTGAAATAAAACGTACTCAGTACCGATGCGATGCAACAATAACCGTGCAACCAGCAGCCGCCTGGAAGGCCGTCTTTCGAGCTTGACGCTTCTTTCGTTTCAATCGCTGAACATTAATCCATAGTTCTTAACCAGCATTTTTGCTCCACTGTATTGATATATCAATGACCGTAGACCCATAGGGATGCCACCATTATCAGGATGGTGTCACTGAATTATATGTCGATCAGTAGCTAGCGATAGTTAATTTAGCAGACCTCGGAACCTCCTGGGTGAACATTTCTGAAACACCGCAATGCCGTATTTCTATATATACTTCTTCTTCTAGTGTCAACTCTGTGAACGTTGGCGATCATTATTTTGTTTGGTTGTGTGATCGGTAGTAACTTTTTATCGGTAGTAACTATGGTAACTTTTTACTAACGCTCGAAGTAAAAATCCTTTGCGAGTTGTTGGTACATCAAATTTACTACTGTCAAAGCATAGATGGAGACGTTTACAGGCGCGACAAATAATCACGAAATATGATTTATTTTATACATTATCTATGGATTTTTTCGCCTAGACGTTCGAAATTTGTCACTTTTGATGGTGAAATTTTTTCGTATTATGTATTAAACAACGAAATTATCATCGGACTAATGATCATCACTAAAATAGCGGGATATCGAATGATTAATTGTCGCATACTGCAACTTTCAAAGTATAAATGTGTCAGATGACTTTTGGAACAGCTGTGAAAAGTCCGCCATATTTAATTATTGATTCTCGTTTTTACTATCGAATATCGGAAAGTAAAATGTGTTTACTACGGATGTTCTTTCGAGAAGTAAATATTTTTTTACTAACAATTAAACAACCCGTTTTCGCCAAAATTTTTATGTTACTAACTTTTTTTACTATAGTAAGTAGTTACTACTGATCACACAACCGGTCCTTATTGCTTTAATTTTTTCAACCAGGATGTTCTCCGTCTTCTACACACACCACCAAATATATAGACATGAACCAACGCAAATTCATTGTTTCAATATTTTCAATTTGGTTTCACCCACGTGATTATTTCGGTACCACTTACGCAATCAAATAGCACCGCGATATTTTTAAAAATATGACTCGATTGGAACGAAAATTTTAACGCTGACAATATAATATGCATTAATGTAAAAAATACGTCTTGTTTACACAAAGATTTAATTTTTGAAGAGTAAATACTTTTACTGTTGCATAAATGTGTCATAAACTATCGGATGTATGTTTTCACCAAGAATGTGTGTAGAATGAACCTATATGTTACCGTTATATTAATTAGAAAGATAATAAAGGTATTTGAGATTCTGTAAAAATAGGGTAGATGGCTCTTTCAAATAATGGAACGATTAAATGTATTAATATCAAAAAGGTAACATATAGGTTTGAAAATTGTCGCTAAAAATATTGTCGCTGTAGCATAGTTGGATAATGCACCTTCCTCGGTTAGGAAAGAGATCCAGGTTCAAATTCCGGTGGCGCAACAACAATATTTTTCGATAAAATTGATTTTATATGTATATCTTTCTAATTAATATATTTAATTCATATTTATATAGAAACAGTTAATCAAGAGATGCTATTAGGTAATTCAATAGACTGTTGTAGCAGTTTATATATTTAAATACGAATATATTTATTAATGGTCTTCTTATTATCTAATCTAGTTTAAAATACAAAATAAATAAACACCTTCTTCCAAAAACAAGATATGTAGATCCCATGCTGGTGGCCATTTAATAAAGCAGCGAATACTTCTATTGGTCGAATTCTAATATAAATCGCGGCGTGAAAAAGCAATTGAATATGATTGTTGCGTAATAACTATATGAGAAGACAACTGTATTAAAAGTTAGAAATAAATAAATAATGGAAGTTGATTTCTTTGCAACTGAAACTGATATATTTCTATTCATTTTATGACATTCAATTTGAATCGAGAAATGTAATATAAAATATATACATCAGATTTAACATTCCGATAGTGAAAATAATAACATCTACTGAATTGAAAATGAAGTTAATACAAACATTTATCGACAATTGAGTTTAGTGATTGTGAATAAAGGTTAACAATTTGATTCTTTTGATTAATTTTTGACAATTTATCACTAGATCTTCCACAAGCGATGCAGAACAAAACTAAGACTGTTCTCTTTACTGTTTTATCAATAATTGTAAAAAAAGTGTGTTCCGCATTCGTAATTTTTTTTTTTATAGGTAATTATTTTAGTTTTGTTAGCCCACTCTCAACCAGTACACATTGTTACTTGAGCTCGACTGGTTATTTTTGAATTCAAGGAGAGGAAATGTTTTCATGTGATTATTTGTGTTGGATCACTAGTTGATATACCGCTATGAATTTGGTGTATACTGAACGTTGAAACTTGTCAGTTATTTTGTGGCGTGCTATGTACATTGAGTGAACTTCCGGAAAATCATAGAAATGGCGTCATCAACCAGGTGGGTCGAGCTGTCCTTCATCCTATCGTTCCCTCATTTCCGATTCCCTATTTTCCATCCACCCATCCCTTCCGATTCCATTACCGATTTGCGCCGGTCACACGGTGGTTGCGGCCGACACTGTTTGCGGTCACACCGCCGCAGGGCTTAACAACAGCATTCTGCGAAAGCCGCTTGCTTTCTGCTAGTAAATGAAAAGAATCACAGACATCTTGTATTATAGATAGTTTAAATAGTTTCATTTATACGTCGTAGACAAGTGAATTGAAAAGGCAGCGTAATATTCGATTTATTTTATTTAAATTTGCAAGTGTTTACATTTCTTGCGCTGAAAACGTAAACATTTCGGTCAAAATTTAAGTGCTTTGAATTATTCATGGAGAATGTCTTCGGAATAAATTGGAATTACTTTGTGCGTTACGAGTCTGGAAGATTGTGTCAATAAAACCGATATATTTGATTTTTGCGTTAATAATGTTTTCAAGAAAGCTCTCTGAATTTAATTGAAACCATAAACCGTTCTCGTTATATCTGCGTACAATTTGTGCATTTTAATGCAATTTAAAATGTAATGTCTAGGCTGTATTGATATATTAACATTGAACGTGTACTATTAATGTGAAATAATGTTTTTTTTTCATTTGCGTAATATAGCTATATTTAACTGTGTGCATGTGTGTCTGTAGAAATGTATCTAATCCAGTCTTATTTATATTATGGCTAAGGAGACCGCGACCATTAAATTCATTTTCCGCGTGCCACAAAATTGCCTATAATGTTTGTAATTTCTTAATTATGGCAAATAACATTCAGTTTAATAGTTTTACATTAGTGTAAAGGTCCTAATTGTTTTAAAAGTAATCAAATCTAGTGTGCAACTTCTGATATAAATGAATAATAAAAACCCAAATTTTCGTTAAAAACGCAAATTTTTAAATTATTATTGAAAGTGGTGCATTAATATTTAGAGTATTAATTATAAAAAAGATGATTATAATTATGTAAAATGACCCACGTGTGTATTTAAGGCTTTCTCCCTTTAAAGCAAATTTGAAACAAAGCTAAGTTTGGATTGATGTATGTTTATTTAGAAATACGAATTAGGTGGATATGTCACTTTTTTAATTCAAAAGCTAAATTTTTCAAATAGAAAGCTAATGTAATGAAAATTGGAATGGTAAAACAATAATATTACTGATACGTTAATACATAAATGCAGTGTATATATGTAAAATTAAAAGCAAAGTGTAAAATACGGGAATATTCAACACTGGACGCAGATCTGTAAATGAAAAAAAAGAAGAAATGAAAACTGACCACGTAATTATAAATATTAAATATTTCTGATTATTTAATTCTGTAAATTCTATTTTAATTGAGATTAATTGTTTAGATTTTATTGTTAGATATAACGGAACAACGTGTCTCCTTTAGCACATACATCGGTCTAGTTAAGGAGATAGTGAAAATTTCCTACATTATGTACTTATATCATTGTATCAGAAAGACTAAATAAATAAATTTTGGCTGACAATAGTTAATGATTACTGTAAAGCTTTACACAACATACTGGAGATGAATTCTTACACATTTAGTGGCGTAACTACGCCAATGCAGCCAATGTGGTGCATTGGGGCCCACATTAGACAGGGGTCCAAAAGGTGTGTATCCAACAAATTTTCTACATGGAGTAATAATTTATAAAATCTTCTACAGCAAGAAATGGAACTTTAACATTTAGAAAATCATTTCTGAAAATCATGAAAATATTATCGATGTATACATATAGTAAAACACCGCTAATAGAAAGGGTTAGGTTAGGTTAGATTTGGTTTGAAAAATGTACATATAAATGACATTAACGCTCGAACAAAAGAAAATGAACACTGCTAAAAATGTAAAATTATTTAAGTAATCAGTAAATGAACACTAAATTTCCTTTTACTACGTGACTCCCTTGTGACCTGCAGATCGGCTTTTTCCTCTCTGGCCTTCACCTTTCCTGTCACTTGCTGCTTCTCTAGGTTATTTTCCTCTCTGCAGGCGATGTATCAGAAAGATTGGAGATTGCGTGATAACAGAGCGTGGATAATGCGCATTGATGTCTAAGGGATTCTAAGTATTTACCTTTTGCTCCATATTTTATAGGCGTCAAGTTTTATTTTCTTACTTGCTCTCAAGGTAAACGTATATTGAAAAGTAATATACTTAACTAAACGCATTTTTGTTGTTAATATTGTGGATGTATATTTATTTGTATGTAAATACGCATGTATTATGTGTAATTGACGTTGGACATCACGATCCGGAACTGTAATTGAGAGATTTCCACGAACCGGAGTAGCGTTCCGGTTTGCTAAGGTCCATTACGAGCAGGGTGACAAGGCAGTCATAGACAATTGCAATTGCAATAAAATAATTGAAAATGAATTAATGCAGATAATCATATTCGCGCTTCTGCATAAAGCTGCGGCTGGAGTTCAGCATCAAGTCTCTGGTGCAAGTGGCGCTCTCATACAGGACTAGCTCTCGCTGACCAGCAATGTCATCAACTGCAGAATGTCTATAGAAATTATGATAATAGCTCTAACTGAAGTATTATACTAATTATTAGTACAAGCTGATGATGATCGAAGTCTTTAACCAAAGAATGACCTAGATTTAATAATTACGAGTATGTAGCTTTATCTGAACCATGTAAATAGTACTTTAATTTATAATTTTCTTACTTATATTAAGTGTTTCCTATTTAAATTGTATATACGTATGTAATTCATCGTATTTATTTATTTTATTTTTTAACGTAAATTTATTGTAACATGTATTATTTATATGGCGAACATATACAATCCGACTGCACCGGAATAAACTTACTATTATAATTAGTCGATAAGATATCTATTTGATTTGACAGTTTTCCGATGCATTTTATAACAACTTAATATTCTCTTGAAGCATCATCCTCATGAGCATATCTGGATTAGAAAGTAACGTGGTGTTATTTACTTACATATCATACAGAATAGCCCGTAAGTTCCAAGTGCACGCACGTAAATAACGGATATGACGCAAAGCAAGTGCAAGTGTGTGTGCGTGCGTGGCCGACGACTGAAAAAGTGAAATTACATTCTCGCGAACGAGATGCTATTTGAATATAAATATCATATTACAGTATTCATTTGTATGTAATAAATCAATTGAAGTATTAAATCCAATACAAAGTGACGGTGTGCATTGAAATGCATTTGATTATATTTAATCCTGCATATTCTCTACAATCCTCGCTTCTGAATTATTATGATATTTCGCTTTTGCAAACATTTATTTCGGACTCTTTATAAGCATACAATAGTACTTACTTTGTTATAAATGCTGCGCGAAAAACCTACATTGAATACATTCGTAAAACTACTCGAAAACGCAACAAAGTTGTTAAAATAATGATTAAACTAGCAAAGGCACTGTTATTAAACAAATATCAGATATCTCATAGAGACAAAGTTATTTTTTATTATATTTAATTGAAAATATATATACAATTTTTAAAAATTTGATAAATATGTAGATTGAGGGGTGAGAATTGGTGAACGTTATATGTATATAAAGTGATCACTTAAGCCAGCCGAAGACAGGTCGTAAGCCCTGTAATTACCCCATACTTATATATAATATATTTTCCATTAAATAAAATAAAAAATAGCTTTGTCTCTATGAGATATCTGATATTTGTTAAATTATTAAACTCTTGAAATTTCAATCCAGATTGACATTTCTGGAATTTATCTTATTTCTATCTTTAAATATTTTAAAATAAGTATCCAAAGTCCTGGATATTTGTATAAAAATGTTTTTTTTTATGTATGTGTATGAATGAAGAAATTGGGATAGAATGTAAATCTGGTCTCGAATAAGATTTAAAAAAGATCGCTTAGGTGGTTTTGTCACATGGATAAGATGAATGCGGAAATAGAAGAAATAATATAGAATCTGACGACACTGTATAGTTAATTAATTATTAAGGAGAACACGTTCTTATTGTGAAGTTGTAATTATATTATAAATACTAATCAAATGCGTTAATTAGAAAAATATACATATAAAATCAATTTTATCGCGCTACGGGGATTCGAACCTGGATCTCTTTCCAATCCGGGGTAGGTGCGTTAACCAACCATGCTACAGCGATAGTACGACAAATTTTCGAACACATATGTTACACTTTTCAAATTAATACATCGATCGTTCCATTATTTGAAAGCCATATTATTCTAATTAATACATTTAGTTAATAAATTGTTCAAAGTTCTCTACACGCAGATACAGTTCCGGGTGGTGACAAATTAATAAAATTATCTTTTGATATTCATTATATATTTTTTCGATAGATAGATTTTTTTTGTGTAATTCATCTAACACGTTTAAATTATTAAGAAACTATGTTCTGAAAACATCGCAACTTCACACATAAAATATGGTTTCATGAGGTTGAATTTTTTTGCTCCTAAAATGGCATACGCCGATACAATGAGGAGTATGTTATTGTGGCGATATCGTATACAATTCAGATTAATTTTCAGCTACTTAAAGAAGTTTGATAACTAGTTGTGTTCTCAGCTTAGACTGTATAAGTTCTCAACAGAATCTTGTAGAACCGGCATAATCTCGTACAATTCACGGAACCAGATTGAACTCTGGACAAGTTTTTTTTTTCCTCTGAAGAAACCAACGGTTGATTTTGCAGCTTCATACAAATAAAGATCTTAACAGGCATTACTGCATTTCATGCAATTAATTCTAACCTAGGAATCCATTCGACTCGTATGAGGAGTTGCGTCGATTTGATAGAAATGTATGGGGGATTTGAATTATGGTCTCCAGTTTAATGAAAATGTACTTTGTTGATGATTACTAGGGAGTATGTATTTTAGACTTTTTTAAATTCCCGGGATTCTCAGGAATTAAGATCATGAATTTAATTAAATTAAAAAGAAAAATATTTTAATAACATGTACATATGATGTACTGTAGCTCTTAAGGATATATTAAATTATCATCTGTGTAAAAAAATATACGTTATTATTAATTTATTAAAAGAAATAAAAACTGTTTTTTGAAATACTTATTGATTCATGATGTGATTGTAGTTTTTTAAAAATAAAATTGAGTTTTCCATTAGTATATACATTGAATACAAAAACGCATGTATCTAAAAAATTACAAAACACAAACAATTTAATAAAATCAAAAAACAAAATAAAAAACATAAAAAGAAATAACAATTAATAAAAAAACACACTGGAAGAATAGCGTAGTTACGTATTGGGTTAAAATCAACTGCAGTCCTTTAATAAAGCTTTTCAAATAATTTCATCCCACGTAAATTTTGTTTCGATAGATGACATGAATTAATTTTTTTTATATCATATCTTACAAAGAAACGTAATTACCTGCATGAAAAAACTGACAAAACCATTACAGATTTTTTTTGTCAGTAGTAAATATCTGAAGACTAATTTCTCCTTAATGCAATTTTTATGGCTGACCGTATAAACTATAGTAACTTTCCATTTTTTTTTATATATACCATACTTACACATGCACCGCTCGTCGCTAGGTCACCATCTGCTGTATGACAATGGCCAGATGAGATTAACTTATATAACCTGTTAAAAATGAATCATATCAAGAAAAATTCGAGTCTTGAATTTTGAGTCTCGGGACTCGAGACAGCAAGAAACCAGGGTATTCCCGGGTTGTCTTGACACAAAAAGCCTAATGATTACATATGTTGTATGAATATATAGGTTATGTGAATGAGCGCTAGATGCCCCCATATATTTTATACAGCGTTCACGTGTGCGTTTAATAATGATCGCGGAGATGTATTGTGCGGTCAGAGCAGTTTAAAGAAGATAAACTCCTTATGGGTGACACAAGTTTTTTATTAATTTAGCACAGTTACAGTTTAGAAAAGTTTGCTAAATATCTTAACTAGAAGGCAGCAACGAGAAGAGCGGCACTCAAGAGCCGGCCTCCCGGACGGCTGCGGTCGCATGTTATTGGCACATGTTGGCGTCAGTACTGGGCAAGTTTTTGAGGTTGACAGGAGCTGTGGATTTACGCACTGGCAAATGTGAGGTGCGTTTAGGTGTCGTCAGCGGTAACGATGGCTGTGGAGGCGATAGACCTCCACAAATGTATATTTTGTAATAATTTAACATAGAAAGATGTTGTTGTATGAGGTTATTGTATATAATCTAAGTTGGCCGTGTATATAATCTAAGTTGGCCTTGTATATAATCTAAGTTGGCCGTGTATATAATCTAAGTTGGCCGTGTATATAATCTAAGTTGGCCGTGTATATAATCTATGTTGGCCGTAGTTCGCAACTTCACGTAACAGTACTACGTTAAATATTCAAACAATGAACGGAAACGAGAAGAATTTGAATTTAAAATTTGAAATTATATTAATAAGATTAAAATATGAATTAAATATATTAATTAGAAAGATATACATATAAAATCAATTTTATCAAAAAATATTGTTGTTGTGCCACCGGGATTCAAACCTGGATAAAACTCTTTTTTAATCGGGGAAGGTGCATTATCCAACTATGCTACAGCGACAATATTTTTAGCGACAAATTTTCTAACCTATAGGTTACCTTTTTGAGATTACATAGTTTTCAGATTGACGGGAAATATAACGTCCCATATTTGTTAAAGATGTGAATTACGCAGTTATTTCAGGCAAAAGTTCTTACAAGTACAATTTGAGTTAGGTACTAAATTAATTTTTTTAAATAATTGTTTTTTTTTTTTTAAATAGATTTTTTAAAAATAGATTCTGGTAAAGAAACAATAATATATGTTTTAGTTAGTTATGACATCCTGAAGAAGAAAATAGTAATTTTCGAAACCGGTAGATGTATTTAAACTCAATTAAGTGGTTAATAAAACAAAGATAATAAATAAAAATATGAATTTTAACCACAAAGTTAATATTGCTAATTTTAAAAGTATTAAAAAATAAAGTACCTGGGTTTTTACAAAAGAGCACGCTTTCTCCCAATTTAGAAGAAATTATTAAAAAATGGCTTATCGATAATAATCTGTCTTACCTATAAGAATGATATAAATTGTTTTAAAGGTGACTGATTAATTGTTATGTTTATGAGTTTATTAAATGTAACAAATGGATATAAATGTACCTGCAGACAAACTATCAAGACGTTTTGTGGGTCTAATGTTAATTAAAAAAATTAACGCATTTTTATTACTTGATATATCTTAGAAACACCACTGGTGTTACTATTTGTTCTAGTTGGCCTCTTATGTTATGTGGGGGGTGATGAGAATGAAACGGGCGGTTGGTGTGGAGTCGTTTATTGTGTCAGAGGATAGAACAGGAACAATACAGGAGATAGCGGAGCGGGAAGATGAAGAGTAGAGGAGCAAGCCGGCAGCGTATGGTCTCAGTCCCGCGGCCCTTTGCTTGTAGCCTGCGTCCTCGATCCAGGTGTCGCGCGCGACGTTCATCGGATAGGAGCGGCGATGCTGGCGGTGGATTGAATTCACCCCCCTTACGTATATCCTATTATGAAATTAATACCAAGTCAAGATTAGGGCATTTTTCATAGTGCGTGGGCGTTATTCATAATGCCCATAGAAGGCAGAGTGTTATGCATAACCCGGCCAAGACCGCTCATAGTGATAAATTAACACATATTTATCAATTTGTCCGACTTCCCTGGGCACAATGAATAATGCTGGTGTACTATGAAAAATATCCTATTATATATATATTGTTAGGTTGTCTTTGGACCCTAGAGGATAAGAAACCATAAGAACCGCCACCGATCTAGCTCAGTCTGGGTCCTCAAGTGTGTGTGTGTGTGTGTGTGCGTGCGTGCGTGCGTGCGTGCGTGCGTGTGTTTGTGCGTGTGCGTGCGTGCGTGCGTGCGTGCGTGTGTGCGTGCATGTGTGTGTGTTTGTGCGTGTGTTTGTGATCTGGTATCACCTGCTACCTCGGATGGTATGACAATTGATTGAAAGACAACTCTGCTTTTCACAGTACACATTTATTAATAAAATACAATTCATCCCGAAATGTTCTTTAGATCGTCTTTCTTCAGGTCAACTTTCCTCTGAGGGAAGTCACTTTTATTTAGTATCTATTAACAGAGTTTAGCTATTTGCCAACATCAGCCAACGCGGCCGTGGAGTGTCGATACAGCTGAGGACTCGGCCCGCCACACGCCCGCGCCAGGATTCATCTCTTGCTCCAGGAGATAGACCGGATACCATCTAGTCTCAGCCTTGTCCATAACATCCATCCATCGGCCATCGCTCGCATGCTGTCTCCTTGCTCGTTGCGGCGGGTCTCTCCACAACCCGTGGGTGGACTAGGCCCATACATCACTGGATCCACCTCGGTGATTTCACTCTTAGTACACGCCATCTCTCGCGGTCATATTCTCCGGAGCGCAGATCCACCGACTCGCTCCCTCTTTTCGAGCATTCCCACCCAGAAGTGATGTCTCGCTCGGCTGTCCGCCAGAGTCGAATTTTCGTCTCTGATTCATCCATTTAGACAGCCAATCATCATAAGTCGGCAAAGTAGGCAACCCAGACCTCGGCGCGTAAATTTGAACATAATCCTGAATATTCATAATAATAAATGTAGTGTTTCTCGCATTAAATTATACATCTAAAGCAAAATCAACTTTAAGCATTTTTAAAGAAAATATTAAAACAAAAATAAGTGTAGATAGTATTCGTCTCGTCTTTGCTTCAGGCTGCATTTTAGTGGAATTCTAGTGGAATTTTTGTGGTATTCATCAAGGATAATGCGACACAAACCGACCCACAGCAATATAAACTGGATTATATGTGATTTTCGTGCAAAATCTACGCAACCAAGAAAGACTTGATTCAAGACAACACTTTAAATATTTATACGTGCTGAGAGACGAGGAAAGTTTGGTACTTAAAAAACTAAGTAAAGAGAACTTAAAATATATAATTCTGTGAAAAGAGAGAGATGGGAAAGATATGTGCATTTTTTAATGAGAATTTTCTTAATCTTCGATTTGGATTTGTGAAATTTTTATCACGAGAGTAAATAGTCGTTCATTGAAAAGAAGTGAATACAAGTGATACCTACTTTTATCGCGCGCTCACATATGTATGTTATGAGTGCAGTTCACTGAGAAGGAAAAAAGGAATGCAATTTTATTACATTTATTTTTGTTATTTTAAAATTTAATTAGTTATAAAAACACTTTTTAAAATGGAACTTTGTGTAGAAATGTATTAGTTGTGTATTATTTTTTAAAATTATATTTTTAAGGTAGGTACTGAATTTACAAAGAAATTATTTACGAACCTACCAGGACTTAAATGAACACACTTAAACTTTCCAACAAATAAAAACTGTTGCTTTTTGAACACGTGAATTTCAAAAAAGTGTCAAAACGCAAATTTGACGTTAACGGGTACTGAATAAAATATTTACTCACCACGGTAACGAGTGAGTTAAGTCATTTTCGTTACATATTTTTATGATATTATTGTACTATGAACAGTTTTGGAGAGGCGCGAGAGTTTACGCATCGAAAACATTGCCTGGTACGTTTATCGACCGTTGGATCTGTTATTCGCGAGAGAGAAATGCAGGTATTCATGTGAGGGAATATTGCTATAATTTTTCTAGAATGTTGGAAGCACTTGACAGCTTGATAGTAATTTCCGTATTGCGATAATATATTGCGACAATAAAAAATATTTACTGGAAATGTCGACTTGCTATTTTTCCTTCCTTATTCATCAATTATCGTCTTCCTATCTTTAGTTCATAGCACACGTGTTTTTATTCTAACACATTATTTATTGAATACAAAGTTTTCCGGCTATTAATGCGAAGGATTTCCGTGAGAACAAATTCCAGACGACGAGCTATTAATAACAATATTAAAAAATAGTAAATATTAATCACGGCTTATCTGTGAGAAGTTAGCCCGATATATCTTGAATCAACTAAATGATTTTAAAAAATGTGGAATCTAGTAACAAAGGATTTTTTTTGTTTTGATTACATAATATTAAGAAGATCGTACAACGTAGTAATTGCATTCACAGACGCTAGATGCTTCCAAAATCGTTGAAAATTTATGACGTTTAGATTGTTGGTTTTCTATAAATCTATTTACGAAACGCTAGATGCAAGAGTCAAGTGAAAGTCGAAACTACTTCGCGATGTTGAAACTTGTTCCGAACTGTGATTTGTGTATTTATTTATTTATAACTATACAATTTATATATGTAATTCTTGTTATTGTATGCCTGTTTCACTAGATGAAATCTGTGTTGAAACACGTAAAGTTTACAAGTGTAGTAATTAATTAATGTAATGTATTATATATATTTTAATTTTTGCTATAAATATGAACAGAATTTTAGGAATCTCAATTTATTTGAAATGAATTAGGAGGTAGTCATGTTTTCGGCTTGGCATTGACATTACATTTAGTAAATTTTGTGAAATAATTTTACCAACCAATCAGTATCAACTTTTAATTGTCGATTCGTTTGGATGAGTTCATTTAATATATTGCGTTTTTACTCTGATTCCGACTTCCGAACAATGGTTTATCTGTAATATATTGCGTTCGCGATTTCTATGTATGATGTTTATGTATTTGATCGTAACTGTAATTATTCAGATATGTGATAATTAACCTTTTATTGCTCGTGTTTCTTGGAAGTAGAAATAATTAGGATGACGGTTGAGCTCTGTTAGCTTGTCCCCTATAAATATACGAGATAGAGAAGATAATTTAGTATTATCTAGGTGGAGGTTTATATTTTATTTCGAACCAATGATGTCCCCAGTGAAAAATATGGCAAAAGAAATTATCAGTTCTCTAAAATAATTTTGAGAATTGTTCATATACCCCCCCTTTGTATAATACTATATATGAGGGGTATAGAAACAATAGTAACTTTAAAATGCTAGAAACGGGTTAAATGTAATTAAAAATTGATTCGGAACCTTTTATATACTTATATCGTAGAAATGAGGATAAAAAGATAATTTAGATTCTAAAATTAAATTACTTATTGATATTTTGGTTATATAAATCTCAACATTTCTACATTTGCCCCCAAAATACTAGATTGCTGATTTAGCTTGATTTTTTCGGCATTGCATCCTTTATCAAGCTTAAGATAATGAGAATTCTGCAGGATGACATTCCATCTTCTCAATTGTTGTTTTTAAATTGTTCGGCTTACAATTTTAAAACTAATGACAATTTAAAATAGGAGCGAAATTTAAATTTAAATAGGATTTTTTTTATACAATGTTCAGTTTGCGATTCAAATATATAGTTATAGTATGAGCTGTAGAATGACTTGTTCTAATTATTTGCATTCATACTTTATTTTGTCATTTTTGTTAAGATTGCTGCCTATTAAGTACATAATTTATTCATTTTGAGGGTCTTGAGAAGGATTTTAAAAGAATAGCATTACGTTTCAGAAACAATTTATAATTAATATTTTGTACAATTTGAATGATTTGCTTCAATGATTAGAATATTAATTTTTAGAATTCTTCAAAGTAGTGTGGTTTATCGCCAATGAGGTGAGTTTTTTACAAAAATGGTGCTAATTCATAAAATAAACCGATAAATAATAATAATTAATACAATTCGTATACTTTATACGTATTTAACAAATTTTACAAGTGCAAAATAACATTGTTTTTTTATTGCCTACAAACCTAGTAGGAAATTTTAGATAGTCATTATAAATTTGAAATGAAAAATTATGTAAAAATGTTGAAATACAAAATGTAATTTTGACCAAAATATCTGGTGATACATTAATCTGTACACCGGATTTTATTGTAAATATTCATCAAAAAAGGATTCAGTGAGAAGTTTGCTATTTTAACAACCGGTTTGCGCAAACCGGTGCGAACCCATAAGGGAGCATCTGTTTCGAACGGTTGTTTAAAACGACTTTGTCATATTTGGTGACCTGATCTGAATAGCCATGCTGTATGCCCCGTTTTAAATTCCTCTATCACCCCCTGCAGATATAATCCTAAGTTAAAGGTTAAGGTTAAACTATGTCGCCATGTAGATTTTCAGCTTAATTGAAGACGGACGCAGAATATCATTTTCATTTATGAGGTAGACAATATTTTGATAGCATGGTAAATTAAGTATATCCGCGATTACATTATGACATTCAATGCTTACCTAGATCAAAACTAAGACAACTCAAAAAAACAAGAATTTTGAGTTATTATTGTATTCGGATACTCCGTCATATATGTAACTAACATAGCCTCAGTTCTCTAATAGTGTCATTTTGAGATACATTTATGACTTAAAATGTTATTTAGTTTCATATCTTTAGTAACAAAAAATGGAGAAAAATGATTTTATTTTTCTGTCTACTAAAAAATGACTTTTTGAGTTGTCTTAGTTTTGATCTAAGTGTGCGATATGTGCGTGAAGTAAGGCGCGACTGCAAATCTATGAGACACGGTGTACACGGTAAATACGAAAGATGTGAGTTATTTCCGAAACATCCCATGGAAGCAAAATCCATGTCTCTCCTAAAAATGTCTTCTGTGGACATGCGTTATTAGAGCGCACTAGAGCTTCCGTCTCAATAGGAATGTTGGTGCACACTCCTAGTAGGACTACTCGCACGATGATATGTTAATAAATCGCGCTTTTAGTAGGTAACGTAAAATAAACAATAAATTAGTATTCTGAAATCGCTGACTTTTCTCAGTTTCAAAAAATATACTTAGTACTTACATTTAATTCACGAGGTCGTTAAGAAGTAAATGGGAATCTGGGCTTTGTCCCAAATGTGGACCATCCTTGTAGAAGTCATTAGATAAATTGAGATTAACCGCTCGTTTGTCAGTTAGACGTAGAACTAATGCGATAGCTCCCGCATCTCCTGGTTAAAATAAAGCCGTATTATTTATTCAGACAATGGAATAAAGTTTAGTAATGTGTTCTTAACATCAGTCTAAACCTTGTTTAACTTACGGACAACTTTGGACAGCTTCGTCTCGGAAAACCTTGTATGGTAAATTAACCCACATGTTATTCATTATTTCATGTAATATGATATAATGTAATGCAAGCTCGCTTTTAATTTAAATTTAAATGAAAACATAATTATTTTATTAATCGCTTATCTAAACTTTGTACTACACACACATTGGGTTATTTTGTCACTACTATAGTTTTGAGAGGTGCAGTCACTCTCATCATCACCGTCTACTCGAATAAATTACCACACTGTATTTAGTTTAGTTATTACATGGTGAGAAAAATTACACCTCTCAAAACTATATCCACAATAACCCAAATCCACCACAAAGTAAGTTTGCTTAGTGCGAGGTCCTGCGAAGGGATTAGTGCAGTCAGGATCTCATCGGTTATCGCAGATTGCTTGCAGTTAGTCCCCGCGGGCGGCTATTTTGGCCGCTTCGCAGCTAATAGTGGCCGCTGGGCGGTCATTGGTGACCGCTTCGCTGTCATGGTCTCAATAGAGTCTATATTTCAATGATATAACTTTTCCCAAATAAAACCACACGTAAATAAAATATCGATGTTATTACAATTATTCAATTTTTGTAAGATAGCTGTCAAAACAAACAAAAATCACATCTATATGACATATAAGAATCGCGGATAGACAATTTCTATGTTAAGTAAGATTTCTCCCTTACCATAGACAGAAGAAAATATGACTGATACTTACTCGTAATAAAGACAATGTACACTTCATTTCAAATTGAGTATATATTTACCAGTGGCGTATAGTAGTAAAGATTTATGTTGTTACCAATGATATTGTACAATCATATATAATATATGTACTATAATGTATGTTATACATAAGATTATGAATTTTCGTTTAACTAACGTCTTTAGACAAAATGAATTCGTCTTTTATACGGCCCTACCATGTATATATTTGTAATTTTAGAGTACTATTAATAGTGTTTTTAAAGTTTAAGTTTTAACGTAAAAGATTACCTATATAAAAATCAAGATAAATGTATGGACGTTTTTAATACCACTTTTTATGACTGAACATGATTCTTATATTGTTTGAAAATCCTTCACGTAATAACTAAACGAAATAATTATTTTTATTAAAGGTTAACGCAAGAAATAGTTCTGTCAATTGCTTTTTGTTTTTCCCAAATCAAAAACAAATTCATGCACCTCGAACGCAAAGAACAGCCATGAAATCAACACGTTAAAAACAGTAAAATAGTAAAATTCGCGAATTAGTAAAAGAGGAAGTAGACACTTCAACGATTTGCACGCAGTTGTAAGCCTTTCTAATGTTATTCTTTTAAAAAACAGCATAGGTAATGACTCCATACAAAATGGATCAACCGAAAGGTTCAGTGGACGTTGGCTATCATGACTTTATTTACTGCGGCGGCCCGGAAAAGCTTTACAGTACACTGGCCAAACCATTGCCTTAGGTTCTACAGCCATGATGTTCTCCTTCTTCTAAGGCCCTGACTTCCAGCAATCTTTTCCTGCATTATGAGGTGCAAGATCTCACACATCTCCGGATGTCTCATTACATATCGATATTAAAGTTATCTGATTTTTATTGTTTTAATAAAAAAAAATTTATTCATCCGAACCACAACAACTTCATTTGTAACTACTCTTTCCATCCAGCTTATTTTGAGCATTCTTCTCTAGATCCACATCTCAAATGCTTCAAGCCGCCTTATCGTTTCTTCGGTTAGTGTTCATGCTTCCATTCCATAAAATGAAATCGAGAACACATAGCATCTGACAATTATCATTCGTAATTCATGCAGAAAATCTTTTTCATGCGGCATTTGATTTTAACAGAAGGATCCCATCTTTCATTTATATTTATTTCAGTACCTTTAAAAAATATATTATTTTATTTGGTCTATCCATCTTGTAGAAGATCGTCCTCTTTCTCGGTGCACCTCAACTATCCTGTGATTAAAAGTTTTTCGTCTGGCAACATGTCTAAAATACGCAAGGATTATTTTCCTGCATATTGTTGAAAGTCTTTCGGAAGTCATTAAATCTTGTAGGATAGTTTCACATGTACGACTCGCGATCCATGGAATACATATCATCCTACTCCAGCACCATATTTTAAAAGCATCCAGCATGCTAAGTTTGGTCGAAAATATTTATCCGAAACGTTTAATAAGTCCGGTCATCATTATACTGCCTGATATGACGTTATTTGTTGATGGTGTCTATTTACACAAGGTTTGGAGAAATGGGATGTACGAAGAATAATATAAATTTTGTATGGTGACAGAACAATAAAGGCTCAAAGACCAACCGAGGAGCACGACTTACCTGGATTTTTTTAATGTACTCACAGCTCTTCTGAACTTCAGAAAGCTTCTTCGATAATTAGAACGAAGCACTGTGCATCACCCAATAGTGAATGCAACTTTTCGGCACACACTTGAGACACCGAAACCATTCAAAATAGTGTAACGAGCTCGTAGCAGGACATTCACACTTTTTGACAGTTCACAAGTCATAGATCACACAGAAAAAGTCGTGCTCTGAGATAAGGGAAAGGGAGAGGGCGGCAGTTAGGTATAGTAAACCTAATGAAGCATCCACACGCGCACAAATATCACTGACACCGCACATTCGAACGAATTCTTTTCGATTGACATTCTCTACGTTTTGAATAGTTGTTACCTTTATATTTTTTGAAACTATGCATGGATGGTGTGACATTTATCTAATAAGCCCATGAAAATTTGAGCAATAATTTTACATAAATAAAACTCATAAATAACGGACACCCCTAAAATAAATATGTGCGCACCAAATACGCCTTAAATGCCTGCCTATTAAATTGATATTTATGTTCGAATTTTGACACATTGTAATGTTTATTTATGGCGTTGGTTGCAGAAGAAATATTTGCGAAAATTAATGCTGTATCAGATGAAAATAATGGATGGAAATAATTGAAGGGAAAACGTATCGGATGTTGGTATGTAGGTACACCATACAGGTAGTGCATGTTTCCATCTATAATCTATATTGCGCCAAAACGCGAGTAACTCGTACGACGCGGTACATGGCCGAGACACAAATCGCATTATTTAAAAGCAGGCTATACGGTAACACCAGCCGTGGCTTTACCGAGTAAAAGTAATCGGCATGTAAACAAAGGTTGCAATAGTAATTAAAAATTTATACTAATGATCAGGGGCGTGCAGTGTATACAAGAAAAATGCTGGGCATTACTAAAAATTCTGGTAAAGTAATATAAACTATATAATTGGATTGACATAAACGGAAACAATTTTGTACAATTAGCGCCATCTGTGTACCAGTAGAGACTTTAATTGCTTAGTTTTAAAAATTCCCACGACAACTCACCGTTGTAGTCATGGCGCTCTTGTGCATTCGCCGCATCGAGTTATTCACATTACTCTGTTCTATCTTTAAGGTAGTGAATTACTCATGTCATATAATTGGCTATTTACTGAATTGAAAATTCATTTCGGTTGATCCGTTTTGTATGGAGTCGTTACTTATGCTATTTTTTAACAGAATAACATTATAAAGAGTTACAACTTCGTGCAAATCATTGAAGTGTCTACTTTTTCTTTTACTAATTCGCAAATTTTACTCACTGTTTTTAACGAATTGATTTCATGGTCGTGGAGGTGCATTTGGTGCATGAATTTGTTTTTGATTTGGGAAAAACAAAAAGCAATTGGCAGAATTATTTCCTACGTTAACCTTTAATAAAATAATTATTTCGTTTAGTTATTACGTGAAGGATTTTCGAACAATAAAAGAATCATGTTCAGTCATAAAAAGTGTACTTAAAAACGTTATATTGATTTTTATATGGGCAAGAAGAAAATTACTAATGGATACATGGCAGGGTCGTATAAACGACGGATTAATTTTGTCTAAAGACGTTGGTTAAATGAAAGTTCATAATGGTATATATAACATACATTGTAGTATATATATTAAATATGATTGTATAATATCATTGGTAATAGCATAACCTAAATCAATACCTACTGCACGCCACTGGTAATGATTATTAATTCTCTTTACTAGTCTATTTTAAAGCAACCATTTCATAGAAATACTCTCCTTTGAATACTCCTCAGAGTTATTATTAAATGAACTGAAGGACAGAATTACACTTGAGACAGAATTGTCATCATGTACTATTTTTTGTTTCGTGTAAGACTAAAAATGCCCTTTGATATAATAAGTCAGTATTTAAAGTCTGTAGAAAATTGTGTTGATCTAGAGATTAAGTTGGTAAGAGGTACTATTTCAGCAACAGATTTTATACCGAGATTTGTTCAAGCATTTTAGGTAGATTCTTATAAAAGTACTACTATTTTCCGGACGCAATTTTCAAGAAATTTCTATGCACTTTCTTCGATCATAACCAGGAAACCCTGAAACCACCCTCCGACAGATTTAGTGAACACGATAAATCCTGCAGCCTAATGTTCTTCTGTAATTGACATTATAAATATCCAGGCTAGTCAGCCTGATTTGCCATCTAATTTCCAAATGACGTTTGTACAAAAATTATAAAATTTGCACTTTCGTTAAAAGTAGTTCTAAAAAAAAAGTTAAAAAATAAACATTCACTTAGACAAAATCTACCATATTCTTGCAACCGATAATGGAAGAGCTATTTCATAGGAATATAATTCGAATAAAACGTTATATTTCTATGCGATGAGATCACCAAATGAATGAACTCTCGGTGGAGCCAGATCAAAATGCAGATGAATACAATGTGAGGAGAGATCTGAAGATGTTCCATGTTCATATCTCCGAGTAGAGAACGTCTAGAAATACCTGGCGTCGAGTTGTACATCAGGCGAAGGGTCTCAAAGGTCCGTGAATCCAAGTAGTAGTAATAATAGAACGAGATCAGTTTTAATATTATAAATAATTTTTAAAAAATAACTTGACGTGAAGCTGTTTAGAGCACACGTCGTAATCCATTCCGCCTCCGCTCGTGGCCTCCAATTACGATCTATTATAGAATCGACGGATTTGAATTTATTAAGTCTAATCTTATGTGCAATATTTTTTGGAAAAACTTAAAAAGTCTTTAATCTTAGGCTCACATTTTATCACATCAGAATAGTATCAAAATTAACCTACTATTAAGGTTTTGTTGGCAAATTTCGCGAATAACACGCGGGTAATTTATGTGGTTTAGTTTCACATGACACATGGGCAGATTGCTAATTACCAAATTGACATTTTGTCAAACAAACCGTCATTACCAAAACAATCGGTTGATTAATGGGAAAATGAGTATCGTTAGACCGCAATTGGAATATTTCTAGGGAATTCAACATTGTTGCATACAGTTTATATGCGCACAAAAATACCTTTTCGTTAATCAATGCATAAAATTTGATGGTTGTCAAATTTCAAATTTATAAAATGCACTTTAGGATGTGCCTGTGCCTGTCTAGGTATACAATATGAGTTTGAACTTGGCGAGGCGAAAGGTTCTAGTAAAGGGGTGTATTTTTACGGTGGATAAAATATATAATTACATATCAAGGCTTGACAATGATGTTTCATACACTAGTGCTCGCGGAAACGCCTTGAATATGCTTCATTTAAGGTTATTCAACTATGGGAAGATTTATATCCCCCGCGAACAAGTACGTTTACACCGCAACCTTTGAACCGAAGCCTTGACATTGGCACGTATTACTGTGCTGAAACGTCACTATAAATTAATAATTTATTTTTTATATGGCGTGCCAACTGCCTAATAAGAGAATAATCTCGTATTTTGAGAAGAAGATCGTTGTTTACATTATGAACATAATTTCACATGAAAATACACAGAAATAATGTATTGAAATTCCTTTCTATATAGTTAATGTTTAAGCCTCGTGCTAGGACGGATGCCACAAACGTGCACAAGACGTTTGACGTGGCAGAAAACGTCTAGTTTGCGTTTATTCTTTCTTATACATGAAGATTTATCATTCTATCAAAATTTTACATAGCTCATCAGGTTTGCAGACTTTTTCTATCTAAGTGTCGCTTTTTCTGAACTGGATCGTCTTCCATAATAATAACACATCCCAAATTAAATACCACAAACACTTTTTAATATCTAATGTCATATGTTCAACGTCAATAAAATGAAATAATTTAAATTATTACCTAGGTATTGCAACGTTTCAATTTTTTTATTTGTTTTGTTGACTCTTTCGAAAAAAATGTGTTTTCAGAACCGAAAGGTCATATATGAAATACATATTTAAAGGAATTTGACGGTTATCTTTAATGTATGAATTTCCCATCTAATTTTCATTTGCACAGGGTTTTATTTATAAGTGTAACGTACTTGTGTAAGAAGTTCGTCTCAAGTTGTACATCTCGTAGTAGATTGTTGGTGGTCCAGGAAAAATTCTCATGTCACAATTATAATCTTTATTACATTAAAAATACAGTTAAGGTATAATGTATATAACTTGTACAGTGCAGTACTAATGAACAAGAACAACAGAGTCTAGTGAGTAGAATATACGATGTATGCAAGGAAAGCGACTTCATGATGAATGTTCACAAGTCGAAAGTGATGGTATTCCAGAAGAAGGAAAGCAAGACACCGAGAAAAATACTTGTAGGTAATTAATATTTGGAACAAGTAGATGAGTTTGTTTATTTGGGAAGAATTGCTAGAAACGGAAAGGCTGAGAATGATATCGAAAGGAGGGTGACCTGCAGGGAATAAAGTGAATTATATCTAGCGGGAATTTGTCAAGCGAGGCAAAAATAGCAATGCACAATGGAGTCCTGGTACTGACCGAGGCCTGAAACTGGCAGAATACAAGTGATCTCATTTCCACTGCATTCAATCTACTTTCACTACAGTTCTCGCCTCATCCACATTTGATCACTTGATCGAGTCGAGAATTGTGTGTCAGGACAGAGGAGTGTGGCGCTTTATCCTCTCTGCCTACCCCCGCGGAGAATTGGCGCAATGGTAAGTAAGTAAGTATGTAACTAGTTTTGGAGCCAAACGATAACGCAAAAGAGACCACGCCTCGCACGCATCACCTTTTTATCCCCGCTCACACACACACACACACACCTATACATCTCGCCCCTGCGGTGCGGGCGCTCTGACACACACACAGATATTCGATCTCAAAGACACCACAATAAGATGTCACGATTAATTTTTATTATTAAATAAAAAAGTATTTTGCAATGTTACAAAAAAAAACCAGTTAATCATAGGTTGCTAAATTCCTAGAATTAAATTGAATTTTGCAATGTCGCTCATCAGGCTTTGATAATAATTGAAGATTCATCTCGAAGAATCTCACATTTCTTTATTACGATGATTATTATAATGTTAAAACTTTTACACAGCACCCGCTAAGCGGTGTCATCATTTCGAATGGTTCTTCACTACCGCAAGACTAATCTCCGTGTTGCTGCACTGCGGCGAGCCCAGGAGCCGCTACCTGCGCTACCGCTAAGTCTCAACCATTGTTGTGAAAGCGAATGCCATTTGTGCAGTTGGAAATTGTACAACAGGAATATCAAATTGTCTCGGCAGACTGCGAGACTTGAGAAAACTTTTGCATAAGCTTGAGAAATGTGGCGTTATCTAAGCAAAACTAACCCATCCGGTAGAAACACGACTTGCTTGGATCGGGATATATACTGACGGAATAACTTTTAAATTTATTAGATTGTTCCGAAAATAATAGCCGATTAAAAACCAGCTGAAAATGGCTTGTTGGTGGTAGTGATTAGGACGCGGCCGAGGGTTCGCGCCTCGTTCCGGGAGACTAGCAAGTTAGTCCTATTTTTGTAGCACAAGCGTTCAGCTTAGTTTTAAGATAGTATGAATATTGATGTGATATATATTCCACGTACGAATTTTTATTTAAAAAAAGAGTAAATAACTTTCTTAAAGAAAGAGCCATCTAATTCAACGCGTTGCTAAAGAATTAAAATATTATTAATGCCTATAAAATAAAACTCAATTCAAATCACAATCCAATAATTTTTAAAAGGCATTTTCTGATGATTCTCTGTAATTGTATTATTAATGTAGTCAAATTCAGTAAATAGAACAGTGGGTGTCGAAGAATATATAAATCTAATACATACACTCGCATTTAATTAATAATGCATAATTTATATAATCAAATACCTTGATTACCTTCACGTTTGTCGTACTAGGTGAAAGTAGACAGATATTGAGAATATTAATTTGTAAGATATAAATACTATAGACCAGTGCTGGCGAACCTATGACACGCGTGTCAAAGGTGATACGCCACAGCGTTTTGGGCGATACGCCAGCGTTCACTAATATCAGAGTTATAAGTGAAAAATTATTTGAAGTAAGCGATCAAATCAAATTTGGGTTCCATATTTTTTTATGATTAAACTATTATATAACACGCCAGCCCAAAAGGTTCGCCATCACTGCTATGGATTATCAGGAGTAATGATATATAAATAAATATATACTACTTATGTAATTAATTTATTTTAAAATTGAACAACAAAGCAATGATTAGAGTGATGCATTAAGATGAATGAGGAATATTCTATAGGTTGGTTGAAGACTTGAAGACTATTACTAAGATAAAAAAAACTTATGTATTTAAGCATCATCCACACATCATTCCAATCATCATTTTTGTCTCCTTATCCAAGAAGGGTGGAAGACCCAGATTCGGTACTTATTGACCAATTCAGGTTTTTGCTAATGTTTATCCCAGCTCGGTCTGAGGCGACCCACCCCCTTGGATCACCTTTCCTCTGGAGATGCCAATAAGATTCATCTTGGCAGTCGTTTCTCTGGCATTCGCAAGACGTGTCCAAACCACCTCAAATGAAATATTTCCAAATGTTAAAATAAATATACATTTATAAAGAGTCTTCACCATCATCATCATCTTCATAAACCATTCACTTCCAGATGAAGCTTATTTTTTATTATTAAAGGATAGCTGGAGGCTTTCCCGGGACCGCTTTAGAAGCTAGGGCTTCCTTGTCGGTCCCATTCATCAAAGCTTATCAAAATACGCGACTTTAATTCAATTACATATTTAAGTATAAGCAAAACGAAAAAAGAGAAGAAATTCAATGTTGTTATTTATAATTCAGATTTAAAATTTAGACCCTCCAGCGTCCCTTAAGTGCTGTCATTATTCATAAAAAATCATATAACATTAATCAACACAACATAGTTTTACATACAGATAGAAAATTATTGAAAAATTACTCAGGGATTCATTCAATAAAAACACTCCCAAAAGAAGGACAGTGGACGAGACACAAAATGGATTGAGTCACACATACACGGACAGACTAACGGTGTTGCAAAACGTGAGATATGGAGAGTGAGAGGCAGGTGCGTAGGTAGAGTTCCACCCACGCAGGCCGGCCTAACTACCCATCTAAGGAGCACCAACGTGTCACCCATACACGAATCAATTTCTTATATAAAACAAGATTCGTCCCGTTACTAATTAGGTCTGCATTCCTGGGCGGGCTGTGTCTGAGTCCAGTCAAACCACCAATCATACGTTCACGTGCATTTTTAAGTATCTAAAAGTCCGCAAAATATGCTCAGGCGTCTGTTCCACTCTACTACATGTACACATATTGGTCATCCTCACTACTCCGATAATATCATCTTTCCATCGAGATTTTGCGCTTTTTCTAAGTCATTTTTTGTCTCGTGGTATCTATTCAAGGATATTCTTTGTCAAAGATACTGATTACATCTGCGTTTTGAAATATTGCCCGTTCATTGCTGTTTACGCTTTTTAGCCGTGAAATCCTCCACACTGGTCTGCGCTGTATCCCTCGTGTGTTTTTCTTTCTCTATATCTCTTCCTTTTCATACTACATTCCTAGCATACTTTCTATACCACCTGTAAAGAGTGAGTTCTATATTTAAACCTGTCCTTTTGCAAAATCTCAACCCCTAAATGGACGTGTGTAACAAATTTTCTGTACATTTTACCTCGAAAGTACCTTTTATAACAAAATAATTCTATACAATGATATACATACACACAGCAGATTTTTGACAGACACATTTTTAAAGAAAATATACTACCCTCGGATTGTGAAAATGAGAAATATTTCCACTCTATGAAATACAGAAAAACTTTAAACATTTTTTTGAAATTCGACCTAGGAAAAAATACCATCACTTTCTTTATAATTTAATATAGGCCAAGGCCAAGATCATAATAACACATAAGATTTTTTTAAATAAATTAATGGCGTGTCACTCAGTGAATATGGTGTTATTGCCAGGCACTAGTCAAGGTTGACAGACCCACACAGAGGAATCCAGCAATGGGGATTTCTCCATCCGGACCAACTCAATAGTCGAGCGTGTCACTGCCAGTTGAATGCACACTTACAGTTAAATAGAATTATTTTTAGGAAACTTATTAGTAATTTTAGAATTGAATAGCGGCAGTCTGCGAGTAATAGTTGAATGCTTGTTAGACATTTTTTTTATATAGGAAAATTAATTATTATTTAGTATTATTATATATATATATATATACTCAATTGCAAAGGTCGTTCGACTGAAATAACCACTCTAGCGTGCGCCTCTTATTTATTATTATTTTATCTATTATTCAAAAGTAAAAATATTCTTGTATTAATATTAGAAATAAGAACTATCTAAATTATAATCGATCTGTTTTTAGATTTTGCAATTTCTGTTTTCAGTTCGGACAAAGTTCAGAGCGTTCCGGAGAGATCTGTTATCATTTATTAATAATTTCATTAATGTAAAGTTAGCTACACCGGGTTTTATGTTACAATTTACAAGTGTAGTTGGTTAATTCTGAATACGCTACGATAATGTTTTTTAATCTATATACTGAGGTGACACACTTGACCCTTTGCCAAACTCTCATGGTACACTAAACATCGATAAAACAATAATTAGATATGATGTTTCCTAAAAAGACTCACAAAATTTGTCAACCTGTGCGGTTGGTAGAGTTGTTACATTTAAAAAAAAAATTAACACTAGCCTCACAAAACGTCTTGATAGACGTTTGTCTGCAGGTACATTTATATCCATTTGTTACATTTAATAAACTCAAAAACATAACAATTAATCAGTCACCGTTTATATAATACATATCATTCTTATAGGTAAGTATTTTTTAATAATTTCTTTTAAATTAGGAGAAAGCGTGCTCTTTTGTAAAGATCCAAGCATTTTATTTTTTATTGTAGAAAAAATAAATTCTATTGTCTTCGATCCATACTGATTTGATTGTTAGATTCAGATTAGCTACACCTATTTAAAGCATTGTTATTATATTCGGCATCAATCGGCTAACTTCGCCATTCGCAGCAATTCGATGTTAGAGTAAAAAAATTAAGAATCATATTATTCTAGTTCATATTAATCTTAATATTATATTATTCCGTCATAGGTAAAATATAATTTGGCGGCACACTAGGAGAACAGTCGTGACACACCAGTGTGCCGCGAATGCCGTTTGAAAAGCACTGCGCCAAGACTTTCTGTTTATAGCTTCCTAACTACTTATCATTCTATAGAGACGATATATAATTATATGCTTTGAAAGTCAATTTTATGTCACACATTGATTTGATTATTCATATCACATGCTAGTATAAAAACGAATGTAAGTCATAAAGTATTTAAAGAAAGTGATATTGTCATTTATTATTAAACAGTATAGAGAAAATAAAATGAAAGGTGTCTCGAATGAGAGCAGAGTTGATCCTTCAGTTAAATAAAACGATTATTTTTCGCTTTTTACTTCGCTCTTTTAACTTTTAGAATAGTTGAACCATTCTTTCTCAATGTTGCTCGACAATCGCAACTGAGGTTGGCAAGGATAACTGGATATTTTTAATAGTTAAAAACGGTGACCAGGGCAAATATTTATTATTATATATGTATGTTAATATAATATATATATAATAATATAATAAAAAAAACTTAACAGAAAGGAAAGCTATAAGGCAATAGTAACTAACTGCCGGAACTAACAGCTCTAACTTTAAAATATTGTTAAAAAAAATGGTTTTAGGATTATGTAAAATATTGCACATGTATATTAGAAATCAGAACTATCTAAATAATAATAATAATAATAAATAGATTTTGCAATATTTGTTTTCAGTTCGGACGAAGTTCAGAGCGTTACGGACACATCTGTTATAAATCATAAGGCATATTCTATTAACAATATACTAGCGATGGATAAACCGTTATTTTAACTGTTATTGTGACTGTGATTGTGTTCGATTGCAATCGAACTGGTACACATGAAAGTAAGTCTCCAACAGTTAAATATTAGTTATCAATCATCGTGAAGTCACAGTTACCAATCATCGACGCAATCACAGCCACGTAACGGTTTACCATCACTACAAGATACACATTGTGATATACAAATTATATTTTTCACACTGGCGTTGTGTTGAACTTGTCAAATATATAAGAAGTATATCCTCTATATACTTTGGAAGATAAATAAATTAATTCATTTAAGAATAACTTCCTATGAACACAATGATTCTATGGCTTCGGGCGTTTTATAATCCATATTCTTTGTTCTCGGTTAATATAAACATTCATTGTTTTAAAAGAAGATTTTAGGCTAGCCTCAACAGCTTTTATGGGATCATTGAACCAACCGGTTAAAGTAAACATCAACCCTTGAAATATCACGTGGGCTTCAATGTAATGCGTTCATTAACCTGACTACTCTAAAACAGAAACAAATACAATAAGAATATGAGGGTACGAAATTAACTTGTATAAATTGTATCTAATTTGATAAGCCGCAAAATAAGTAGGTAGCTGGAATATAATATACACGTTTAAACATATACCATTTGAATTTTCTCGTTTGTTGTATATAAGCTATTAACCTTTCCATGCAGTAACACAGGTTTACCACCCTTACAAAATACACGCAGCATAATATTCGTATTTTAGTTAATGCTAAGGAAAATATTTACTAAACAAATAATAGCTATCTCATAAAGACGAAGCTATTTTTTATTACATTTAATGGAATTCGCTGTTCCATAACTCTTTAATTTAAACAAGTTTTCTGAGAGGAATAAAAAACTTCAGCATCAATTCAGAAATGATGGATTACGCAAGAACCGAGGGTCATCATTTCGACAGTGATAGCGTAGAATTAGTACATATTTGTGAAAAAATAAATATACTAGATATTTTAGAAAACAACGATTAATTGTAACAAAAATGTCACAAATATTCAAACACCTTCTATTACGTCCCCTCTTCTGCGCTTGTTGACCACGCCCCTACACCAATCTAACTCTAATCTCCCCACCCCCTCCACTCCTCAACCCTACGTGGCACGTATTCTTTTAGTCTTAAGTTTAGTATTAATAACATTACTGAAAATGACGCGTCAGCATTGAAAACGTTAAAATAAATAATAAATTAGTGAAAGCAAACAGTCTTTTAATTTTAAATATAATTCATGATTCCTTCTTGAAGTGTATAAAATAAAATGAATAAATTTTTCAATCCAAATAATAGTCTTATTATAATATATTACCTACATAGATATATAAAAATTGTACCCAGGTTTGCCACTCCTACTCGGTAAATTTTCTGTAAATGTGGCCATTTTTATACACCAGTAACAGAGACGGTTGTTAGAACGTTAACCGCCAGGTGTCGCTAGTTTCACATGAATGATATTTTAAAATGGCCACTTAGTCTAATGGCCGAGAATAATACATTTTGTAAAGTACTTGCACTCCGCGGTATCCCGCTTTGCAAGACACCGCTCACAATAATACATCGTTATAACGATTATTTATATTTTTATAAATCTAATTACAAATTTAAAATATTAATGATAGTTGGACTTGTGCTTGATGAATCTGTTTTCAACATCAGTCACACGTGGTAAGTAATACTAACATATTCTTCGAATAATGAGAGTAGACGAAACAACAGTAGTATGTCAGGATAGAAGAATAGCGTGGCATTCTATCCTATCTTTGTGGAGAAATGGCATGATGGTAAGTTAGTTAGTTACTTAGTTTACCAAAAAGATAAATATTTTCTTATAAATAAATTTCTTAATTTAGAAACATTACAGCATTACGGTGCATGGATGAGACATTGGTCTCGGAGATTTATCGATAATGGTCGACATGTTATGTTGTTCTACGCTACATATAAAATTCTCGATTGTATAGCGTCTTTTAGGCGACTTTGCAACGTACCATCAAGACGTGTCTCATTCGTATACACGCGCGCAAGACCAAATTTGGTATGTCAAAACAATGTACAAGAATAATTAAAATTTCGCTGATTAAATTTTAAAATATTTTAACGTAGGATAAGCACTAATATATGAACTATATTTAATATAGCCATTAAAACATTTTATTTAAATAATAATGGCAATACTGTAAACATTAATGGTGATCGCTATCGTCACATGTTGAAAAACTTCTTAGTAGTTGAATTGGGTTGATTGGACCTGCACCACATGCAGTTTCAACAGCACGGTGCCACCTCACACACAGCCCGAGCTACGCTTAATTTAACGAGAAATTTTTCCGCCTGCATAATGTCAAAAAGTGGTGATATCGACAGGCCTCCTCGATCACCCGATTTGACGGCTCCCGACTATTTTCTGTGATAGTACTTGAAAGGAAAGGCCTACGCCAATAAGCCAATAACAATTACGATGCTATAGGATATTATTCGAAAATAAATTGCTGAAATAACACGCGAAGTGTGTGAGAATGTTATGAAAAATATTGTTAGAAAAGCACGCATGTGTACCGCCGCCAGAGGCGACCACTTGGCCCATGTCATATTCTATACAAAATTATTACAAACCACATAATCGATAACGAAAAACAAAATTAAAAAATTGTGTTTCATTTTTTAGTTATTCAAAAACAACGTCGGCCTGGAACATAATATTCACCCTTTAAATAATATACCCACTGACTCCTTAGATAAATAAAAAAATATCATTTTATAATATAAATATGAATTATGAATTTAAATTACTAAAATAAAACATAATGTTTCATAAAGAAAATTTTGTTCGACTTAAATTACTGTCTGAAATGTATTGTACCTATATTTGAATTCACTGGGGTCTAGTCCCTTGTATCATAACTAATTTTAATAGTAATATTACTTCTACAAGGTTAATTCAAATTACATTCAATTCATTCATACGTGAATTATTAAGTTATACTTTTCAACAAAAAGCAAATTTAATATTTATACATTCTATTACAGAAGAGATCGAAAAATATATGAACTAATTTTAAGTTAGGTCGATTTGAAACACGACTGGCTTATTCATTTTCAGATAGATTCATAGATTCAGATAATGCTCATCGTACCGGCAAGCTCGAGTGGCAATTAAAAATCACGTAATTAGAAGATATGAACGATAAGGGAACATTCGGGATTTATTGTATGCAGAAGACCACATTCTGTATAAGGAGCTTCGACAGACTGATAGAGATACAAAGTTAAAATAAGTAGCATCAATATCTTTAAGAAGACAGATTGAGCCTTTATTGTAATCAAGTATCGATGGAAAAGATGGAAGCGACTTGTCGAGACTTTGGCCTCCAGGATAAGGGGTTAAAAGGATGATAAATTAAGTCGTGTTTGTGTTTGCTGAGTGGTGAAAACGCCTCATTCTAAGAATGCCTCATTGGGGTGATAAAAAATCAAAACCATATATGAAATTATTTTTTTTTTTAAAAATATTTCTAGTACCTGTCTAAAATTGTTATGATAATGAAAGACGTAAAAATGACCCAATGATTCGAAATTGACAGGACAAATTCCTTTCGATTTTTGACTTATGTATACAAATACATATATTGTGACATTTCAAAAAAATGCGCAGCGACACAGAGCGCTGCTTACCGATCCGAGTAGACACGGTCGGGGAGAGAGAGGGCTGAAGAGGAAGGGGGGACTTGCGTGCGAGATACACACGGGAGACTCCGCCGCAGAGGCTGGAAAAATGACGACGACCTAGATAACAAACGAGGGTTTCCTCCCGCGGTGGATACAGAGATTTAAAATGGGCCTGATCCATCCGCGAGATTTGAGGAGACTCCGTTGCAACCTGCGGAGAGGTCTCGACGGACTCCACAGTGCTAAGATGGCATCGGGGTAACCTTCTGGAGGAAGAGATACGGGGGCGTGGCTGCGACAATACCCCATGGCAACCTGGCATTTGTTGCGACTTCATCCCGTGGCAAACTGGGTATAAATCGATGTGT
This sequence comes from Eubasilissa splendida, assembly GCA_031772225.1. Lineage (NCBI taxonomy): Eukaryota > Metazoa > Arthropoda > Insecta > Trichoptera > Phryganeidae > Eubasilissa > Eubasilissa splendida. The sequence continues at coordinate 19,995,053 of CM062857.1, read as the reverse complement.
GCTAAATCGGTAAGATTGTGTGTCCTCACTAAGAGGAGAGTTTAACTTGAAAAAATAAGATGTCAAAGACAATTATCGTGCTTGCAATGTCGGGATTCTTATGTTTAATGTAGTTACAGTGTAATTAATGTGTAAACAGGGTTGTTATTGTTTGAGACCATTCCCATCCATCCGAATCAGGCATATCGATACCACACACACATTACCCATAGTCGAGCCGGTAGCGTGATGTGCTGGGGTTCGAACCACCAGTGCCAGCGCGTTACGTAATAATATTATTTTATTTAATTCTTAATATAGTGCATACATAAGCACTCCTTATATGTGCTCTAATATAAACAAGATTAAAGTATTTTCTTTTACTAAAACTTATCTTTATTTAGTCAGTTTCATTTTAAATCTATTCAATTTCTCTTTCTTTCTTATGTTTCATTTCATTAAAAAATTTCATCGCACTATACATTATTCCCCTTCCCCTTGTGCTCGTGCTCATGTTAATTTGCATCAATTTTTCGTGTGAATTCCGCTGATATTTTCTTATTGATGATTTTGTAAATAAATACCATTGTATTAAAATATATTTTCTGCTTAAAGGTCATCATATTCAGATCTTTCAGCATTGCACTGTATATATATATACATACATATATTAGAATATCCAGGATGTAATATTAATTGTTACTTACTGCATTTCATATATTACACAAGATTCAGAACGTGTAATTGCAGCCAATTACCGCCGGAAGAAATACATTAATTATGTTTAATGAGGTAATTCGGCGCTTATGCTCGCAGTAAGCGGGTAGATAACTTAACAGGACCCAAAGGATAAATAAATTTATTTTGTATTGCGAAGACAAAAGGACAAGGGGCCAATTTAACAGTTTATCTTCTTTTTTAAAGTTCTGAACTACTCGCGCCAGAATACCGAGTACAACTTCACCTTGATTATGTTTTGTTTTCGTCCTCCCCGCGGCTGGTCGTCGCCTGGCCTGCTCCTGGCGCTCCAGGCTAAATATGAATTTCCGCGCTCGTTCAACTAAATAATAGTTACGTTAAAGTATAAAATTTCGTTTTCCGTGTTCTCATTTTCCACTAAATCATTTAACGTTTCATAAATTATTCATATTTTTGCCTTTGAGAAAACTAAATTTCTTTCTGGCACTGGTCATAAGAAGCAGGTAGATTTCATCTTGCGTGTTTTTTAAATATTTTTTCAATACTAACGGAGTTACAATGAACCCTGCTTATTGAGGTAGTATTACTATTGAAATCTATCTAACAGACTCACAGATCGATTGTTGTTATTGAAGGTTTCGGTATATTTATATGCCCTTATGGGCTTTTACTCAATTAATATTTATGTGCACAACATGTACACGAAACATTTAACATTTTTTTAATAGGAAAAAAATTTTTTACAATAGTATTAAGCAAAAAATTTAGGTTAAACAAATGACGACTTCAATTATGCCATTTTCTCAAAAACATAACATTTTTAAATGCTTTGAATAATGGTATATATCTTGATGTTTACAGCCCTCTGAATGCATAAAGGTGCTCATTTCTTTAGAGAAATTCCTTATGACGAATTGAATGGTTTTGATAATAGCCTGACTACACTTGATGCTGGTGTTGCGGAAGGCGCCAGTCGGGTACCTGGAGTTTCAACTCTGAAGATGGCTTTGTGGTTCTGCGGTGTGGTTGAAATGTCAAAATTTTTCGTGGATAGCGTTTTTTGAGGTGTCGTTTTGAAAATACTGGTGAATCATGAAAAAGGGCGGAAACTTTTATTCAAATATTAGGTACCGAATTCATTGGTACAAAAAGATATTTCGAGTTGGTTCAAGAGTTATAAATAAATATAAAAATGGAGGTCCATACTAAAATATTTTCTCTGTGATACGACTGTTAAAGAGGGGAGGAATAAGAACTGAGTCCTCTTGTCTCTGACATATGAGGTAACGAGATATTTTGGGGAGACCCTATTGGACGGGGAATATGGTGAATTTGTTTTATTTTAATTTCAGGTAATTTTAACTTTGTGTATAATTATATGAGGTAGTAGCAAAAATGGGTAAATTTTTTCATAAAATACATTTTGTATTTTGTTAATTCTTTTTTATATATTTTTGTGAATCTTTTTATAAATTTTGTTTAATAGAAGTGAGAGGTGAATTGGGATGAAGATGATGGGGATAGGATGAGGGATCATATAGGGCGACGAAGTTTATGGAAGGGTTTGGGATGGAAATTAATTTAGAATAAAATTAAGAAGATAAATCGTGTATGTGTCGTTTGAGTCTTTGTGGATGATTGTATTTCTGACAAACCAGGGTGAGTTTGTGATTTTCCTAAGGATGTAGTTTTGTTTGGAATCTAAAATTACAAAAAATATCTTAACCTCACATTGCCAGAATTATTTGTTCACGTCAGGTCTTCGCAGATATCTTCTTTTTGTTGTTTTTAACATTTGCCTCATTCTCTTCTCACTCACACGTTCTACAATACACGATCATACTCTTACTTACTTATTTACTCTATCGACTTCACTTTATCGTTCATAGATTATTATGCACATACGTCTAAGCGACCGAATTTCTACCGCACTCAGTCTACTTTCGTTCATTTTTTTCCTCACTTTTTTCACTCCTTAAAAATATGTAAGTTGTATCTAAATTTATCAAAATTTAATAAAAATGAATTTATTTAATTCTGACGTCTCCTAACGTGTAATTTTATTATTATTACTCAAAGTTATTTGAGATTTTTCGCAATGTAAAAATGATTGCTTTTAAAAATTTAATAACAGATGTATTAATGTTAAAGAGCTACAGAACATAAGTTCAAAAATTTATTCTAAACCTACTTAGTTGATGTGGCGAAATTGGATAACGCATTTCCTCGAATAGGAAAAGGTCCAGGTTAGTATCAATAGCAGTTAAAAATGTTTCTAAATCTTTATAGTTGATTAATTTAATTTACATTAATTTATATATCTTATTTATATTTTATAATTAAATACATTAATTAATCATATATATTAACGTGAAATAGGTAATATAAAATAATATTTTAAAACAAAAATAAAATGAGAACGGTCATTCTATATTTTTTGAAATATGTAAATTGACATTTGGGTACATATGAAATCATTTATGTGAACCATATTTATCAAAGACTTGCACTTATGTATATATTTACATACTCAATTCGATGTGAAACGATATTCCGAGTGGGTTCATAAATCATTATTTAGTGTTTTTAGAAACATGTCAGTATTAATATACATCTATGAATATTTCTGTGATTCTCACTTAAAAAAGCACTTAAGATTTCATCATCTTCATTCTCTAGCAAAACTATTCGCTGGCTAGAAGCCAACAAAATAACACACAAACAAAAAATATTAAAGTAAACTGTGTCGTTGTACGCTACATAACGCACCACCAGCACGGTGTCTTAAATATTATTAAATAATTATTAAAACAATAAATACTATTAATAATTTAATTTTTCACAGATACCACTTAATAGTTTGTTCCCGCAAAACTTATATACAGGTAAACAATTAGTGCTGTAATTATCAAAAAAAAATTGGAATGGGGTATCGTAAAAAATATACAGAAATAAATACAACACTTACATACGGTAGATTACATTATTTTTTGTATTTATAACATTTGTTCCTATTTTAAAACACACCTTCCAATACTATGTGATCATAGACAAATAATGTTACCTGTCAGAAATTAGCAATTATTGTAAAAATATATTGAAAATTAAATGGTACAATAGTTTCGTAAATTAAAGGCTAAGTAGTCAGATTGCAATAATATTTTTACAAAAATATATCTGTACACTTCTGACGATATGATATTATTATTTTGATCGGAAAGCGTGATTTGACAATAAATACAGACTAAAAGTTTCGATACTGATCAAAGATTATAATTTAGGCACACCGTTCGCACATGCGCGGACAACGGTAATGACATGACACAACAATTGAATGCTGACGACAATCATTTTCATGTTTAGAAATATAAGTGCCATTATTTCTTCTTCAATATTTGCAAAATTACCTTGTGGCTTCATTTTATATTAATAATTAGACAAAATACTTTGTTTAAACCACTATTAATTGATTATTCTACATGTTTCGACACCTATGGTATCTTCTTCAGGAATATATTATACTGAAATTAAAAAATACAAGCATAGATAAAACAAAACTATAAAGTGGTGAATAAGTAAGAATTAATATGAAAACAAATTTAAAAGGTGACTATTTGCAAAGAGGATTTGGTTATTAATAATATTTAGCTTGCTATTAATACTTTTTCTTATTTCTAAAATTTCCGATTTATCTAACTGTAAACCCCTAGTATTTGTATGTATAATTTCTAAACCCATAAAATTATCATATCAATTTTATGATACAGTAGCGCGAATTGAGAGGTGTTTTATGAATATATATTAGATTAAACTTTCTAATAGTTAATATAATAATAATGCGAATGTGAATGTGAGGTTAATACAAACATTTTATGACAGTTAAATTAAGCGAACATATTTCACAATTTATTTATTAGTTATAGTTCTATTATTTATTATAATTATAGTATTCCTTTGCTTTATTATCATTTTTCACGGAAACAGATTGTTCTCTTTACTGTTTCATCAATTTTCCGAAGAGATTGGTTATGGTCACGTAGTGGCCACTAATTACTACACGGCGACCACAACACCAATCGGCGAAAGCCAATTGCGTTACTATGTGCTTACCGTCACGTATCTTGGAGCGCGGATTCTTGTGTAAACATATCAATAATAATAGATAAGCCTCGATTAAGACACGTATATTTAGAAAACGATACTAAATTCAGACAGTTGTTGTTCAAAAATACTAAGAAGTGAGATTATTGTGAGCGGATGGATTAAGTCGACACCCAGCGCCATCGGCCCATTAGCTCAGTTGGTTAGAGCGTCGTGCTAATAACGCGAAGGTCGCGGGTTCGATCCCCTCATGGGCCAATTTTTTTTTTTTAATTTTATTTTATTCTACCAAATCATATTATCTACAGATTTATTAACGTGTTTTAGGTACTTAGTCCCACAAAAACATATTGAAGAGAAATAGCTAAAATTATGGTCAAGTCACATTGCATGGAGGCGAGGAAGTAGTTGAGGTAAATCTCTTAAACAACAAAGAAAATTAATTGAAAAACAATTTAAAAAAAAATTACCTGGATATTGCATTCTGTAGATTTAATTTAAAATGTAATAATTGTATTATGTAATGTACGTACAACGTTTTTTCATGTACACTTATATTGATAACATGGTATATACCATCAAATAATAATGTTACAGTACCTATTTTCCAGTATGGAATTAATCTATTTTATAAATGGGAAAAATCATTAAATAAGCCGTCTACAAAAAATCATCTAACATTGTAAAAAATATGAGTGTTTCAAAATTAAAGATGTCTCTTGAATTTCATTCTGAATCACTGAACAGTAGAAAAGTGTTCACATACAAACGTTAACATAAATAAATTTTTGCCCTTTATAAAATACATTTATATAACAGCATACGTGATTATGGCACAAGATGGAAACTAATTTATTATTTAACCCGTCCGTCTACCTCACGCCCGAATAGGGCAACTGTCTTTTTAGTAAAAAAAAAACGTGTCTTACAAAATATAGTTTTTTTTTTTAAATTAGCTGAATTTTATGTATAATAAGTTAACTGTTTTTGATCCCATCATTCTTGAGTTAGTTGACTGATGTTTTAAGGCTAAATTATATAATATATGTAAATGTAATAAATTGATTATAATAAATCGTGTTCTTAGAACTACAATAATATATTGAAATTTTTACAATTTATATAATATATGAGTTACTTAATCTGTTACTAAACTAAAGGACATATTTTTGTGAATCGCTTACATCTCCAAGAAAGAGACTAGCTCTTGTGCTTCGAGAGAGACTAAACACTGTATTCATTTATATAGAGTTAGAAGTTTTACATTTGTAATATATAATATTATTTATTATCTAATTGTGTACTTCTGAAGTGTTCATTTAATTTCTTTTTTAGTTCTTTTATATCCTTTATCTCTTTATTTTCAGTAATGAATCCATTAAAGTTTTTAATTCCCAAGTTTATGAAATTTTGCTAATGGTGTTTGGTGTTACATTTAGGGATTTTAAAATTATTTATAAATCTTAATAATGTATTTGTTTCAAGTTTTATGGTCTTATTTTATTTAAGTAATTGATTAATTGAGATTTTTTGTAAATTTTTCTATTTTAGGAACTGAGAATTTTGCAAAAAGTGCTTGTGTTGAAAAAGTTGATCTTTTTTCAAATATTACTTTAATAATCGTTCTCTGTATTGTTTTTACTGAGTTCATTATGTTATTGTTCGCTCCTCTCCACCCAATATGATTGTAAGATACTGACAATAATTTTCTTATTGAAACTATCAAAACAAAGTTATTTTGGTACATAACATTTGTAATATTTTTTAGATCATTTTTGATATGAATACAAATATATATATATTTTTTTACGGAAAACAAATTATTATTGTGTATTATCAGTTTTATCAAAACATAGTTCTGTGGTATTTTAATAAAAATTAAAAATATCAACTAGAAAGATATACAGAAAAAATCAATTTAAACGAAAAAATATTTTAGTTGCCATCGGGAATCGAACATGAATCTTTTTCTATCCGGTGAAATGCGTTACCAATTACACCGCGTCAACCGAGTAAATTGACGACAAATTTTCGAACTTATATGTTGCAGCTCTAAACTAAACCGGTAGCAACTAAAATATTTTTATGATAAAATTGATTTTTTCTGTAAAATATCTTTCTAGTTGATTATTACATTTAATTTGTACAAATAAAATGAATAAGCCTAATATATAACGTGTCCAAAATAACTAATCAGTTAATTTTATTACTGAAAATAATAAAGCGAAATTTCTGTAAAAAAAATCACCTCATGGGCGACAAATCAAAGTCCGCCGAAATAATCTAATAACTTAATATTCAAAAATTCGAAGCTCAATATCTCAGATTGAAATAAATGTTAGATGATAACTTGTTGTTCCAAGGGCACGAAATATCAAATGGTGTTTATCAATCTAATAAATTCAGTATAGTTCAAATGGAAGAGGAATAAAATTAGACTGAATGTAGTTAGAAATGAAATCACTTAGGCGTATATGTGGCAGATCCATTCATAACAGAGTGAAGAATGAAGTTAAGCGAGAATGTAAAACTGGTCTTAGTATAGAGAGTAAGATTAAAAAAGGATCGCTTAGGTGGTTTGGTCATATGGAGAGAATAGTAAGAAATATATATATGACGCAAGTGTTGATGGCACCACAAATAGAAGACGTCCGCGGAAGACTTGACACGATCAGATAAACCAGATACTGGAAGATTGTCCCGTTAGAAACTTCAATAATCGACGAGCTTGTATGAGAAGATGTATGAATGCGGATGAGGCGAGAATTGTGTGTCAGGACAGAAGAGTGTAGCGCCTATGGTAAGTTAGTTAGCAAGTTTTAATGATTTTTTTGTTCGTTTATTATTAAGAATATTTAAGACAAAAAAATTATGCTAGTTAATTTTGCAAGTATTACATAATGTGTACAATTTGTTGAATTAACGGAATACAATATTTCACTTCTTCAATATTTCCATATTACTTTGTGGCAACATATTATACAAATAATTAGACAAATACTTTGTTTAAAACCACTATTTATTAATACACCAACATGTTTCGATACATATGGTATCTTCAGAAAACAATGTATAGGTAATTTTAAAAAAAGGCTTATATAAAAACAAAACTAAATGTGTGTGAAAACACATTTAAAAGATGACTATTTGCAAAAAAAAATTGGTTATTTATAGTATTTAATTTGCTATTAACATTTTTTCTTGTTTCTACAATTAATCAAACTGTAAACCAGTAGTATTTTGTACATAAAATCCTTTATTAATATCAAATTAATGGTTTGTTGAAATCAGAAAAATTGTTGCTATTTAGACATATCGAGTGCTCCTTAATTCTAATATCAAAATTTCTGCAAGTTTCACCTGTATAAAAATGATTGCAATCAGTGCTAATTAATTTATTTAAAGAAAAATTAAGTGTTCATTATTTCCTGATGACGATACCGCAGTATGTATAAATAAATAGTGGTTTTTAACGAAGTGTTTTTCTTATTATTTATACAATCTTTTATTTAAAAAAAATCTGATATTTCGGAAAAAAAAGTGTTGGTACGATTTGGGATTATGGCATGTTCTTGTGTATATGGGATATTGTTGAAAGAGAGAAATGTCGGTAGCCCCATCGCCGTTTGCTCAAATTGGCTGGCGAAACACGATCGTCTATTGCGAGACGTGCTGGGCTGGTAGCTGTGAGAAATTCTGAATCTGGGGATTTGACATCTTATTTCAGAGCGGATGGTCACATTTCTCGGAGAAATCTTACCCCATCATTCAGCCGTCAAGAATCGTAGAGAAAAGAAAAAGGCTTGCTTTAAGTACCTACCTACGGATAACAGCTGTGTTAAGGGAGCATACAGGGCGTTAACCCTTGTGTCGACCCGAGGATACACAGGTTTTTGACTTTTATTGTGAATAATGCTAGAATACTTCAATGACCTGTTGTGTTTATCTTCAAGCACGTTGTAATATTATTTATTAGTTCAATTTAATAATGTCAAAACAAGATAATTTTATTTTTTAATATAAAATATAAATGTTCTTATTCTTCTTTTAAATAGGCAATCCACCCTTCAAGAGTGATTTGTGCCATTAATCAAGTTAAAACTTTATTTTATATAAAAAAGTACATTAATACTATAGAAAAGGAAATATTATATTACAAGTCAATACCATAGTCCTCAAAAATTTGCAATTATATAGATTAAATGTGGCGAGTTAAGGGAAAGAAGATGACACAAGTTAACCGGGAGTTGAAAATTACCATTGACGAGATTACTGTAAAAAAACCTGTGATCCGCAATGGACAGGCAAAAAATATATGGTCAAGGGTTTTCTCCTCAGTACCACCACTCACATATTGGGGAATATATTAAGTTCAATCTGAATAAATGTGAGGCTACCTGCCAATGCCCAATTCTAATTCTAGAGACATTTGATATTGTTCTTTTGGAGACTTTCCTTTTGGAGAACCATGGAGTGCGGGGAATAGATCTTTGAATTATTTTTAGCCGATTATTTGGATCCATCCATTGTGCAGTCCAGATAGCATACGTATGTTTTTTTACTATATTAAGTCTGTCGTACATCGGAATATGGAATTGAAGAGGGAAAACTCCGGAAAGAGTGGCCTCCTTGGCTAGTTTATCAGCACAAAATGTAATGTAAATTACATAATGAAGTATGTACATAGTATAATATAATGTTGTTTATGAACAAATTGAAATGTAGTACAAAAATAAATTAGATGTATAATGGAGTAAAAAAATAGTCGTGACTATTCAATTAAGCTCAAAGAAATTTTAACAGATCTAACAAATCGTACCGGAAGCGTTCCGGTTGTGGATAAAAGAACCGGAACGATATTCGGGCTAGTTCAGGACACATTACGTTACTGCCTTTATCCTCGGAGCGTTGGTAACCCAAAGTCTCGACAAGGCTCTTCTATCTGTCCCTGTCTTGTGTCACTTCAGTTTTTGTTGAAAAATCAAAACCTAATCTGTCTTCATACTGTCAGTCAGCTTGGAACGCCCCACTTAAAACTCTTAAACTCTTAAAACTAATTTTAAAAATCATGTATTTATTATTATTGATAAATATACAATCCACCTTAACAAATCCTAATTTCGACGGGTTCGGCGCACGAGTTCGAAGTTCTGCGATGCAGGCAGGTGACAACAAGATGTTCCACTAGATGGCATCACTCCGGTCCATGCCCATCCGAGCAACCAATGTCCTTAGCCTATCATCGTAGATGATCCTCAGCATCCAGGCCGACGCAATTGGATTCGTAAACGGAATTGTAAAAAATCACATAGCCCGGGTTGTAATGTGAAGCGAAGTGAAAAATGTAGCCCACGGTGAGAATAACCGTAGGCGAAGAAACCAAAAGGAAACATCTGGTTTACCTTTGGTTATGCTGGATCGCACATAGTTACATGTTAGAAACGCTGGTCACGGCTATTTAACCGCGCAAGTTTGAAAAATAACCATAGATGGTGCCCGTTTTTATAACCTTGAATACGGATTGCGATACAAACGTAAGGGCAAGTATTTGTGATTATGAGATACTTGGCATTAATACAAGTGACGGGGCATTTTCGAACGTGACCCTAATTTGTAATGTCACAATAGGTATTAGATATATTAAATTCATATTAATTATGAAAATATCAGCACGTAATATTGCAGTTTTTCTATAAAATACGATATAATAATATTTGTACTAATCGGTTTGTCTATTATATGTATAGTAAGAACAAAATTTGTCTTGTATCCTCAATAATATTCACAATATCAAGAACAAAAGTGTATTTTTAGATATCTATGTGCACATGAGACAGAAAAAAACCTTTCTTCGCTTTACAGCGATTTTTACTTTGCAGGGATGGTCTGGTCCCTAACCCGATACATTATCCGAATACCCGGCGTGTTAGTTATCTACAATGATAATATTTTCGTTATATATTTATTTCTTGCTATGGCGGATTTTAAATATTATAAGTCTGATATGAACGGAACGTTGGGGTCGTTGCATAATCAATATTAATGTGAATCACAAGGAGGAGGCGGGAGGCTAAATTAAATTAAATAGTGTTCTATATACAAATTTACACGTTTATTTACAACACAATAATAATGAAAAAAAAAGGAAAATTCTTAGTGCTACTTATATCTAACCTTAATTACGGGGGCGCACGAATTGTTCAATTGTTTTTACACTCACTTAGTCTCTTCCCATTGTGGCCGATTACATGGCCACGTGTGGCCCGCCGCGGCGCGCGCGGCAAGCGACATCTGGAGCCCGCCCCTGGTCCCGTTCGCGGACGCGGTCCTTGCAGCCTCGCTCGCCACGTGGTCTCCGTGGCCGCATTCGGTCGTCTCGTGGTGGGCGGCCTCTGGTCCTCCGTTGTGAGCGGCAGAAATATCCACAACTTGCCTTGTGTATAGGCGGGGTCCTCGGACGTCTTCCTGGAGGCACATCGCAGCTTCCTGGCGGCTTTGTTCAAGGCAACATGGCGGTTGGTATGCAGCTAGCTGGCGGCCGGCCGCAAGGCCGGCGGCACCCCGGAGCAGGTCCGGTGCGTTCGACAGGCGTGGAGAGAGAGAGAGTCCTTTCGGCCAGGCAAAACCCACCCGGCGATGCGCGGGGGAGGGGGTAGCGACCCTTCGTCCACCGTGGATACATGTTAGGAGCGGGGTGAGGAGGGGCATGCATTACCCCGGCGCGCGACCCGCACAGCAATATTTAAATAATAGTAACTAATAATTTAAAATTCGCGCCGAAAATAATATTCGTAATACGTGAACGTCACACGTGAGATGCGACCATAACACACGCCAACCTCTTTTTTGTGACGTTCCCGTATTACGTGCGCTAAACTTAGATTAATACAATTTTTAATACTATGTCCTAAACATACTTATTGCCTACAATATCAAATAATAACCTAGTCTTATTCTACTATCCTAGCGGCGTTCGTACGCGCTTCTAACTTACGCGATACTGTATGCATATAGCCCTGTTACAAATTAGTTCCAATGATGAGAAAATACAATTCGACGTGAAATCTACTTTTAATATTTAACGCAACCTTACGTCGTTTCACTTTTTTTTTCTTAACAAAATTTTTGCGTTCGCGTTCAAAACATAATTCGTCGAGAGAAAAATACTTACGCCCTGATGGCGGCGGCTTCAGAGCACTCCGTTCTGCGGTCGGTCAGAATCTACGTTAGAGGCCTGACCCGCGCTATCATCTCGCTTAACGATCTGGGTGCTACCCACGCGGGTCTCCTCTCGCACTAGGGTTAATTCGTATCCGCGGATTCTACTGATTCTACTCGCGTTGGTGTGTGTATGTTCTCCTATACGGTCTCTGTCGCATCGTCCGCGCCGTTCTTGGCCGCTTCTCATCTTCCGTATACGCTCGTATACTAACATCATTTCGTCCTCCGTGTGCGCCGCACACTAGCCCTCTGTCACTCTCGCACACGCTCGTGTGCATACTTCACTACCTCTCCGAGCCGTTCCAGCTCCTCTGTCATCGTGTTCCTCGATTATACCGTCGGTTCCGTGCCAACTCCATCGTCAACACCGGAACTATCTACCGCCCGTATATTGCATAGGCCGAACACACACAAAACCACTCCGCGAGAAGAAAAAAACAAAAAAAAATCTTTACACAATTTAAGATCGAATTCAAAACCTACAAAATGACATCCCCTAAAAGAAAAACAAAAACACACTTGATTGCGAAAAGGTGTGACTAATTTAGTTAGTTATTATTAATATTGAACACCACGTAACTGTAAATAATGAAAAATATCTGTCAATAAATTAACGCGATTTAAAATAATCTAAGAAAGAAAATATTTACGCAGTGAACAGGGCTATAGCCATTATGTTATTTAATATTAATTCTACGTAATTTAAAGTTATAAAAAGTCTAAAACTATGGGCGCCAGATATTTTTAAGCAAAAAATATCAAAATCTATATAAATATCCCGCCTTCCTCGTTTCGTGTGACCACCACGATCTCAGGGTTGGATTCGCCAGGAAACCATTTCCTGGCACGACGAAAGTCGCGAGCCCCACGTTGGGCGCCATTTGATATGAACGGAACGTTGGGGTCGTTGCATAATCAATATTAATGTGAATCACAAGGAGGAGGCGGGAGGCTAAATTAAATTAAATAGTGTTCTATATACAAATTTACACGTTTATTTACAACACAATAATAATGAAAAAAAAAGGAAAATTCTTACTGCTACTTATATCTAACCTTAATTACGGGGGCGCACGAATTGTTCAATTGTTTTTACACTCACTTAGTCTCTTCCCATTGTGGCCGATTACATGGCCACGTGTGGCCCGCCGCGGCGCGCGCGGCAAGCGACATCTGGAGCCCGCCCCTGGTCCCGTTCGCGGACGCGGTCCTTGCAGCCTCGCTCGCCACGTGGTCTCCGTGGCCGCATTCGGTCGTCTCGTGGTGGGCGGCCTCTGGTCCTCCGTCGTGAGCGGCAGGAATATCCACAACTTGCCTTGTGTATAGGCGGGGTCCTCGGACGTCTTCCTGGAGGCACATCGCAGCTTCCTGGCGGCTTTGTTCAAGGCAACATGGCGGTTGGTATGTAGCTAGCTGGCGGCCGGCCGCAAGGCCGGCGGCACCCCGGAGCAGGTCCGGTGCGTTCGACAGGCGTGGAGAGAGAGAGAGTCCTTTCGGCCAGGCAAAACCCACCCAGCGATGCGCGGGGGAGGGGGTAGCGACCCTTCGTCCACCGTGGATACATGTTAGGAGCGGGGTGAGGAGGGGCATGCATTACCCCGGCGCGCGACCCGCACAGCAATATTTAAATACTAGTAACTAATAATTTAAAATTCGCGCCGAAAATAATATTCGTAATACGTGAACGTCACACGTGAGATGCGACCATAACAAGTCCATATTAGCGCTGAGAAGGCTATCGAATCTTGCTACCAAATATATTGTACGGCGCAAGAATTTTGGACCCAATGCGTGTAGTCCAACGTACCGCGTTAGCTGCATTGGCGTAGTCACGCCGCTGATTGGGCTACCTGGCAATAAACTAATTACGATGAAATTAAGAAAAAATATTACAACGACTAGTGCCATCTGTGTGCAAAAATGTGAGTGAAGCGTCACGCATCAATGAACGAACACAATTTTTAAAACATTGGGAATAATAATTCAGTTCTAATCAGTTTGGAGCCTATATGTACAAAATATTATTTATTCGCGGTGGAAGTATATTCCTCGGTAGTATAGTGGTAAGTATCCCCGCCTGTCACGCGGGAGACCGGGGTTCGATTCCCCGCCGGGGAGAACTTTTTTAGTTAATATTTGATTGTGAATTTTATTCAACATGCACTGTCTGAATAATACGACTGTACAATTTAAATAGTAATTAGGAATTATGTCGCTACTATTGTGTGGAAATAATTTAATTAATTAACAACTACGTTTTTATACTGTTACACTAGAAATAACCGGTCCAATTATGATGGAAATTCAATTAAGAACTAGTATTTTTTATAACAAAAATAAAATAGCAAAATAAATCATTTTGTTTGATGCGATAACCGCCACACACGTCAATTTTATATGTTTTTTTGCTACTGGTACATTTCTGAAAGAAAACTATTATATAAACAAAATACGCTAAACACTTTTTTAAATCACACTGTATATATAGTGTAATTATAATATAAACGTATGGACATGTTATTTTAAATAAGTATTCGCTAAATAAAGGTTTGTCTGTAAAAAATCCCACAAATGGAAGATTTCCGAGATAAGTATACGATAAATGACTACGTATCCGAAAAAATATATTAAAAAAATTAAATGAAATCAGAATACTGGATTGCGGGTAATTTATTTTCAGATAGGTAATATTGCTTCACAGTTTTTTATATTTTAATATTTTGTCTATGGCTCTCGACTTTTTCTATTCCTATGAGCCAGGGCTCACATGTGATTGATTATATTACTGATAATGGGAATTTTAATTGATTTTGGAATAGATACCAAGTGGAGGAACGCTACCACTAAAATTGTGACGACTCGGAAAAAATAGCCCTTGTTGTTCATATGGTAAACCACTTTTTCTTTCATGCAGTACAATCAATTAATTAACGCAAAAAAATACCCATTCGGTATCCAATTACACGTGTGGTACGACACAAGTGCGCTGTCTTCATAGCTAAAGGACGAATGCTGAATAAGCCGACAGAGGGCCATTTTAAAACGGTTTGAGTCATAGCTAAATTTATAGAGCGTTATAAAATTAAAGATGTACACATGTAACGCCTAATTTCTAAACCCCTCTAAAACGGATTTCGGATAATTTGAGTTAAATATGCAGTTTTGTAGATTTCTTTGTCAGTTACATGCAGAACACATTATTTCTCTCAAAAGCCACTTAAATCTATTGATATTATCAGATATATTGATCTATTGATATTATCAGATATATTGATCTATTGATGTTAAAAATCAGGGTTAGTTCCAAATTACCCCAAGGCAGAGTATAAGTTGCAATTCCCCATAAAATGAAATCAGCCAATCACAACGCTTGTTGTGATCTAAAATCCAGTATGGCTGCCAGAACGATATATATATAGAAAAATAAAATTTACATTACAGAATTGTCTTTTTAAAAAATGCTGATGTAAAAACAGACATTTTCTACATTTGCTTTCAAAATATACGTTTTCATCCATAACTAAAAAACACGCCGTTTTAGGGGATTTTGGAATTAGGCGTTATATATATATAAACGAATATAGTTTTTTTAATTTAATTTCAAAATGTTTGCCTGAAAATACGTTCCAAGAATAAATGTCAAACTACCACTCGACCACAGCTGGTAAATGCGGGGTGTGTGAGAATATTACCGAATTAAAACCACACCATGTACACAATCGTACGCGGTACTGGTATTTGTAGGATAATATAGTAGTAGATGACAGTATTAATAATTAGTAATGGGACGAATCTTGTTATATATAAGGAATTTATTCGGGTATGGGTGACTCGTTGGAGCTCCTTAGGTGGGTAGTCAGGCCGGCCTACGTGGGTGGGACTCTACCTACGCGCCTATCTCTCACTCTCCATACCTCGAGTTTTGCAACTTCGTTAGTTTGTCCGTGTAAGTGTGACTCAATCCATTTTGTATCTCGTCCACTGTCCTTCTTTTGGGAGTGTTTTTTGATTAATGAATCTCTGAGTGTCTGCCTTGAACTACTGCACCTTAATTTTCCATCTGTATGTAAAACTATGTTCTATGGAGTTATGTTGTATGACTTTTTATGAATAAAGATAGCACTTAAAGAACACTGGAGGGTCTAAATTTTAAATTTTAATTGCTAATAACCACATTGAATTTCTTTTCCTTTCACGTTTTGCTTATACTTAAATATGTAATTGAACTAAATCGAGTGAGACCGACAAGGAAGCCCTAGCGTCTAAAACGGGTCCCGAGAAAGCCTTCAGCTATTCTTTAATAACAAAAAAATCAGCTTCATCTAGAAGTGAATGGCTTATGAAGATGATGATGATGGTGAAGACTCTTTATAAATGTATATTTATTTTAACATATATAAATATTTCATTTGAGGTGGTTTGGATACGTCTTGCGAATGCCAGAGAAACGACTACCAAGATGAATCTTATTGGCATCTCCAGAGGAAAGGCGATCCAAGGGGGTGGGTCGCCTTAGACCGAGCTGGGATAAACATTAGCTAAAACCTGGATTGGTCAATAAGTACCGAATCTGGGTCTTCCACCCTTCTTGGATAAGGAGACACAAATGATGATTGGAATGATGTGTGGATGATGCTTAAACACATAAGTTTTTTTTACCTTAGTAATAGTCTTCAAGTCTTCAACCATCTCCAGAGGAAAGGTGATCCAAGGGGGTGGGTCGTAATGGGTAATAACCACATTGAATTTCTTTTCCTTTTACGTTTTGCTTATACTTAAATATGTAATTGAACTAAAGTCGAGTATTTTTATTAGCTTTGATGAGTGGGACCGACAAGGAAGACCTAGTTTTTAAACCGGTCCCGCAAAAGGGTGGGTACCCTCCCTCCAGCAATCCTTTAAAAAAAATAGTAGATGACAGACTACAAATAATATATCACGTGTTTAAGAATTTCTTTATATTCTGCACCCACCACGATAAATAATTTACCTCTGAAGAAGTTCTTTTGTGTAAGCGTGTTATTATATTAAACGAGAGGAACTCGCTTTATGTATTTCCATGCTTAGAAATATGATCCACTCCGGTTTTATTTACAGGTTTTGGCTTCCCCATCTTACAGTAATTGACCATTATTTATCGAACACGGCGTACCTGATTACGTCACAGTCTCGTGTTTCCTATAATTTGTAAGATTGTTATTTATATCATTGTATTTAGGCACGTGTTTAAATAATAATCGGTGAGCTTTTAATTTTAACTAATCAAAGTATTTAAAAAAAAATGAGAGCATAAAAGAAAGCCTTCCAAATGTGTCAAAAAGTTTCACAAGTGGAAGGTTTAGACTGAAATATTGTAATTCTACTATCAATAATTATAACTACATAAGTTAATAATGTAATGTACATTTATTTTGGTTACTTACTTAACTTTTAAATTAATTTATTTATCAAAGCAGATTCTAGAATAAAGATAAGTGCCATTATTACGAATAGAAAATTGTTAAATAAAATTTTAAAATCTCTTAAAGTAGCACCAATATATTTCGAAGGTTATTGTTGGAATTAAAAATACAAACTATTTAAAATGTTGAAAGATAGAAAGTAGTTTGTTGTATCCTGATAAAATAAATATATAGGCACTGGAAGTCCTGGTGTCATCTAATATATATTTCTCAAAGGTTTTGAGATTCATTGCAAAATATGATCAATTTTAATATCAATGGATATCTCTCTAATAAGATTACATTTGGCATGTATAAGTTAACCATGGTGTAATTGGCAAGAAAAGGTTCCAGATTCGTGTCCTGGTGATATAAATATTTTTTTCGTGTATCTTTTAAGTGATTCATATAATTTATTTAAAAAAAACTATACTCTACAAAATTTCTTTTTTTGTGATTAACTATTAAGCAATTTTTAACAATTTTTTTTTAACTTTAAAAAAAAAAAAATTAAATCATAACACAACTTTGTTTACTTCACACAAAACTTTAATTAAATATTAATTAAAACTTTTTCGATGCTTAGTGCGTCATCGTCAGTAATAAACTAAAACTTAAACCAGAAGATAGATTATCGACTACATGCTGAGGGGGGGTATGAGAGCAGTGTTGAGGAGAGTGGGGTCACGGTGAAAAGTGAAAGTGGTTATAGGCGGGGCTAATACAGACAGGAGAGGAGATGGAAGGAGGTGTTTACATGTTAAGTACATTTTTATTGTTAATATTAATTTCTATATTTTCTAGAATGTCTAATTTTCTCCCCTTATGTAGTACTTATACGTTCTCATATTAGTTTTGATATTAGATACTTTGAGATAGTTCTCATATTAGATACTTTGTAATAACATGTTTTTTCATTAAAAACTTAATTAAATATCATTAATTATTGTCGATGTAAATAGCTTGCGAATTGTGGTAAATTTAGAGTCCTTATCATATCGTTCATTTAGAACAGAAGCTGTTGGAAAATAATATTAGTTTTACAAATAAATATACTTGGATAATTATGAAAGTAAGGATCTTTTGACTTTAAAAAATATTATATTATTCAACATTTTTTTAACACACTTCAATCCATTTCTCCATATAATCACAATTACTGATCTATTCACAATTTATCGTTGTGGTTATCCATTGCTAGTCAATTTAATCAGTGGACTGCAAACTACAATTTGTCATTGTCTCTGAAACGTTTTATACCCGGGAACTTCTTAAGCTTAGGAAAGATGTGAAAATCGCTCGAAGCAAGGTCCAGACTATACGGTGGATGCTCGAAAACCTCCCACTCGAAACTGCCCAATTAGGCTTGAGTTATAGCAGGCAGTTAGAGTTGGGCTGACCAACTCCAGCTTCGTGATATTGCTGCAAAATTTTCAATGCTGATTCCATTCCGTTCTTCATAATCGGCGAGACTTTATAAAGTAAGGTTCATATTGAAGACGTATAACGTTTACAAAAATACGTATCAAGGTGCATGAGCGTGCAATGTCCACTGTTTGGTATATATATTTATTTTGCGTATAAACCCCTTTCCCTTCCACACCCGGCCGCGCCAGTCTTGTCGATCGGCGACCTTGTAATGTAACGGTTCAAATATCCTTGAAAAAAATCTCTGAAACTTATACGTCTACCCCTTGTATCGGAACCTTTGACGAAATAGTGTGAATATAATCAACAATATACAGTCCACTTTTTGGAGGTGCCAGCAGAATCCGGATCGGTAGTGAGTGCCTTTTCCTTTCTATCCTGATTGTCTTCCAGCATCTATGCGGATATCCAACATCCACGAATGATATTTTTAAGAGATTTTCGACTCGAGATACAGATTTTGCTCTCATGAGATACTTTGGAGACTCGCTCTCACTCGCTCTCAGTTTTTGTTGTCCCCGTGTGCATATCATATCTCAGAGATACGACATCTTGTGCTTTACTTCATATTTGTTGTAAGTTAAACGTTAAATGTCATTATCGTTCGTCAGTGAATCTCTCTTGCAGTAGTTAAAACGGAATAAATGTTTCTAATTTAATGCCTTAAACTAATGTTACCTGACGTAATTACCGAAAAAAAAGAAAAGAAAAGGAAGAAGATCCATCATTCGGAACACCCTGTGCACGTGAACAACATGTGGAATGGTGTGCAGTTCGAGAATAGGGTTCCTCAGCCACATTCTGACTCACAATCGATAACCATGGCAGATGTCATCTTCGTAACGAGGTACCGCCAAAGAAAAATACACTAATGTTAATGTTTAATAATGTTAATAGATAGTTATAGGGATCTATTGTTATACAAAATGACATTTGTTCTGATCGAACGTCGTGTACACTGGTATGATTTTTGTCTCTTTCTACCAATCTCAAGCTGATCTGAGTTTATTTCTAAATCAAAAACTCAACAGATGTAAATTATACTAAGACGTATCTCAACTAAATCTCTGAGATTATCTCGTCGTGTATCTTTCCGAACTATGTGTAAAAATCATTATTTTCCGGATTACCCTCGTACTTACGAAGCTTTTGTGTTTCATAATAGTTCAATCACGGCGTCAAACTCCATTATTACTGACGTCACCAGGATGATAACATACATTTACCATGTTTTATTTACGACCAGGCGTAAAAATCGTTTCAATAGTATTTTTTACGACGATCGTTTATTATTTATTTAGGCCATCGGGAAAGTGTTTGCCAGCATTTACAACTCGACACTAACTACTTTAAATGATGGGATTTTGGCAGAGGAAGTACGGTCTATAAGGTGACAAAGGGATTAAGTATTATACGGAGCTTAATAGAAAGGTCTGCGATAAGCTTTAAAACATTTAAATAACAATGTATCGGAGCGTTTGGAGTAAAAATTATTATTGCGTTTGGCATTTTGTATTTAAATTTTCGTCTCAAATTGTATTTCGATTCGATATTGAACTAGGACTGTGTTTGAAGTCGTAATTTTCTTCTTCTTCTTCTTTCAAACAGGCAATCCACCCTTCAAGAGTGATTTGTGCCATTAGACAAGTTTAAATATTATTTCATAGAAAGCAGTATAACAATATTATAGAATAGGTAATATTGCGTTACAAGTTAATACCATTGACATTCAAGAAATTTGCTATTATATAGCTTAAATGTGGCGAGTTGAGAGAAAGAAGATGACACTAGTTAACCGGGAGTTGAAAATTACCATTGACAAGATTATTGTGAAAAAAACCTGTGATCCGCAATGGACGGGCAAAAAAGACATGGTCAAGGGTTTCCTCCTCGGCACCACATTCACACATTGCGGAGTCTATTATGTTCATTCTGAACAAATGTGAGGCCACCTGGCAATGCCCAATTCTCATTCTAGAGATATTTGCTACTGTTCTTTTAGAGACTTTCCTGTTGGAGAACCAAGGGGTGCGGGGAATATATCTTTGGATTATTTTAAGACGATTACCCTTGTGATTGTTTGGATTCATTCATTGTGCAGACCAGATAGAATTGGTATGTTTTTTTATAATATTAAGTCTGTCATATATCGGGATATGGAATTGATGGCGAAGAACTCCGGAAAGAGTAGCCTTCTTGGCCAGTTTTTCAGCACATTCATTTCCCTGAATTCCCTCATGTGCAGGGATCCAAACGAATGACACCCGTTTATTGTTGCTGTACAAATCAAATAGGCATCTTCTGATGGAAAAAATTATCTCATTGTCTAGCCAAACTTTCATATTAGCAGAGAGGGATTCAAGAGCTGCTTGAGAGTTGGAGAATATAACAGCCTTATCGACGTTTCGGAAAACGCAGATGTCCAATGCCTCTTTAATTGCCCAACATTCTGCTGAGAAAACGTAATTTTCATATTCCATAGAATGTTAGTCTAAAAGATTCATGTTGCTTATATACTCATATACTGTGTGATTTAACTTAACTGACCAATTAGATTAATAATATTAAATTTGATTTATTCAAACCTCATTGTAACATTTTTATGTCAGTATTTAATGTATCCACTGTAAAATAGTTTGCAGACTCGAAGCGGTTTGAAGACTATGCATATTATTGTTGAAATCTATAAATTCTGTTGCGATGCTATCGAAAATTTTTTTTACAGAATGTTGAGCTTTAATTCTGGAAAACAACAGCAAATAAATATATGCAGTTGTGAAATGAAATAAGCGTGTCATCCGTAAGAAAGTCCGAAAGAAAACGGATAAATTACATTGGAGTATTTAGTAAAAAAGAAATTAAAACGTCAAACTATTATTCTTAACGTTTCAAGACTATCGCTAAAGTTAGAAACAAGATAACACGATTTTAAAAAAAAAATTGCTTCTCAAATACTAAGATCTACACAGAAGCATTATATTTACAATGAATTTAACTGTGTAGACAAGCTTATTGCATTTCAGTATCAAATTTAATATCATCTATATTAAAAAGTTACACTTACATATTATATAAGTATAAAAAATATAAATATTCTCAACAAGTTTTATATGAAAAAATATATTACATTGAATAAAATATAACATGCGTATAATTTAAAAAAATAACATTTAAAAGTAACTCCTACGTGATTTTTTTTCGAGAGTATAAAATATTTTTCAGTGTGATTTATTTACGAGTATATGAAAAAATAAACAATCGACAATTTTTATGAATTTGTATTTTATTAGTATCATTCATAAAAAAACAATATATCTTTCTTTAGAAAAAACTGTTTACTTGTCCTCTGTATTGAATTATGTTTACAGTGGTTAGTTTTCAAGAGACAACTCTAAATGTCATTTTTCAGTAGACAAAAAAAAAACATTTTTTGTTACTAATGTTATGAAACTAAATAACATTTTAGGTCATAAATGTATCCTAAAATGACACTATCCGAGAACTGGGGCTAAGTTAGTTGCGCATATGTCTGAGTATCCGAATACAATAATAACTCAAACTTCTTATTTTTTTTTAGTTGTCTTACTTTTAATCTAGATGTGCGATTTGTTACAAACAATCTATAATTTAATCATATTTATTTGTATCATATAATATTTTTAAATTTGTGAAGAGTGATTATTAATACAGAGCTGAAGTCAAATTAATATAAAACCATTAATTAATTATTAAACATTATTAATATTATAACATGAACCCAGTAAAAACATACTTACAGGATATTATTACAGTAATAAAAACACAAGACAAAGTGAAAACATATTAGTGAACTTAACTAAAGTAAAGGGTTTAAACATTACATTTTCACTGAATACTATTAAGGTTAGCTTTTCAAAACTAATTAATTTTTTCAAGTTTTTTGCGAATATGTGTGTTTTTATCATTAATTTCTATTAGAAGGTATACACCAAATTATTATATTATATTATACTTTTCAAAACTATTACATAGATAAGATCTTTACACTAATGTAAAACTAATAAGTTGAATATTTATTATTTTTATTTGTTAACTTTGTTATTATATTATTTACAATATAGGTAATTAATTGAAAGACCACGGAAAATTCGTACATACACAGAATATGTTTTCTTATCGGTCAAGGTTTTGAAGATAAATCTGTGTTTATAAAATTATCTAAATGTTAAAATTAACAGAGTTATAAATTTTGTGATGGTTTAAAAATGCTCAGTATTTATATAAAAAGCGATTTTATTAAATATATATTGACACACGCTTTGAAGTTAGAGTTATTATTTAAAATAATGTTTGGAATCAAAAACATTATAATTTATTTTTAAATACTATTTTTATCGGTCCTATTTATATGTATTTTTACTGGGTTTTTTTTGCGACATTTTGCCGACTCGAGTCAACGTTCTGATATAAATAAATAATACAAACCCACATTTGAAAGGGCCTATAAGTCAATTTTTGATAAATGATTGCGTCTGATACATAATTGAAATGTCGACGATTTAAAAATGTTACCATTGTATAAAAGTAATAATAAATATGAATTAAATATATTAATTATAAAGATATACATATAAAATCAATTTTATCGAAAAATATTGTTGTTGCGCCACCGGGATTCGAACCTGGATCTCTTTCCTAACCGGGGAAGGTGCTTTATCCAACTAAGCTACAGCGACAATATTTTTAGCGACAATTTTCGACCCTATATGTTACCTTTTTGATATTAATACATTTAATCGTTCCATCATTTGACAGAGCCATCTACCTTATTTTTACAGAATCTCAAATACCTTTGAGTAAACTGATAGCAGACGCCAGAATTATCAATTAATTTTTATTAAATTTTGATGCCTCTGTCAAATGATGGAACGATTAAATGTATTAATATCAAAAAGGTAACATATAGGGTCGAAAATTGTCGCTAAAAATATTGTCGCTGTAGCTTAGTTGGATAAAGCACCTTCCCCGGTTAGGAAAGAGATCCAGGTTCGAATCCCGGTGGCGCAACAACAATATTTTTCGATAAAATTGATTTTATATGTATATCTTTATAATTAATATATTTAATTCATATTTAAAATATCACAGACCTATGTTCTGAATAATTACAACTTCACAATAAGAATGTGTTCTCCTAAATAAAAAAGTAATAATAATTATTTATATATTGTTTCAGACATTGAGGTGAGGAGAGCAACAGCTGTAATATCACGAGTCCACTGCTGGAGAGACATTTCATAAAGGTCAGTATAGTGTTATCGCTCGGTCATTCATTTAAACATTGTCTATTGCATTTTGTACGCTGAAAATATTGAAACAACCGATGAGTATCGACCTTTATTGTAACTTTCAGCGTATTTCGCGCGCCGTGTACACGTTCATAGAAGGTTCATAAAATACATAAAGGGTAACATACACGGATGATTAAATTAATTAGCAAAGTAAGATGAGATACAGTGGCGTAGCAACAAATTGCCGGGCCTCAGGGCAAACACGTATACCGGCTCGCTGCCCCTCGTAGAACATGTTTAACTTTTTTTTAAAGTTCGTGTGGGAATATTAATGTTTTAACAAGAAAATAATATTAATTCCATGCGAGGTTTGTGAAATGGATAATAATATTACATACAGTCTTTTCAAATGAAATTGAGTAGTATACGTTATATAAATATCGTCATTTGGCGAGAAATAATTTTGCTAAGAATTACGAACAAACACAAACCATCAAGTATATGGACACGAACTAACGCAAATTGCTTGTCCTAATATTTTCGCTTTGGTACCAAATACGCTCCGCGACTTTTTTTAAAAGTATAACTCGATTGGAAGGAAATTTAAACCATGACAATATATAATAGTATGCATTAATCTAAAAAATACGCTTTGTTTACACAAGGATTTAATTTTCGATGAGTAAATAATTTCACTGATGCATAAATGTGTCATAAACTATCGGATTTATGTTTCCACTAAGAATGCGTGTAGAATCAGAATACCCCGAGCTAATGTTCCAAACCCCTCCCCTATATGTACACTTAATTTCGTGTGTATTAATTTATTGGTCTGTGCGTGTCATTGCTTAGCAACTTTGGCAAGTGATTCAGGGGCCTGGGGCTGCTGCTCGGTCAGGCAATGCCTACGCCACTGATGACATATATTATATGTAAAAACATAAATAGTTACTAATAAATTTGACTGTGGTCGCTATTCAATGCGCAAGAAGGCAACACATAGGAGATTATTTGATATGTGAGGTTTCCACGACGATAAGTTCTTCGACTTAAGAAGTTTCTACCAGAAGCACCAGTCTCCCACTCGACTACATAATATTATAATAAGACGAGTTAGTTAATAATACATAATAATTAAAGTCTTTATTCATATTTTATTTATTGCCATTTACACGAGGGGTGAAGAAATAAGGTATACAGAAATTTGGAAGGAATTCGGGAGATGGACAGAAATAGGGAACAGAGGCTGGCTGAAGGACCACCAGAACTAGAAAATACGACCCACCTGTGAAATGCTCTTTCCAGTATCTTCTTCCACTAGAACCACAGGTCTTCCGGCTCCATGATACGTACAACGCTATTCAGCACGAAGTACATTTGAAATACATTTTCGGTGATAGCGCAAAAGTGTTAAATAACACCATTCACAATCGCACAATGTACAGGTATCGGCACGTACGGTAGCGAGTAACCAAAACACACACAATAAACTATTAGCCCCATACAATAATTCACAGCAGTCAACGCACCCAAATGGTAAACGTTAGCCTTGACAGTTCGAAGGTACAACTTCAACTCGTACAAAAGCCATAGATAATACAAGATAGATAAGAACGTATTCTAGTGTATGAGAGAGGAAGTGGATAGGTAGTAAACAGGAACCATTCTATGTTGTGTTCATATTGCGCGCACATGGCGACCAGTGAACGTTGGATAATCATAAAGACCGAACATTTATCCTTTCCTAATACTTCAAACTTCGATCTGTTAAATACAGTTAAGTGATTTAATTAGAGTTTTATTATCTACAATTAACGTTTACCCAGGTTTTTTAGGGTTGGTCTATTGAATGAATAAATCATTGATAAAACATAAAATAACTCGCATTCACTTATTTAGCTCATTTTATGATTGTCCTACACTTAAGGCTTCCCTTGCACAAAAAAACATATTTACAGGTTTTTTTTTTTACGAAAATGTGGGTTTTTATTATTAATTTATATCTGAAGTTATAGATTAGGTTTGACATTTTTTAAAAGTTTAACTTAGATAAAATCTTTACACTAATGTAAAACTAATAAACTGAATGTTATTTGCCATAATTAAGAAAATAAATCATCATTAAATTTGTTTTTAGCGTGCTACAAAATTACCTGAATATAGAAAATTCTTATGTGTTATTCTCTGTAAAATTCTTTATGTTTTCTAAACATTAATTCGTAAAATATCCCCGTATTTAATCCACACATATTTCTTATCAGGTAGCTTTTCAAATAAGATTAATTGCAACAAATCCTTACGCTACTTAAACAAAAATAAAGGATTTTACTTGTTTAGATTAACCTGGCATGATGCTCGTGAGACGAAGGGTTCAGAGGACAGACTAGAGTAATGTTTAGATTAACTGTCAGGTCAATGAACGTATACAATTTTTTATATTAATTACGACGAAGGTTTTAGGGATATATTTAGATTTAGGGACATATTTTTTACATTGAAAACACATTTTGTTGGAAAGTTGGAATATAGTTCTATGATATTTAAAAAAGGTTCAGCTCATTTCATTTCATTCAAATAGAATTGTATTATAGTTATAAATGCAAATTGTTGAGTTAAATTGTTAGATTGATAATGCCATTGTAAAGCGAAACGCGTCTTATCAAGTAAATTAAACGAGTATATTAAAAAAAAACAAATGTTATTTTCACATATGCGATTATCGAGTTCTGCAAACTTACCTCGGAAACAGTAAAAAATACATTGGATGAATTAATTAGAAAGATGCCGGAAAAAATCAGGGTACGGAAGGAGTTTGGCACTCACCACAATCTGGTTTTGGTGGCACCTCCAAATGTGGACTGTATTTTAATTCACTATTTCATCTTTAGACGACGACGAGTTCCGACACTCTATAAACTATAAACTGAAGTCTCAATTGTATAATAATGTAATTCCTTCGATTCACGTATACCGCACTCGTTTAAGGTCGCCAATCGTTTTCGTTCAAGAATAAATATATATTGACATATATGTCCCAGACAATAGGTATGCAGAAAAAATCTACCCAATGAAAAAAATATTTGGTTACCACCGGGATACGAACGCAGAACTATTATTTTCCTTGTTATCGCAGTTCCCCCAGTAAGGAAATAATCTCGGTGGTTACCAAATATTTTTTTTTATAGATATATTTTTCTGCATGTCTTTCTAATTGATTAATCATCTAATTTGATTTTTTTTAAATATATTTCTGTCATCATTGAGCTTTTTTGATCATGGTTTAAATAATAAAAAACACTTTAAATTTCCTATTATACTGCCTTTGTGTATAATTTGACGCCGCGTTCATAACTCACGTTGCATTTTTTCTTCCCTCGGAAACACAAGGATATTATATGCCGGCCACCCCTTTGTTCGGAAAGCACTAAACAGAACCTATAAAGATTTATGTGGTATCTTATATATTTTCTGAAGGCTGTAGTCTTCGATCCTAACGATCGTATTATTTTGAATTACTTCCTGTATCGATTTTATTTTATTGCAATAGATTATTTTTGCCGTGGAGAAAATTTTATACTGTATTGATTTTGTGGAAAATAGAATTTCGTAATATATTTTTTTGCAGTGTTTTAAACATAGGGGATGCGAAAGTATATAAAGTCATATGTTTTATTTACATTGAACGTGTACATGGACTCTAGGGAAATGTAATAATGATAATAATAATTATGAATTAATTTTAGGTGTTTGTATTGAATACGCTGATAGTAGAAAGGTGACAAAATGTCATGGTGGGGTCGCGAAATGTCATTTATACATCAAGTCTATTAATTTACCCTTTAACTAGAACTGGTAAAAAGATAAGATGGTGTGGGTGTGATTAGTATTGGATGACACCAGTGATTTAAAACTGTGACTGTGATCACCGTTTCAACGCTATTTACCCCTCCCCTCTTCACAAATTAGCAGTAGTGATCTCAGAAAAAGTGATGTAGGAGTTGTAGTTGTAGACTGAGATTGTATCAGAAGGTTTTGTGGATGTGAGACTGAAGCCCCTAACTATTTCCTAGTCTCACGTATGTTAGTGTATGTAGCAGTGTATATGGTGTGCGTGTGCGAGTATTTATGTTGTGTCTAGAGCAAGGTATTAAAATGAAAGAGCACTTACAAAGGTTGGCGTTTATTGGCGGATGAATTATACAGAGGCGGTATACAGTTAAATGCGCGTATTGGTTGAACGCTGGAGTGGCTCGCTCTATAGTGTGGATGAAAGGAAGGCCTGCGGAGAAGTGGTCGCTAGATTCTAGGGCAGTGTCCGTCATGATGTATGGTGTCTTCTGATTGGTTGGTTGTGTTTCGGCCCTATACAGTTATTAAGTAAGTCCCTACACGGGTATATCTGTGATAAAACAAATACATCATTCGTGTCACCACGGTGACTACACTTTTTATTCAGGACTTTAGCGAGAGTTTTTTGTTTTGCGAGCGTTTATGTAACTTAAAGACAATTTCGTTTAACAACCGCTCATATATCTGATCGTTGTGATTTTATTTCCATCATTACGCCCTATGGATGAGGACCATCAAACGTCCCATTGTCATCAATAGAGGAGAGACAGTAAATGCTCTAAGACGTGTCGTGTCTTCTACCTCTAGCGCCAAGTGATCAGCCGTTGAACTAAGTTCATGACATCAGGGAGCACCACACCCTCAGTTCGCTTTGCCTATATTTAAGTCAGTTAATATTCATTTAGGAGAACACATTCTTATTGTGAAGTTGTAATTAAAAGGTCTGTGATATGTTAAATATGAATTAAATATATTAATTAGTAAGATATACATATAAAATCAATTTTATCGAAAAATATTGTTGTTGCGCCACCGGGATTCAAACCTGGATCTCTTTCCAAACCAAATATCGTCGCTGTTGCATAGTTAGATAATGCACCTTCCCCGGTTTCGAAAGAGATCCAGGTTCGAATCCCGGTGGTGCAACAACAATATTTTTCGATAAAATTGATTTTATATGTATATCTTTCTAATGAATATATTTAATTAATATTTTGGTTAATATTCACTTAAGTCTAATTACTAAATCAGTGTTCACTTACTGTGCACATAGCCGTGCACAAATTATAAAACCTTACATCTTTCATAATAACAAAATTAAATAGTGAACAGTTCATTTACCGACCAATTCGCTTTACGACTAAGTCAGTGGAATGGGACCTGGTTGTTAAGTGAAGACTGGCTGTATTAATCATTATTTTTTCTGAATAAAACATTAACCGTTTGAATAGTATGTAGTCTTTTAAATGATTTTTGGATAGATAGATCTAATTTGTTTTAAATATATTCACTGTTAAACTGTTCACAGATTTTAAAGTACCAAAAATAGTTTTAAAATATCAAAATTAAAAATCAATTAAATTTTAGAAGCGAATTCCGATCTACAAGATATAGAGATCAAATTGATATCCCAAAACTAAAATATACCGCAACTCAAAATCAATATATTTATCAAGGCATCAAATTTTTTAACAATCTCCCCATCACAATTAGAAAAATTACGGACTATCATAAATCTGTAACTGAAGTAAAAAAAATATGTACACAGACTAACTGAAACATAAATTAACTCTATACACGATTCTTACTCTCATAGAGAAGAAAAATATGTTAAAATATATATATATGTATATATATGTCCACTGATTATTCAAATTGTAATATATTTTTAATATTAATAAAAAAATAAAAATAAAAAATAATAATTATAGAATTGTGTTCTAAAATTGCAAATTCACAATAAATAACGAGTTTTCATTAAAACATGTTTATTTATAAAAAAAAACATATTTTTTTAGTATTAAATATAAACGAACGAATTTTATTGCGGTATATCGTTAGAAATATTCAATCTTGAAAAATATTCTACTTAAGTACAGGATTTGAGAAGGCATAGAAAAATCATTTCACTTTTTATTTGGATATGATTACACCGGCTTCTTAGATTCTGATCTTATAGGATTATCTAGAAACGTGGATTTAAATAAATAATTGATCTTTTTGGAGAGGATATAAATATAAATGGAGAGGATAGAATGAATGAAGTGAGAAAAAGTGAAGGTTTGAAAATATTTGTTTTATTTTCCCGGATTCGGGATACATCCCACGATATCCCGGGAAATTCAAAGATACGCACGTGACACTTTCGACGAAGCGTTTCTCGTGATCCTTTTACGTCACGGGAATGAATACCTGCGCGTTTAGAAAATATTTTCCGTGAGTTGGATTGACGTATTGAAAATGTGTTTATGCTTTCAGTCACGCTCGAACAATTTTCTGACTATAAATACTTTAAACGCCAAATAAATGTAGTTTGATAAAAAAAATACATGCGAAATATATGCTCCACAGCTGGATGGATTAATTCATTTTAGAATATTTTGTTATAAGCTGTGTCGTGTATATTGATACGTATATAAATATATTATACACGAGACGAATCTTAATACCATGTATACGTATATAAGATTTTGTTCTAGAGATTATCCTGAGATTGGAACAAAGAGACAAATACTCAAATCCACGTGCACAACATTTGATTTGACAGTGAGGCTTGATAATGATTATTACATAGAATCATAAATATATACCTATAATTATTTGTTCTGAAATTTAGACAAAGGGAAGACTTTAAATTACCTACATTTATTCCGTTTTCTTACTTACTTACTTACCATCACGCCGTTTCTCCGCGGGGGTATGCAGAAAAGATGTAGTGCCACACTCTTCTGTCCTGATACAATTCTCGCCTCATCTACATTCATACATTTTCTCATACAAGCTCGCCGATTATTGAGGCTTCTAACAGAACCATCCTTCATTATCTGGTTTACCTGATCGTGCCAAGTCTTCCGCGGACGTCCTATATTTATGGTGCCATCAACACTTGCGTCATATGTCTTTCTTACCATTCTCTCCTCATTCATTCGTTCCATATGACCAAACCACCTAAGTGATCCTTTCTTAATCTTACTCAACAACTAAGTGATCTCATTTCCACTGCATTTAGTCCGTTTTGTAATTTACCCAACTGACGAATCGAACATCAATGGTCAATAGAGTGCATTTGATGTTTGGCTTACAACAAGCGTGAACTGAGACGCGAGACGGCAACTCTCTGAGGCACGGTGTGTACACGGGGACTGCGAAAGTTTTCTTTAAAAAATCTTATAGGAGTAAAATCTACGTCTCAGAGAAGAAATCGAAAATCTCTTCATGTGTTGAGTTTTTAGTTGGAGGTTTAGTTTCTGGTGTACCACTGATTATTGTAGTGTACCATTGGTGTACCGAATTACAAATAATCAGTTACTAATCATACTGTAATACAAATTTATGAAAAATAAAAGTGTAATTTGTATTATTTGTAATGAATGTATTGTGACACGTACCTTTAATATAATATGTATATTCAAAGAAAAAATATATATTTTAATTTGATATATTTGACGTAAGAAGATTTTTTTTAGAATAGGGCATATTATATGTACTTATTATATATTATATGTTGAAGAAGATTCGCCATCGCTAACGTACTAAATGTTGATGTCAATGGACTTTTCTATAAGCTATCTTTAGTTAAAGTTCCGGGTTCGAGTCCTGCTGGTAATTAAATATTTTTCCGATATATAGATTTTTTTGTGTGAATTCGAACTGTAAATTCGGATCGATAGGATTTAAATGAACCATTTGCGCGATCTCTTGAGTTGTGCGTCTCGAGGAATGGAATACGATAATTCCGGTCGTAAATCGAATTCACCGCAGGATATGGGAGGGAAGTAGGGAAACCTTGGTACAGATTCGTCTGGAAGGCTGCCGCGAAAGAAATGGCGGCCATGGGTCGGACTCTAGACGGCTGCGAGCGCGTTGTATTGTTGTCTGTTTATCAGTTGGTACCGGAATGTTTTTAAGATTGATGAGAGCCCAGTTTTGCACCTAGGTATTTGCAAGGTGCGTTGAGATTATAGAGGCGATAGACCTTCCCAGTCTCGACTAACGATGAATTTTGTGTCTCTGTGATTTTTAACCGGTTACTATCAAGTTACTGAGACACCCATTACTTCGACATTGCAGTAACCTGTTCAACACAATCCAATGAGTATCGTTGAACGCAAGAAATACGGTGTTACCGGTCTAAATTAAAATGAATTAATTCTATGCGACGTCAATAATTCTTGGCGACAGTGACAACCCTTAATCGATTACTTTTAGAACCGGTTTCAAATATTGAAATTAATTTTAAAAATTCGAATTTGACCAATTAGGTAAAGTTAAAAAGAACGATGAATATCGTCATGTGTGTATTATATTTGAATTGGAACCGGTTCCATAAGTAGCCGGCTAAATGATCCGGTATTCATCTGAAATCAAAATGATATCAACCATCGCTAGTCTTGATCTTCGTCGCCGCGCCGCGCATCGACCGCCCTTCTAGCGTCTGTTCCGGCAAACTCTATGGTCGAGCTTCCCCTGCTCGCCGCCAGAGAACATCGCAATCCTTAATGTAAAACCGTTTTGCAGTTTGACAAATAAATTGAAATATTAAAAAATGTATGAAATGTATGTACGTAATACTTAGTTCCTATTTCAATGAGTGCGCGTCCCGCGGCACACGTTTTGTTAAATTTAATGATCATTAGCCCCCACCACAAACCGCTGATGGTATAATTTATATGGCTAGGTACGTTTTCATTTAAATTTGTAGAACTTTACGTGGCACAGGAAGTAAATAATTCACCCTTGTAAAACCGCACATTCGTTCGTTTTAAATTGATAGTTGTAATATAATTCACATTTTGTATTTATACGACTAGTAATATTTTGAATGTGCTGAGAAATAATCGCAAAAGTTTATTTATTATTATATCAAGTTGCTGTTTATTATTTATCGTTATTTATTATCATATCAAGTTACAAATTTGCTGTAAAGTATGACCAATTGCCAAGTGCATGTATTCTGGCATCTTCCAAATTGTATTAAACTAACTGAGGTATCCGGCGTTGCCCGGGATTTACGCGGAGTGAAGAGGCTTCATTTAGGAGATAGGGGTAGTTTATTTTCGAAATCAGATGTAGACAGTAATTTTCCTCTTATTTTGAGCGTCAAGCGTGCGAAGTTTCATCAAGGAGAACCAAGATTCTGCTTTAAGGGATGGGAAAGAAGGATGGAGGTGGTTTTCTGAAATCTCATGTAGACAATGACTTTCCTCTTGTTTTGAAGGTCAAGAGTGCAAAATTTCATCAAACTCGGAATGAAACTGTAGATTTGGATGAAAAACAAACCCACAGACACTCTTCTTTACGTACTACGAACAACCCGTCAATAACGACGATAAGTTATTGTTTTTTATATAACTTTACTTTTCTAAATCGACATAAATATAAATATGTATAATAGTAAAACAATTAATTTTGTTTGACGCGATAACCGCACACTTTTATGTGATAGAATTGACAGCAGATCTTGTTTGTTTTGTGTTGCCATGCAACATGGATAGCTGTCAATATATGTTTATATTATGTTGCTATGCTACACGGACGGGACATATGTACATTATATATGTAGGATATTATCTGAGTTGTATGAGAAAATGTATGAATGTGGATGAGGCGAGAATTGTGCGTCAGGACAGACGAGTGTGGCGCTCCATCCTATCTGTCTACCCCCGCGGGGAACCGGCGTGATGGTAAGTAAGTTATCCGAGTCCGAGCTAGAGAGGGCAGTTTAAAAGGGTCGTACCATTGATATGTTTTGAGGAGATATTAATCGATTAACTCATCCTTTAAGAAATATTTATTTAATAATTCAGACATCTCAAAGGGATTAGAAAAACGTAAACCTTTCCCATAGGTACTAAAAAATACACATGATTTACCAAAACTAACCAATCGTGACTAAAGCCATTTAGAAATAAAATAATGTTATAGTACTGAAACTTCAAACAATGACCAAAGAATTCTGAAATGAAAAACATAAAAAAAATATCATAAAGCTAACCCATAGAATTTATTAAATCACTAAATGTAGTATGTACCCGCTAATAATTTATTTACATATAGATTTATCATAAATTATTAGTAAACGTACATGTACAAAATATTTAATTATTTTATTTATAAAGCACGTCAAATAGTTCGAGCTGATTTTAAACAATTACGGTGAATGGACGTTAAGAGTAACAGTTCCAAAAATCCTCTTGTTTATATAAATATATAAAAATTGCTGCAATTAAATTAAGATTTTTAATACTTTTGAAATTAATGTTAAACGGAAGACAATAAATATTCATGGTGTAACAGACATAGTCCACAATATTTTGTTGGTGGATATCTGACCATATTATGAGTTGAAAATGTTCAAGGAATGTGTGCAAATTCTGAACTGTTGAACTTTGAAATTTTTACAAAATAGTGTTAAGCTTGAAGTTTAGGTACTTAGAAATAAATAATTATTATCGTTGGTTCAGGCCCTAAATTATCTAACAAAAAATAGTCTTGCCGCTCAAAATTTGACGGCCATTCATTTTTTGTATTCAATATATAATTTGAAATCAATAAAATATTTAAATTAATCGAAATAATCGCATAATTATGATTTTTTTGAAATGCTTATATCTCTGACATAGTTGAGATTAGGCATATATCCCTTAAATATTTTCGACTAATAATTTAGTTAGGTATCCACCCATAACGTATTGTGGACTAGGTCTGTTACACCTGTATACTCGCTGTTTAATTACTATTTCTGGATGTAAAGAAACATACTGATATACGGTTAATGCAATATTACTTCTGTTAATTCAGTTATTAGTTCATTTCCATCTTACATCGTTGGAATTATTTTTCACAAATATATGAATTAAAGGAAATTAAGTATTTCTTCCACCATGAATGTAATTTTGTCAGATGACGATAATAATGCTTTATTCAGCTTCGCTATGAGCGAAATCTAATCCTATATGAAATTCATAGCTTTCATTTTATGATATAATTATCAGTGGTAATATGTACTCGCAGATAAAAACGTATCACAGACGTGATGAGATAAACTGAAGGACTGCTCATCTTACCTCGTGTATGACGCCTCCGTTACTCCTGCAGTCGCAACCGAGATCACACAAACAGCACGCGGGCGGGCAGATCTACGCTTCCAAATGAAGACGGCGATATCACTCACTTCACCCGCGGCTCACACAATAATCACTGTGCACACATCACAGGATCACAATACAGTACTGATGCACCGGAGTTGAACAAATCCACACCACTAATGCAATCGCGGTGTCGCAACCGAACAAGTATCGCGTCGCGTTAACGTCTGCTGACGTCAAGGCCACTATTAATACTAAAAACAAGCAATAGGGAAAAAGGATGGGTGGGAATTTGAATGTGTCAATAATATAGGTTGCGACCGATTCTCAAGAAGCACCAAAAATGTGTTCGATGAATACGGAACAATTAATATATACGGTAGTTCTCCGCTAAAATATTGTGTGAGTGACTTTAACATCGTTGTAAAATGAAAGAAGAGTTTTTTTCACTGGCAACTGCATAACAACACAAATAAAACATATTTTTATTTTTATTTTTTGTTAGTAATATTTTATTGATAAGACCGCGTATTGCTTATTCTTACTTCTTATATATGTACACATACAGGACGGCCCCCTTTTCAATTTTGTATTGGGGCATTACGACACTGGTTACAGTTACCAATCACACAATGAGAAACTAAATGAACGTAGATAAAAACATGATCAACATTGTCACAGCAACTAGAAAATATTTTACAATATTTTGTTTCATAGTTGAAATGTTGCATTAGATTTCTTCTTAGTTTAACTTAATTCATTTTTACCTACGTATGGCGTTTGATCATATTTCCATTATATTGCAACCCTGATATATCTTCTTAAATGTCAGAATCTTCTCTAGATTCCGGGTCTTTCCATCCTGCTCCAGTACTCTTCCATGCAGTCAGTCTATATTCTACTGGGGCACTCGTTTGGTCACGATCTTTGGTGTTCTATTGTCTAGCATTGTTTCAACACAACCAGCCAATTACCATTGGGATCTTACAATTGTTTTTACTTGATTAACCCTTCCCAAACCATGCAGTAACACAGGTCTATCGCTTTAATTAAGCCTGTAATATTTCGGTAAATACACGCAACATGCAATTCATATTACAGTTAAATTGAAGGAAAATATTTACACTTAGAAATGACTAGTGAAAAAATCAAGAATGTAAGGCGAATTCTACAAAAATAATTATCTTTCAATTCAATTTGTTATAAAATTAATACGTTGACAAAAATTACATTTGTGTCGAGACTGAAAGAAATCACATATTAATTTTGCAGTGAAAAGAATAACAAACATACGAATATAACGATGTTTCTTCCTCACTAATGAAAGAAAGATAGATAAAAAGGAAGGTTGTATTATACTTATAATGCAACCTCCTATACAGGACTTGATGAATGCTCCGAATTATAATATTATACATATTTTTTATATTTAATGCTAAATATTTAAAGTAAAAATATGGCATTAATCATTTTTTCATATTTCAAAGGCTAATAGAACTCTTAATTTCTTACGGTAAATATTTTTTCTAACTGTTATTTACGGTAACACGAGTTGACACCATGGCTGCGTACGAGTATTTTATATCACGGTATGGTAAAGGTTAAGTTTTCGAGTACATGATTCACTTGCATTCTGTAAGGTTAATTTTCTACCTTAGGTTTAACAATTTTTATTAGTATTTTGCGTTCAAAGACTGCCAATTTATTTTCTGTATTTTGGGCTAAGCATTATGTCTCATAATCATAAGTAATTACTGGACATATTATTATTTTAGAAATTAGTAGTTAATTCCTTCTATTCAAAAATATCGATTTCATCGACACGAAAACGATTTCGCTAATTAAAATATTAGTAATGTATTTAAATAACTCCATTATAATTATGTTTATATTTATAAAAAAATATATAACAATTATTGATAAGATGTATAATAATTAATGTCAGAACAGTAATATCTTTTCAGAAAATAATGTTTCGCCTGTGGGTTATTTTGCCGAACTATGTTACGGAAATGTTTCTACTTAAATGTATTGAATTTTACAAGCTTGAAAAAGTAATGTGGCTATTTATTTATTTAGGTCACGAATAAATGTTCGGTAGGTGAGTAGAATTTTATTGGATATCGCCACTAGTGCGACAATCACCACCGATATTCCGGGGATGCCAGCAATATTTTTTCACACGCAATGAAATAAAAATTATTTTTTATGAATTAACCCTTCCTAAACCATGCAGTAACACAGGTCTACCGTCATAATTAAATCTGTAATTCGGTAAATACATGCAACATAAAATTCATATTTTAGATAATTCTAAAGAAAATATTAGCGCTCAGGAATGACTAGTGATAAACCAATTATGGAAAGGGAATCATACAAAAACAATTATTTTTTCCATTCAATCCGTTGTAAAATTAATACGTTGGTAAAAATACAATTTTTGATATGAAAGACAGAGATCACACACTATTTTCACAGTGAAAAGAACAACAAACATACAAATATAATTATCTCTTTCTTACTAATTAAATGAAGAGAGATAAGAAGGAATGACACATTGTATAGGATTTAATGAATGCTCGAAATTATGTTATTAATCATTTTTAAAAAATTGAATGCTCAATATTTAGAGTAAATTCGTGCCATTAAAGCCATTTAAGCTAATAAAAATATTTTTTCTAACTGTTATTTACGGTAACACGAGTTGACAGCATGGCTGCGTTCGGGTATTTTATATCATGATTCGATGACCTTTAAAACTTTGTATCCGATATATAATTTGGAATCAATAAAATATTTCAATTAATCGAAATAATCGCATAATTACGTTTTTTTTTTTTTTTTGAAATGCTTATATATCTGATATGGTTGAGATTAGGCACATATTCCTTGTATATATACCCTTTGACATCCTTTCAAAACATCTTCTACCTTGTTTAACAGCATCTCAAGCATTGAAAATAGGTTAACTGCTAAGAAAGTTCAAATAAATACACATTCTAATAAATTATGTCGATATGTTCCTTGAACTTGCTATTTTTTTCTTGGACAACTTTTTTACCGAACTGATTAAATACATGAATTGAAAGGATGAAAAATGACCTGACTTGAATCTCATGGCTTGCAGAGTACCGGGACTATAGACCCCCCGCTCTTTCATTAAGGTGAAGGTGAAGGGAAGATTTGATTGTTTAATGGGGTGTGTTGAAAAGTCAAAAATTACCCGCGAAATTAGAACAGTCGCTTGCTTGCTGCGAAGAACCATTTTACGTCTTTAATATTTTGAGTCCTTTATAAATTATCGTATTTTGCATGTTTTTGAAAGATTTTTAAAAGGCAATAAGTAGGTGTATACAAGAATAAGTATACATAAAAAGATAAAAGAAAACAATATAAATAAAATACTAGGTACCACTTAAAATATCAAATATATACAAAATACTACAACTACATATGCATGTACAAATATTAATAACCAAATTTTTGCACAATATTTCACTTTCTAGAACTTCTAGAACTTTTAGAATGGGCGAAATTGATAATATCGTTAATAAACACTTCGTTGCTTTGAACGAATTAGTTAAAAACCTTTGTAGGTATTATAGGTACATTGTCCATATTTACCTAAATGCACGTTCAGCTAAATAAATCTAATTGATAATACGCATCCGAAGAGACGTTGTACAGTGTGCACCGAAGAAGCTGTTGTTTCTTTAAAAATGATACCGGCCAGAACGTTAAAGTCAATGGAGAGCGTTATGTTAGGCTAAACTTATTAAGGAGAACACATTTTTATTGTAAAGTTATAATTATTCAGAACATAGGTCTGTGATATTTAAAAAAATATTATGTATTAAATGTATTATTCAGAAA
The DNA here is from genome assembly GCA_031772225.1 of Eubasilissa splendida. NCBI lineage: Eukaryota > Metazoa > Arthropoda > Insecta > Trichoptera > Phryganeidae > Eubasilissa > Eubasilissa splendida. Next base: position 19,955,885 of record CM062857.1, on the reverse strand, counting down.
GATATACATATAAAATCAATTTTATCGAAAAATATCGTTGTTGCTACCAAGATTCGAACCTGGATCTCTTCATATCTGGAAAAATTGCATTATCTGATTGTGCTACGGCAACACAGTGAATTGACGACAAATTTTCGAACCTACATGTTACACTTTTTAAATTTATACATCTATTGTTCCATTATTTGAAAGCCATCTTCTTTAGTTTTACGGAATCTCAAATACCTTTGAGTAATCCGATAGGAGACGCCAGAATTAATAATTCGTTTTTATTAAATTTTGAACACATTGATACAACTTGTATATTATTAAGAAGAACACATTATTATTGTGAAGTTGTAATTATTCAGAACATAGGTCTGTGATATTTTTTTAAGATCAAATTAAATGTTTTAATTTGAAAGATATACATATAAAATCAATTTTATCGAAAAATATTGAAACTTAGGTTAAGTTCAATTCAAAATACGAATATAGTGGTAGGCAGATAACAGGAAAAATATCAATAGGAATGTTCGTCTAAAATCATCAGATCAAATATCTATTCTTCTTTCGATGGAAAAATCTGTGATTATTTTTTCATAGAAATTAATTTTTAAATTTTGTTATTGTATAGATTGTTTGGTTAGAAGTATATCCGAATACATTCAGATTTGCTTGAATTATTTGTTTTGTTGACTGTTTAATGTAAATTACCATAAAATTGGTATTTATTTAGTAGACTTTATTGACTTACATGGTTTTGTTGGAACAGAGGTGAATATATTATAATATATAATAACATGATAAATATTAGGTACAATTATATTTCAATTAAGTATATACTCGTAGTTTATCGTGTGGGATGGAGTAGACTCCACCTTTGATATATACTACTATTACTTTGCTAGACTGCCGTCTGTGTTAAAGAAGCTAGTATTTTTCGTGCTATTGTGGTGTTATTTAATTCAAGAAAGATAAAGATTCGACAGGAATAAAAATAAAAATAAAGAAAAAAAAATGTAGTGAGAGTGTTATAGAATTAGTGAATTATTAGTGTAGGTACTGTATAATGATTATGTTAGAATGTTGGATAACCATGCTTCTGATTGATCTTTATCTAGTTGGATCATATATTGGGTCCATATTTGTGTAATCTTATTGGAAGTGAACGATTTCCAGTTGGTGTTGAGTGTGTTGTACAGTTTCGGAGCAAATAACATATAGAATCATTGATAAAATGCCGTTGTTGCTCTCGGAACTGGCGTGTAGATGTTCGTTGTTTATCTTGTGTTGTGTCCATGATTTATTGCTTGGGGAGAGTTATTTATTTATATATTTTATTAGTAACTACATAATACAATGTAAAAATCTGTTTGGACTGTGCCCGTCTCACTAGAGAAATTCTGTGTCGAGACGGGCATATAATATATATTAGCATGGAAATATTGGACGAGTCTCAATATATAAATTTGTCTTATGTCTAGGGCATAGTTCACATAGTTTCACACACTGTTTAATTTACTTACTTACTTACAATCACGCCGCTTCGCAGCGGGGGTAGGCAGAGAGAATAGAGCGCCACGCTGCTTTCTCTAGACACACAATTCTCGCGTCATCTATATTCATACATCTTCTCATACAAACTCACCGAATATTGAGGCATCTAACAGTATTATCCTCCAGTATCTGGTTTACCTGGTCGTGCCGAGTCTTTCGCGGACGTCCTTTACTTCTGGTGCCAACAACACTTGCGTCATATATCTTTCTTACCATTCTCTCATTTATCCGTTCCATAAGACCAAACCACCTAAGTGATCCTTTCTTAATCTTACTCGCTATACTAATATCAACTTTACATTCTTTTCTGTTTAATTTACAAATGTAATAAAGCGCTGTATAATGATATTAATTTATTTAAACTCGGTAGAGTTGTGATAAAGCTGGAATTATTACATTGGTACTAATTTAATAATAAATTACTACAATTTTTTGAAAAAGTATACGTATATAACAGAATAATATTTAATACCTACCAAATTAATACAATCTTTTCTGGAGGTGGATATTTATATATTTTTTAATTACTTCAATACTCAGTCAACCATTTTTTCCACACGAAAAGGTAGAAAGACGAATTAAATAAAATAAACTAAGTCTGGGTTATTTTATTAAGTTTTTGAAAGTGGTGGAAGGTCTCGATATTTCGGTGGCTTAATAAAGGCAAAAATTTGATTACTTTGGGATTTCTGTCTCTTGAGGTTATATTTTAAATTGAATTATTTTAATAAATCTGTATTAGAATGAGATTTTACGTATTTATTTCTCAAGGAAATTTAAAGTTGCGAAGAAATTTACATGGACTACTACAAACTAATTAATTTTTGTAATAGTTTTAATTCAATAATCCGATTACATATACATAATTTCCTTATGTTCACGTAATAGCGCCATAAAAAAATCAACAATTGTCTATTTGCCGTCGCTATCTATGAGAAAAATAAATAATTATGAAACATACTTACATATCAAAAAACGTCAACATAATATATTTTAAACAAAAGCAGACTTCGAGCCCATCACAATAATTTTTAAAGGGAATATGTATATGGGAATATATATTGATCGACATCACACTAAATACGTAGGTTTTTCCAACAACATATATCCCCAGATGGAAACCGTCATAGTATGTATTATGTGGAAGGAGGGGGAGGATACTTGTATGAAGAAGTAAATACAAATATCGATAAATCATTCCTCATCTGAAATTTTCATGGTTGGACTCGGATAAATTTATAATATCTAATATAAGCTTCTAATACAAATTAAATGTATTAATTAAAAATATATACATATAAAATCAATTTTATCGAAAAATATTGTTGTTGCTATCGGGATTCAAACCTGGATCTCTTCCAACCCTGGGAACATGCATTAACCAATTATGCAATTATGCTATAGCACCACAGTGCATTAACGACACATTTTCGAACCTATATATTACACTTTTCAAATCATTCTATTATTTGAAAGACATCTTTATTTTTACGGAATCTCAAATACCTTTGAGTAATCCGTTAGGAGACGCCAGAATTAAAAAATAATTTTGATCAAATTTTGGACACATTGATACAACTTATATGTCATTACGAAAAACATATAGGTCTGTGATGTTTTAATACAAATTAACACATTCAGGTTTGAATCCCGATAGCAACAAAAATATTTTTCGATAAAATTGATTTTATATGTACATCTTTCTAATTAATAAATTTAATTTGTATTAAAAACATCAGACGTATGTTATAAATAATTATAACTTCACAAGAAGAATGTGTTTTGGTTTGGAAATATGAAAAAATATATTAAACAAATAAATGTAATAATTCCTCTGTAACCATATCAAACCGTGTCCGAATTCAGTTGTATATTTTATCAGAATAAAACAATTTAAAATAAAAACAAAAACAAAATTGTGGGATTGCATTGGATGCAGGCGACCACATTTTACATTCCAAACAGCGAAATTAAAAATAATAATAAACGTAAACGGAGTGCCAGAGGCTTGAAGTGTTGGCGTGCTATTTAAATATGAAACTGAATTGAAGTTTTTAAAACGCAAGTTTAATATTTGATTAATATAATCATTTATTCTAAGGTTAGATTGGAACTGAGGTATTTGAAAGAGTTATATCGACTGCTATCAAAGTTTTATTTAATAATCTATCTTTAAGGCTCGTGTCCACGGAAGGAGATACGAGTATACTTGAGGTGTATTTAATATACGTGTTCAGATAAACTCAGAATAGTAGAGACATAAACTTAAACGATTGTACACTATGTTAGTGTAAGTCATTAAACATTAATGTAAGTTTTAAATATGGATTAAATATATACATAGTTGGATAATGCACCTTCCCCGGTTAGGAAAGAGATCCAGGTTTGAATCCCGGTGGCGCAACAATAATATTTTTCGATAGAATTGATTTTATATGTATATATTTCTAATTAATATATTTAATTCATATTTAAAATATCACAGACCTATGTTTTGAATAATTACTACTTCACAATAAGAATGTGAAGTCATTAAACATTAATGTAAGGCGTTAAGTAAAAACATTTATTCAGTTTTAATTGCTGCTGGGTAGATTCAAAATCAAAAACTGATGTGCCGATGGCGAATCTTTGTGACACATGGTGTGTACACGGGGACTGCGAAAGCTGAGAGTTGTTTCACAGGAGCAAAATTATTAATTATGTAATATAATTATAAAAATATTATTTTATAGTCTTAAATCGGGGCGTTATTTTGAAAAAGCGGGTACAATGAGTACTCTCTTGATTATTGTGCGCGTTATGTGCTTAGTTCACGGGGAAGGAAGAAAGGAACACAATTTTACCATATTTATTTTTAAAAATTAAATTTTGTTGTTGTTAGAAAACGGTTGCTTATTGTGTGTATTGGTGCATGTTATGTGTACAGTTCACCGGGGAGGAAGGAAGGAAGGAATAAAAATGTATTATTTTTAACTAAAAAAAATATTTTGTTAGAAAATAATTTAGCATTATGTAGGTACTCTAGGTATGTATAATTTTTTAAAATTTTAGGTCGGTACTTATTTTAATTTTTCGACATGCGAGTGTTGTGGTACTGAATAAAATATGTAGTCACCGTGGCGTATTTGTTTGTTAATTTTTTCGTCGCATATTTATCGCAAATATTTACATATTACATTATAAATAACATAACTCACCTACCGTTGTTATCTGACTGTTTGTAAGGACGTACAAATGGACATTCTAGAATGTACGATTGGGCACTAAGTATATGCATCGATCAAATGTCAATGCAAAATTCCTATCAGCTAAACATTATTATGAGATTTTTCGTTCAGCTTTTCGATGATAATCTCCGTGTGTATTGGATACCATCTATTCCCATTCAAATACATTTTGCCGGCGATCGATTGGGTAGTCAGTCGCATCTTCGTTCGCCTACTAATCATGACCTATCGACTGTTGACTGACGTCCGAGCCGAAACAGTCCTTGAACTCGTCGTGAGGAGAACATTACAGTTATCGCAGAGGGGGGGAAACTACAAAACTGCAATCACCACAGTCCGGTTAATTTTCCGCAGTACGAGCGCGAGCTCCGCCACCGCGGCGTGGTTGTGTAGTCCGCGCTTCGTCAGATGGAATTTTTGGGAGCCGATCAATAATTATTATCATCTCGGCAAATGGACCCGTTATAGCGACTGTCGACCACAACGGCGGGCCGTTGTCAATCGGCGTTGTGTTAAAAATGCCGTTGTCAGTTTACGCTGACGCAAGTGTGCGTAATGTAAAATAAAGTATGATTCTCACGGCTGGTGAATTCGCATATGTGAAACGTGTTTCTTGTAACAGACACGATGAGGTTTTAACTTTTTTAGTTCGCCTTTGTTACGACTGCAGGCCGCACTTCAGGGCTGTGAGACTACTCCACACCACAGCGGTACATTGAGTAAAGATAAATAGATTTTTTGTGTAGTTTTCTGGACTAATCTGCCGTGTGTATCTTACCTTTCTGGTCAGATATACGCGGCAGATTAGCCCAGAAAACTGTACACAGAAGATTTTGAACAGATATGAAAACCTAAGAACATTTTTAATTCAAACTGTATTTATCATTTAATATTTTGCTTATTTATTTTATTGTATCAGAAGGTCACTAATTAACTAACTTATCATCACAAGCTTGTCAATTGTTGAGGCTTCTAACAGGACCATCTTCCAGTATCTGGTTTACCTGGTCGTTCCAAGTCTTCCGCAGACGTCCACTATTTCTGATGACATCAACAAATGCGTCTATATTTTTCTTATATGACCAAACCATCTGAGTGATCCTTTCTTGATCTTACTAACTATGCTAAGATCAGCTTTACATTCTCTCCTTATTTATTTATTTTTCACTCACATAAATTGGTCTTACACATATGCCTAAGTGATCTCATCTCCACTGTATTCGGTATACTTTCATGCCAGGTCACTAATGACCCTAATGTACAAGTTATGTATGTATCTAAACTTTGAACTAACACTTTTATCTTTCAGTTTCTTCGTCTTTTAAATAGGCAATCCACTCTTCAAGAATGATTTGTGCCATTAATCAAGTTAAAACTTTATTTTATATAAAAAAGTATAATAATATTATACAATAGGAAATATTATAATACAAGTCAAACCATTGTCGTTTATAAAAGTTGTTATTATATAGATTAAATGTGGCGAGTTAAGGGAAAGAAGATGACACAAGTTAACCGGGAGTTAAAAATTACCATTGATGAGATTACTGTAAAAAAAAAACTGTGATTTGTAATGGACAGGCAGAAAAGATATGGTCCAGGGTTTCCTCCTCGGCATCACACTCACACATTGGGAAATCTATTAAGTTTAATCTGAACTTAATAAATATTTGATATTGTTCTTTTGGAGACTTTCCTTTTGGAGAATCAGGGAGTGCGGGGAATCGATCTTTGAATTATTTTATACCGATTACCCTTATTATCCATCCATTGTGTAGTCCAAATAGAATTCGTACGTTTTTTTACCATATTAAGTCTGTTATACATCGGGATATGAAATTAATGAGAGAAAACTCCAGAAAGAGTGGCCACCTTGGCCACATTCATTTCCATGAATTTCTTTATGAGCAGGAATTCAAACGAATAACACAGATTATCTCATTGTGTAGCCAAACTTTAATATTACCAGAGAGGGATTCAAGAGCTGCTTGCAAGTCGGAGAAGCCTTATCGACGCCTTATGCAGATGTCCAAGGCCTCTTTAATTGCACAATATTCTTCTAAGAAAACCGATGAATCCGAAGGAAGTCGTAGCTTCACATTTATTTATCTTTCAGTTTATCAATCCAAATATTTCGGTATCTAGAAATAATTTGAGAACCATTATTTTTTATATTTTGTGTAATCTTTAACTATTTATTAAAATGTACTAAATTATTTAATCATGCTAATTTATGATATCTGTAAACGGATGTGCATTGAAACAACACTTGATATGTGGTGACCCCGTATGTGCCCCACGGACATGGCTGTGTAAGAATTCACTGATCAACCATATGGGGCCGAAACTTAAGCAACCAATAAACATACAACACTGCCCAAGGAGCTAGCGACACTTCTCCGCAGACCATTCTCTCATCGACATCTTCTTCCATCCACCACTCTAGCGAGCCACTTCAGAGTTTTACGCGTATTTACCTATTAAATTCTTAACATTAATAACCGACAAACTTAGTAAGTGCTCTTTCAATTAAATGCCTCGCTCTAGTTACAACAGCAGACACCCTACACTGCGACATATACTGACACGCGTGAGACTAGGAGAATAGTTAGAAGCTCCAGTCTCACATCACTAAAACCTGACACAATCACGAATCAGTCATATTCTACGACTACCACAACCTCTACAATATAATTAAATTTATTGCTTTTTTTATTTCATACACAACCCGCAATTAGGCATACGTATTGAATTATGTTATGATTCCCAGAGGGATATTATTTTTAGAGCTATACAGTAGTAAGACACTTCAGTGATCAGATTGTTCAGTAACTAATCATTGTTACAATCGAACACAAATTTCGCAGTCACAATAACGGTTAAAATAACGGTTTAGCACATCACGTTATTTTATACGTTTTATACCTGTCTTCAATAAAACCAACTCTTCACAAGTAAACAAAGAACATAAAATACAAGATGTAACAGACCTAGTTCTTAGTATTTTATGATTGGATACCTGACTAAATTACGAGGATTACGATTACGAGGAAATTACTAAATTGTGGACTAGATTTGTTACACCCTGTATATCTGACATGGTTGAGAAAAAGAACACAGTTTGAATATTTAAAAATGTTTAAAGTGTATCTACTAGTGATGAGCTTAAAATCACGAACCGTGAGTCAATCACTGATATCTTCGAGTTACACTCACTGTCAGTGATTGAATATCTGGGAATATAGTGATTCGTAATTCTATTTTTTTATGTTAAAAGTTCTATTGATTTTTTGATGTCGCTGTTTAAATCGATTATCACTTGAATCAGCAGCATCTAGCAGATTCCGCCAAAACGTTTTACATATATTTGACGTAAAAATAATATTAAATTTTTTAAGCATTTTAATTCCCATTGTGATGATATTAAACTAGATTTATATTTATTATTTATGCTAGAATATGTTTTTTTAACGCAAATGAGGTTTTAATAATATAAATAAATACGCTCAAAATTATGCTTTTTTTATTTCGTGTATTGTGATATCGTGCGGCGCATGCGTATTAGTAATGAAACTGTGATCACAGTCACAGTTTTCAATCACTGATATTATCGAATACTAATCACAATCACACCAGTGGGTCGAGAGTAGCATTTTTTCTAGTGTGTGACCCTAACATGTTGTGCATTAAACCACTTCTACAAGTCTCATACATTTATAAAATGTTTACTAGTGCATCTTGAAGACGTACACATATCTTATTATATATTTTTATTATAATGTATATTTGTTGGAATTCTTTCTCCTCCAAAAGTAATGTTTTGTCGCACTTCTGTCGTATTTCTAGATTTTTAAAACAAAATGGGATATAAAACACTTTCTCATACGACATTACCCGGAGCCGAGCGTAGTCGGACTCGTAAAAGATGATCAATTGGCAATAAACTTGAGAGATGAATCTTGCGCATAAGGAATTGAAATATATTTGTCTTCTCCGCGTACGAGAAACACTCTTATCCTAACCTAACCTAACCTAAGTTCTCGTCTTTTATTTGTAATACCTGCAACAGGACAGGAACCACACAAATTTAAAGAGAATCGTAATTTTTAGTCATTGGAATATTAAGTTTATTATTTTTTTTTACTTATTTTTGTAGCATAAATAGTACATATAAAAATAAAGGTAATTACTTTACTAGACGTGGTCTATTCTAAAGCAATTACCTGTTGTAATTGTTAAGGTACAATCGTTATAAAGTAAGATAAGTAAGTATAATATAAAGTAAGTTATAAAAAGTTATGTTAAAAAAAGTACAATCAGAAGTTATAAAATGTTATTGTAAAAAAAGTTTATTATAGATATTTTTGTCTATAATATAGTTGGAAACAAAAATGTGTAGGTAATTATGTTAGTACAAATGACGAATTAGTTACGTTTTTCTTTTTACCCACATCAAGCAACAACTTTGTTATTTTTGTTTTAAAATCGTTAATCACTTTAGACCCTTTAAGGTCTAGTGGCAATTTGTTAAATATACGCGGGGCACAAAACAAAAAAGTTCGTTGACCGAATTTGGTATTTATTTTTGGCACTGAAAAGTATCCTAAGGTTTTGCTCTTAGATTTCTTTGGATCGGATCGTGGAAGTAAAGCTAATTTAAAAAAAAAGTTTTAAGATTGATCTGGTAAATAGTTATCTAATATCTAAAACTTGAAAGGATTTAAAGAGTTCTTTAGAATTATGTTTAAATGGCCTCTTTTTATGTATATATTGCCAATATTGTTAATAGTATTTGTGTTATAAGTATCATCTCCTTCAGCCTGACTAACTTCTCTTTTTTTCTTCCATAACCTTCGGTCATGTACGTCTCTCATCTTGTTCAACGCATCTGTAGGCGGCCACTATTTCTCGTCTTTGCAGGATTCCTCCATTCTATTCAGCCAAACTGGCCACGTGTCCTTCTCACCTACTCGTTGGTCTCCCAAGGAGTTGCCCAGCTCTTTCCATAACTCTTTGCGAAGTTACCAGTTTTTTGACAGCAGTCAGATGAAATGGAGGTCAAGATACAAGGTGCAATAGAACATAGAATCTTTACTGGCTATCGTATCCATGTCCAAAATAGTTCCATTATAAAATTAAATTATCCATGTCTAGAATATTTCCTTTATTAATTAAATTATCCATTTCCAGAAATTAAAAACAGTTTCAAGAATTTTATATGATGGTTAAAATACGACTATATCTATAATATTAAAAAACCTAACTCAAGTCTGCTTAGAAAAAATTTGGCATGTTGAAACCATTGAATATTACGTATTCTTTTTCATAAACAAGATCTTTTAACATCTGTGAATATGAGAGTTTTTTTTACATATTTCATTGATATATGTAAAAAAAGATCGTCGGACCCAAAATACTTCCTTGTGGCACTCCGTATGATATTTTGTGTGGATTTATTGCAATATTGGTACTAGGTTGTATCTAGGACTAACAATATAAATATTTATAAGGGATTCGTGTCGATTTGGAGATATTGGTTTGTGGCTAAATAATTAAATGGAATTATTTTATTGAAGTATTTAACTAGAAATTTAAAAAGCGAAAAAGTATTATATTCTACATATTTTTTAATTTTATCAGAGGTCTCGCTGATCCAAATCAAATTCAATAAAGAGCGTAATCTCAACCCCCTCCAGCGTAACTCTGGTTGTCTCCTATCGGCAGACAGGTACTTTAGAGTTTTTAAATAGGTATATAAATAACTAACCCCGAAGTTCAGAATCATGAAACAACTCAAAAAGTTATCTTGCCATACATATTATAGATGTTTCATAGAGACGAAGAAATTGTTTTTATATGAGAAGTATGGAAGTCATTGGTATTACAGGGCTTACAACCTGGATTGAGTGATCACTTTACACAATAATTGTAACGTTCACCAATTCTACACACGGGCGACTGCCACACCTATAAAATTTTTGGAAGTTGTACATATGTTTTTACCATGTAGAAACCTTTAAAATATTTCTTATAACTACGCTGAAGCCATCTATGGTTTGAAATTTATTATATGTATCAATGTATTAATCAATATGTAAAATGTATCAATGTATAATGTATTATTGTATATAATCTATAATATGTAATATGTAATATTAATAATATTTTTATTTGTTAACTTTGTTTTATTAACCACTTAATTGAGTTTAAATACATCTACCGGTTTCGAAAAATACAATTTTTTTCTTCAGGATGTCAATACTAACTAAAAACATTATATATTATTGTTTCTTTACCAGAATCTACTTTAAAAAAACAACAATTATTTAAAAAATAAATTTAGTACCTAACTCAAATTGTTACTTAATACAAATTTACTCGAATAATTTTTAGGATTTTTTTTTAGAATGGGACTCATTAATAAAACAAAGTTAACAACTAAAAATATGAATTTTAACCACAAAGTTAATATTGCTAATTTAAAAAGTAATATTAATAATCCCTCTAGGGATAAAATCCAGCAACTGTGTTCTTACAAAAATTTGAACATACTCAAAATATTGTGAATTATCTTACCATGTTTATATAGTAGACAACTTTATAAAATAATCTAACTCAACTTACCATAACTTTAGTTAACTCAACTTAACCCAAAAACTTACTGTCAGAATTGCAAGAGGCAAACCGTCAAATTACTTGTAGAAATAAAAGCAGGGTGTACCTCGGGCAGTAATTAATAGTTTTAAAACACACCGAGGGTGAATCAAGAGTGTGCGGGGTAGACACATATATTAAATCACGTAACTTAAGAGGGGGAGATTTAAATGTGGCTGAAACCTTCCCTTCAGTATTACTCAGAGGTTGTTTTGACTCACTGCTACATATATATCGTCGCCCATCTTTCAAAAAGGATAAATCTAAATTTTTGTTAAAATTGAGTTACGACTGGAATTACGTTGCCCAAATACATGCCCATAATCCATTCCAACAGGCATATTTGAATATTATTCCAATGAAGTAATATTACCTTATAACATTTTACGTAACTACTGTTATTTTAATGTGTACATGATAGTAATATGTAATATTTATGAAATAAATACACCTTACACTGTATTTAAATCAAAAAATATCCGTAGAAATCGGTAAGATTGATTTTTTAATCATTTTTCAACAGTGAAAAATTTCACGCAATTTGTTAATATATTGTCTGCTGTAAAATCAACACATTCGAGATACGCATATTTGAAAGATGGACGATAACGATACGATTTTTATTTAGAGGGAGATGGAGTATTAGAAGAATAAAAATCTCGGGGTCAAGCATGGCTCTGAGAGGAGTGGAAAGATCTGGTTGAGGCTACCGAGGCCTACCCCATAATTGATTTGACGATTTTAAAAATTATCAAACACCATGATCAACGAGGTAGCTGTACATGGGACGACATCTCTCAGTATAAATTCTAACATGTTCATGACATCCGTCGCGCGTCGTCAGAGTGTGGATAGCGACGCGAGCGGGCCGGCCGGGCGTTTCGCTGGCGTTTCCGTTCTGGGCTTCAATTTTTTACCGTACACATATTGTATTATTCGTATAACATTCATAATAACAGTACGCAGTCATCTTTGAAGCGTAATAAGCTCAATTTTGAAATCAACAGTAAAATAACAGAGAGTGTAAAAATAAAGTTGATCTCATAGTTATACGAAGATCTTACAAATTACTACGGGTAGACTGATTTTTTTTAACAGTATTATACCTCTCCCAAAGATGGCAATAAGGCCTTGTTTTTATTCATACGATTATTATTAATGGGAAAATAGATTTCTCAGAATTTGTCTTCGCGATTGGCATTTCTGTACCCATGCGAACATTACGAAACTACGTTCTGTTCTCAGTAAATAATTACAATACCAATACCGCTTATTTTTTTTTTAAATACCAAGAATAATGCGGTGCTACAACCAACTAATCCAAATGGTAGGCAGGTGGACATATTCTCAAAATCAATAACACAATTTTTGAAACTCGCAATGCCAACACTTGTATACTATAGATAGTTTTAATTTATTTAACTTGAAGATATATCGAAAGTCAATAAAATTATGCAAAGGTAGAAGGTATACTTGCGAGCATGGATGAAGGGATCAATGAAACGAGATTGGTTTCAATAGTCGCGTATTGTGAGGTACAAGGGAATGTATATTAAAGATAGTTATGTATGAAGAGGTAGTAGAGGTAGAGAGTCGGCGTGGTCCAGTCGGAGATCCGACTCGTGTCGGTGGGAGCCTGGCCCTCGGGTCCAGATGTCGCCTGTATCATCGGTCAGCTGGTAGCAACGATGGTGGCGGTGGATTTGAATCGTCGCTCCTACACATTCATCTCATCAAAATCATTACTATAAATATAATAATAATATTTATTATAGATATGAAAAACACACAGATTATTTAACACTCGGATTTATAATATTTTTTGCTTTATAAATATAAGTATTTTATTTGATTTAGTATTATGTATTTCACTAAATTTAGAAATTGTTGCAATTATCGTTAATTAATTTATTTTGGAATATTGTTAGTTTGACAGTGAATATTATTGATTATCTGCTCATCTAAAAGATTCGAGAGATTCATTCTTGTATGTCATATTATTTATAATTTTAAAATTAGCAATATTATCTTTGTGGTTAAAATACATATTTAATTTTTTTTTATTAACCACTAAATTGAGTTTAAATACATCTACCGGTTTCGAAAAATACTATTTTAGTCTTCAGGATGTCATAACTAACTAAAACATATAATATTGTTTCTTTGCCAGAATCTATTTAAGAAAAATCTATTATTTAAAAATAGATTTTAGTTAGTTATGACATCCTGAAGAAGAAAATGGTATTTTTCGAAACCGGTAGATGTATTTAAACTCAATTTAGTGGTTCATATTATTTATATTATCGCAATGTCCTTTTGTATGTCTCGCGTAAGGGAATTTGACAGGAAACAATGCATTGGAATGAAAAATAGATTCTGCTAATGAAACAATATAACATATGTTTTTGATTGATAAGATGATATTTTTCGAATCCGGTAGATGTATTTAATTCGTTAAGTGGTTAATAAAACAAAGTTGACAATTAAAAATAATAATTATTTTAGACCATGTGTGTTGTTGAAATGGGCGCTGCCTCATGATAGGGTAGGTAGTCTGTACGATGATGATCATATGTTGGTACTCCCATCTGCGTCGCGTTGGAATTTGCGCTTAGCGCTTTTTCCATCAAAACTCGTACGTTTATAATTTCGTCACACGAAATGTAGTTCGGTTCGTCGCCGCTCGAGGTGTCCGCGGTCGCGGTTCCCTGAGCAACCTCAGCTCGGAGAACTCTGTGGGGTATTTTACACTTGAAATGTTAAAGTTTTTTCGCTCCCGGCTTGCAGTTTAATCTTTAAAGTGTCTTTTCACAAGAAAACGTACATTTTCGCTTCGGAATACTTTATCCGGGATATATTTTGAACCGCTTTATTTCTTGTTTAATCGTTTTGAAAGCCGGCACGCCTCGGAAAATATGTATTTTTTGCGAGACGCGTTCAGATATTTTCAACATGTATTTTTGCCGGTAGTGTCGACTCTAGTTGTTTATTTTGAGACAATAAAAAATGAAATATTGTCAATGACTACATAATAATAGTAGCTAGCTAGCTATATTTATTTATGTTTTCTTAAGGAAACTGAACAAAGATTCATGGAAATGATCACATGAACATTTATATTTTACTTATTTATTATATTATTAGAATTCTCTTATAACCCTGTTTATTTCATTCTTAATAATTTTTTGTTTAGATAAAAAATAATGGTTTCATATTTGTATTGATAGACAACGGATGAACCTGTCTCCTTTAGTACAGACTTCAGTCTGGTTAGGGAGACAGTGAACATTTCTTATAAAGCTTGTTCGCCTTTTTGGTATGTTAATAAGAATGTTTATAATGTATAATATGTACGTATATTAAGAACATGAATAGAATAAATAAATATAGTGTATACATAATTTACAAAATTTTCCTTTTTACTATAACTTTCATTTTGAATTTATGTAGTTTCTCCTTTCTTATATCATCTGACATTTCATTGAAAATCTTCATCGCACTGTACATCACCGATTTTTGAGATTTTTCCTTCTTCCTGAATGGCAGTCTCAGTATATCTCTTCTTCTTGTATGATCTTCGTGCTTATGTTGATTTGCATAATTTTTTCTTATAAATTTTGCTGATATTTTATTGTGAGAATTTTAAAAATAAATACTAAAACATTAAAATGTTTTTTCTGTTCAAAGGTTACATTAAGATCTTTAAGCATTGATTTGATTGAAGCAGATTTGTTTTTTAATACTGATAATTGTTGCATTTTTTCTTCATTAGTCGAAAATAAAATGCTGCTGCAGTAATTTATGTAAGAAATAATAACAGAATTGCAAGATTTAAAAATAATGTTATTATTTAGATGGACGTAATAAATATTGTATTTGAAAGTTAAGTTTATATTCACAATTATAAAAATATAAAATCTACAACACTAGTATGAAAAATTGCAGTTTTTCTATATTATATATTATAAGTTTAAAAAATATATGTTATCTGCATATTGATAGAACTTTATATATATATTATATCTATGATTTTGTTTTCTATACAATCCTATCTCTTTGATATATCTAAATCAAATTTTTCATGGTTACTCTTTAGGATCCTGCGCAAAATATAGACATCACGCTCACCCTTTCCACCCTTTCTGACTATTATAAGGATTCTGAAGAAAATACAAATATATTTAAATACCAACAATATATCGCTTATTGACATGCCGGTTTCTTCGTGGTGTAACATGATTATTTGTACTACACACACTTGATGATAAGAAGGATTGCACCTACCGAAACTAGTAGTGACAATAGTCCAACGTGTGTGTAGTGCAATGTTTAGTTGTGAAAATTATAACCATCAATCCATTTAAATTCATAACTAAATATAAATCTCTAGCGACATGAAGCACGGGTCACCAGTGTGATATAAAGTGTAATATTAACTATTTACCTCCCTAAACCTAAAATTACCCCCCCGAAAATCACTCGCACATAAAGCGTGTTTTTTTAGAGGTATAAAAATTTAAAATGAAACATAAGCACATAAAAATCGTGATAATGGCCATGGTATTGGCTTTATTGGAAAGACAATTTTATGCCATTAGTGTTTAAACTTCGCGTGTATGGGCTGGCTCGAATTAAGTGCAATCTGGAAGTCAAAATTTCTACCACTTTTCGGAGCAGCTGGGGACGTATATCAGCAATAACGTAACGAATGTTGGCTTTCAAGTCCTTTATCGTCTCTGGTTTATCGGTATAGACTAACCACTTTATATCCCTAGAGAAAATAATCCAAAGGTGTTAAATCACACGATCTTGGAGGGCAATTCACAGGTCAATAACGCAAAATTATGCGCTCATCGAATGTTTTCTTCAATAAATTGTGGCGCGCGCTGTGTGGCATGTTGTGCCATCTTGTTGAAACCACAGCTCTTCCATATTAATGCCATTTAATTGAGGAACGAAAAAGTCAGTAATCATGGATCTATTGTTGTGCACGATGGCTTCTTCGGTGCGCACTATACGACGTCTCTGTGGATGAGTATTATTAATTAGAGTATGCGTGGTATTAAAACGATCCATGGTTATTTGAATTACTTGCTCGGACGGACGATTATGTCGACCGTAAAATGGACGTAACGCACTGTAAGTTTCGCAAACTGAACCACCATTTTCGAAATAAATTTGCACAATTTGCAAGAGTTGTTCTGGCGTAAGTCTATTCATGGTGAAATGACAAACCAAACTGAGCACAAATCAGCTATCAGCTGTCAAATTGGCTGTCGCTGGAAAAAGTGTTGCCAATTCGAAAAACAAACCTGTTAAATAACACCTTTCACATTTATTTTCACTCATTATATAGTTTGGTCGTACTAGACTGACTGACTTTCAAATGTCGTCCTCTTGATTAACCCAGCATCTAGACTTGTGTAAGATTTTATGGTCTCATGGAGAAAATTCATTAATAATTCATTCATTTAACATTATTCCATATACATATGTATATATAAATCGTTTTACGACTGCCGAGTACCATATAACTAAACTCATACTATTTTAATTTACCATATACTTAATTGCATTTTATATTATTCTTGAATTTACGTGTTATTGTAGTATGGTTTTTAACATTAAAAAAATAGACCAAGCGTGATTAACAAATAAACGTTTTGAATGTGAAACAATTGAATTTTTAATTATTATAATATGCTCGAAACAATTGTTAGGCATCGAGTGTTCCATCATTTAAGGCATTGAGAAGAAAAACTGCCACTAACCAATTGTCGAAATTAAGATAAACGTATTTATGACTGATTTTACAGCCGGAGCGCGGTGATATTAAAATTGATAGTATTTTGATAAAATATATAAACTAAATTTTGTAATACACATACGTTGGGTTATTTTCACTACTAATTTCGATAGGTGCAGTCCCTCTCATCATCAGATGACATCTAAACTAAACACAGTATTGTGTCTATTCGGATAATGGGGTGGGGCTTGAGAAGTGGGGGGGAGGTTTCGGTCGTTAACGGTATATGGATGGTAAAAGCGAAGTGATAGAAAATGTTATGTTGTTAATCAGTGTTTTCTCCGAATTTAAATTCTTTTGTATTTCAACGTTTTGTTATGAAAATTAAAATAAACACGTTTTACCATATGGCATATAAACATGTTTTCAAGAGCAGCTATCAATTGCAAATTCTATGTTTTTATATTCATAGAAAAAATGATAGAAGTTTGAAGAACAATGTATTTTTTAATGCACTATGATAATCCCTATAATCTGGTACAAAATAAAAAATAAATTCTACACCCTGATATAAAAACAATTTAGTTCCATAGCGACTGATTTTGCAACTATAACCGATTTTAAATTATTAATTATACCACAAAGAGGTTAGTTTCATTATTAAATAATTAACATCACGCGTTAAAAGTTATATGAGAACACACCTGCATTAAAAGTTAAAAAAAAATGAGATTTATGACTTTGAAATTAGTACTCTGTAAAATTGCTACTTTTGCCAAATAATGATTTTCAAACACTTTACCCTCTATTTTAGTAAATTTAATACTTGTGGTTTTGTTTCTGAACCTGTCGTCTCATCAACATCATCATAAGCTCCATTAATCTCCATTACTGTAAGTAGGCATCTCCCACATGGATCGTCAATTCTCTTTGATTTCAACACTTCTCATCTATTTGTTGCCTCTTCTGATGTTGTTGCTTCGTCGAGTTTGCAGATGGCCAAGTTTTTCTAACAGTCAAGTTCAAAATTTCAGGACCTTTTTTTCCAGGAAATTTCTTCTCCATCGTCCACCATCTCTTCGACAAACAGCACGTTACTACACGAGCCTGCAGATCTTTTGGGAATTTTTTGTTACCCTGGTTCTCTGATGAATTTACACGTTAGGTACTCGGATTTCTCAGATGTATTCTAAATATAGACCTTTCCATTGTTCTTTGGCCAACTTTTAATTTGTGTATAATATTGACGGTGACGGTTCACGTCTCAGCTTCGTATGTAAGTACTGGGAGTAAGTACTGGCTGAAGGCTTTATTATTTAGGGATTGTGGTGTGGTTTTTAGAATATGTTGTAGTTTCCAAATGCTGTCCAATATATCTCTGTATTTTGCCTTCTACCTGTCTATTTGTATCGTTTGACCTAAGTATAATTTATGCCCGTCTCGACACAGAATTTCTCTAGTGAGACGGGTACAATCCAAACATATTTTAACTTTGTATTATATAGTTACAAAATAAATAAATGTGTGTT
Organism: Eubasilissa splendida; assembly: GCA_031772225.1. Classification (NCBI taxonomy): domain Eukaryota; kingdom Metazoa; phylum Arthropoda; class Insecta; order Trichoptera; family Phryganeidae; genus Eubasilissa; species Eubasilissa splendida. The sequence goes on along the minus strand of CM062857.1, from coordinate 19,937,187 downwards.
AACTTTTGGCTTTTTATTCTCTAGTTTGTGTCTAGTGTATCTTGATAGGTATTATCGCAATAAAACTCTGCCTTCCTCGCAACAATTTTGCGATTTATTACAATACTTAAAGGTACATGGACTTATTCAAGATTTACACTCAGAGTAAGTATTTACAATTGTAAGTCGCGTAGATAAGAGAGCTCTTACCAAGGGCGCGGCGACTTATAAAGGTTCTCCACACACGCTCACACTCACGCTTTAATGGCGGACACAAACACAAATTAATACACAATCTCCCATCATGTATATACTTTCGTACAAACTCAGAGCTATTGATCGATATTCTCTGTTAGTTTCTTTATTAATAACATTATTTAAAATATGAATTAAATATATTAATTATAAAGATATAAATATAAAATCAATTTTATCGAAAAATATTGTTGTTGCGCTACCGGGATTCGAACCTGGATCTCTTCCCTAACCGGGGGAGGTGCTTTATCCATATATCTCATATTTTAAATATCACAGACCTATGTTCTGAATAATTACAACTTCACAATAAGAATGTGTTCTCCTAAAAAATAACATTATTATTTTGGTCATATCAAAATTAATTTTTAGGCCATAAGTTTCGACACATCTTTGAGATCTGAGCATTTTTTGTAGGTCTTCCCGAAAATGACTTGCAATAATCACAATATCATCTGCAAATCTGATGTGCGTTATTCGTATTTCATTTATATTCAGTCCGTATTATTTCCAATTCAAATGTTTGAATACATCTTCTAAAGCATTTGACCTCTCAATTAGTTTTGATCTAATTTTGGATATATATGTATGTATTTTTATATTATTCATAATACATAATTATGTTTATGTATCATACTTTTTACACAAAATTATTCTATTCTCATATTTGTATTCAGCATTATGTATCGTAGTTTTAGTAAATCACTCTAATATACCTCATTGTGATCTTAACATAGTGTAAATGAGTATTCCAAAAGTTTCTCACCTTATATACAAATAAAAACCATTATCGTATGACAGATATAAATCATTAATTTTTGTATATAATGTCGGTTAACTCATTGAAATGTAAGATATATTGTATGGCTGAATATATTTAAACCTAATATCTGCATTTATATGGAATACTTATTAAAATATAATTGTTGTTTATAATAGTTATTTAATAATTTGAATGTCCCTTCTGTAATTTCAAATTCTACTCACTTGATAAAGCGCCAATCTGTAAAATGTGTCCTTAATCTTTTTAAATATATTATTCATTAATCATCTCGTTCGTTAACTCATGATTTGTATACACTATTCTATACCTTAAATCCGTCTAAGGAATTGGCTTTTCCAATTATTCTACATATACATCTCAACTCAAATTCAAAATATTAATACCGAACGTTTGAGAGCTGTATTATTCATAAATACTGAAAACTGGGTCGGTTAACCCCGGGATTGAATCTCTAGATCATCATACTCACAAATAAATTTAGATCCATTCTAATTATTGATTTTTCAGTATTTTTATTTATTATATTTGTTTTATTAACCACTAAATTGAGATTAAATACATCTACCGGTTTCGAAAAATACCATTTTCTTCTTCAGGATGTCATAACTAACTAAAACATATATTATTGTTTCTTTGCCAGAATCTATTTAAAAAAAATCTATTTAAACTATTAAAAATATTTATAAAACTTTTTAAAATATGTATTTAAACTAAATTTAGTGGTTAATAAAATAAAAATATGAATTTTAACCACAAAGTTAATATTGTTAATTTTAAAAGTATGATTTTTCAGTAATTTAAAGATTTTTCCGCAAAAAATTAACAATAGCGTGGCTCCGAATGTATTTATTGTCTACTTGACCTGAATTGATTCTCTGAAAAAGTAGTGTCATACAAAACGACGAACAAGAAGTTAGATCGTTTCTCACACACCATACATATTCTTACAGTACATCCATTATGGATGTTCAAAGCTTTGTGGTTCTGTAGTGCTCTGCACAAGACAGATTGAACGCGTGACGTTTCGTATAAAATGGTGACTTAACTGTTTAATCCATTCGTGGGAGAAACGTTGTTTGTCTACTCTCTTCGGTATATATAATACTGTTTATTAGACAGCAGTTAAACATAATACATAACTAAATAATTATAGTATTAATTCTAGTTTAGCAAACAGTCGCTCATAATATATACGCTGGTATTATGGTTGAGTTTAATGCGATGTGAGCTTAGTAACGTTATTTTAATGGTCATTGATATTCGAGAACACAAGGAAAATAAGATGGTCTATATGGGTCTCGGATCATTACGAAAAAAACATGGTGTAACAGACTTAGTTCACAATATTTTATGAGACTAAATTATGAGTCGAAAATGTTCTAAGAATATGTTCAAAATCTTTGCTGTTACGACAATTATTATTGTTTGACGTGTTGTGTTTGAAGTCTACGTACTTTGAAATAAATATTTGCGAAATTGTTCAATTATTAATCTATATCTTTGCTTCAGACCCTAAATAATCTAACAAAAATTAGTCTAACCGCTCGAAATTCGATGACCTTTAATTTTTTGATTTCAATATATAATTTGGAATCAATAATAATTTTAAATAATTAACATTATCGCATAATTGTGTTTTTTTTAATGCTTACATCTGTAACATGGTTGAGATTAGGCACATATCACTTGAACATTTTTGATTCGTAATTTAGTCAGATATCTACCCATAAAGTATTGAGGACTAAGTCTGTTACACTCTGTATATGAAACGCTTTATCTGTGGATATGGCGAATTCACTAAAATCATAGACAAGTCAGGAATATTATGAATAGAATCTCATTTTTTTTACAAGGTGCACGTTTTCTTTTAGGTTTTAATTTGCTATGATTAGGTTAGGTTAGGTTAGGATAGGTTAGTTAGTTTAGTTTTACAATCCAATGATGGTGTGCGTTTTAGTTTTTTTTTGTTTTGATTATGGTATGGTATTATTATATTATGGTTTATCACAAAGTTCTAAAGTGAAATAATTTTTAAATATTTTCTACTTAAGGGTCATTTTTGTTTATATTGAAATATGACACTGTAATTGATTGGAAACCACGCCTTTTTCAGAAATGTTAAAAGTTAACCGTAGATAAAGTGTCCGTCAATTATTAATAACTTTATATAAGTGTAATAACTTTTTGAATTCTCGCGAACTGATATTTTTTTTCATATTTGAAATTAGGGCATTCAATTCTATAAGAATATTTATTTTTTGTAGAAATACGAGAATGGACTATATTTTCGATATATGTCAATTTTTAAAATATTTTGTAATCATTTTCAACCCTTTATCTACGATGCTATTTTCAGGAAAATTGTTAGATATGGCAATAGAAGATAAAAAAGGAAATGAAATTTTTTATTTTTTACGAGAATTTTAATAAACACAAAAAGTGTTTAATCTCATACAATAAACCATTAAAAACAGCTTTGAGAGAAGATGTGCCGAAATTTTATCATCTACTAGAATTTTTTAATAAATAAAACTAAATTTTACAAAGAAATAGGTGCGACAGGTAATAATAAAAAATAGGTGCGACAGGTAAATGTTCCAAGGCGAAATACCATTTATAATTTTGCCCAGAAAGACACATTTTGGGCTTTTGTTATATTACGAGTATAATCACAGACTAGCAAATATATAAACATAAACTATCAAAAAATCTTTATTTCATTTTGGTGTCACCTATGTGATCACTTTGGTACCGCATACGCAATCGAATAGCTCAGCGACTTTTTAAAAATATATAACTCGAATGGAACCAAAATTGACAATATAATATGCATTAATGTAAAAAATATGTATTGTTTACACAAAGATTTTATTTTCGAAGAGAAAAAACTTTTACTGTTACATTATACAGTGCCAACACTAATAATACACTAATTCTACAACACTCCCATTTCATTTTCTTTTATTCTATAAATATATATATTTATTTTTATTTATCTCTATTTTTATTCCTGTCGAATCTTAAATAACAGCACGAAAAAAACTGGCCACTTTAACACAGACTTCAGTCTAGCAAAGTAGCCAGGACAACGCTGTATATATCAGAGGTAGAGTCTACTTCATCCCACACAATAAACATATTACAATATTATATTATAATATATCCACCTCTTTTATAACAAAAATATGGATGTCAATAAATAAATAAATAAATAAAAATAAATTAATAAATGTGTCATAAACTATCGAATTTATGTTTCCACAAAGAATGTGTGTAGAATGCTTCTCATCCCGCAACTAATGTTCCAAACCACTCTCCTATATGTACACTCTATTTCGTGTCTATTAATTGACTGGTCTGTGTATTATAATATATTTTAGTGCTGTAAAGAAATCCATACACGGTGATACATGTGGTAAATATCGTAAATACTTATTTATTGTTTCCGAGGTAAGTTTGTAGAACTCCATAATCATATATGTGAAAATAAAACACTTCTGTTTTTGATTCTATCCCATTAAAGTTATAAACACAACTTGTTGAGTTAAATTGTTAAATTGATAATGACCTTGCAAGGCGAAACGCGTCTCAAGTAAATTAAACGAGTAGAATTTAAAAAAACCACTGATTTATTTTCATATATGTGATCGTAAATGCACATTGGCCGATATGAATATGAAAGTACGACCGTTGAACCTCGTCTAATAGTATAATACAATCGTCATCTATCATACATATAATTACTATCCATAACGACAACTGCAACAAAATTACCTGTAACGACTCATGAACAAATTTAAGCCTAAAAAAATTAATCAAATATCTAGGTGTAATTATTGATCAAAATTTAAAATGGCAGTCACATTAGCGAATTAGTGAAAATAATAAGAAAATGTATTTATATATTCATAAGATTAAGAAATTTTTTAAATATGAATTAAATATATTAATTAGAAAGATATACATATAAAATCAATTTCATAGAAAAATATTGTTGTTGCGCCACCAGGATTCGAACCTGGATCTCTTTCCTAACCGGAGAAGGTGCTTTATCCAACTAAGCTACAGCGACATTATTTTTAGTGACAATTTTCGACGCTATATGTTACCTTTTTGATATTAATACATTTAATCGTTCCATCATTTGACAGAGCCATCTACCTTATTTTTACAGAATCTCAAATACCTTTGAGTAAACTGATAGCAGACGCTAGAATTATCAATTCATTTTTATTAAATTTTGGACACATTGATACAACTTTATTATTTTTAGGAGAACACATTCTTATTGTGAAGTTGTAATTATTCAGAACATAGGTCTGTGATATTTTAAATATATTAATTATAAAGATATACATATAAAATCAATTTTATCGAAAAATATTGTTGTTGCGCCACCGGGATTCGAACCTGGATCTCTTTCCTAACCGGGGAAGGTGCTTTATCCAACTAAGCTACAGCGACAATATTTTTCGATAAAATTGATTTTATATGTATATCTTTATAATTAATATATTTAATTCATATTTAAAATATCACAGACCTATGTTCTGAATAATTACAACTTCACAATAAGAATGTGCTCTCCTAAAAAAAAAAAAAAATTATAAAATAAATAATTTTAAAAATGAATATTTTGCTATTGTTCACTCACTACTCCAGTATGGAATAATTGGGTGGGTAGGAGCATATAATAATATAATGAACACGGTAAAAATAATACAGAAAACAATCATCAAAGTAATATTAAAAAAAGATCTACTTTTTCAACACAAACACTTTTTGTAAAATTCCCAGTTCCGAAAATAGAAAACATTTACAAAAAAAACTCAATTAATCAATCACTTAACAAAAATAACACTGTAAAATTTGAAACAAGCACATCATTAGGGTTTAAAAATAACTTTAAAATCCCTAAATGAAACACTAAACACTATTAGCAAAATTTTATAAACTTAGGGAAAAAAAAATTTAATAGCCTCCCTACACAAATTAAAGAAATAAAAGAGCTTAGAAAAAAATTAAATGAACACTTCAGAAGCACATAATTAGAAAATAAATAATATTATGGAATACTTTAGAAACACACAAATAGACAATAAATAATTATAGATTACAAATGTATAACTCTATATAAAATGATTAGAGTGTAACTCCCTCTCCAAGCACAAGAGGTGAGCGAATAAAAAACATGTAATTTTAATAATGTACAATAATAAAAAAATAGAAAAAATGTCAAATAAAATATATATATATATATGTATGTACTTCGAACAAGATGGCGTAATTCAATTTTTAATCTGTGTAAATGGAAACGTATCCGGAAACGAAAGGCATTTAGAATTGCTTCATTTTAAGGGTTTCCATAAGGAAGGATTCGAAAAGTCTTCTATACATTAGGTACACGTAGTATTTTCACATACGAACTTAGTTAAGGGCATCGGAGTTAATGGCCCGAAAGAATAAAGGTAGTCACTCGGTCGGGCTAATCACGCTAATGTATTTAGGGCTCGTCCTATCATTATCTACTGATATTTCCTTTCGTATATTTAGGAAGTGTACGAGAAAGGAGGGAAACGCCTGGAGACAAGATTAAAGGGATAAATGAAAAGGAAATGTGCTAAAGATTACAAGAAGATAAATGATAAATGAATGGTTCGCTTGCCGGATGTAACACTAAATGAGAAGGTTTTTATATAATATTATTTCGATCTTTTGTCAACGTCAAATTTCATCGTTGATGATTGTGTCCCGGTGATTTTTAACGGATTACCACCAAGTCACCGGGATATCCGGTTATTCGATATTGTAATAACAGTTTCACCAGATTTGATCGAGTATCGTCGGATGAGAGAAATATTCTTTGAAATATCAGTGTCTCCGGCCAGAAACTTTGGTGACGGGCGGTGGGGGCGGGGAGGTTGACATTTTATTTTGCAGAAAAGTAAAAAGAATTATATATTAATTATAAAGACATACATATGAAATCAATTTTATCGAAAAATATTGTTTTTGCACTACCGGGATTCGAACCTGGATCTCTATTTCTAATCCGGGGAAGGTGCATTACCTAATATGCTACAGCGCCAGTACCTTTCGTGGCAAATTTTTTCGAACCTATATGTTACACTTTTTCAAATTAATACATTTAATTAGTATTTAAAACATCACAGACCTATGTTCAGAATAATTACAACTTCACTATAAGAATGTGTTCTACTTAATAAAAAGAATTAGTTTATCGTAATGTTAATAGTTTTGTTGGTACATTTACATTTCGGGGTTGCATTGTAATACTACATTGTATTGCATGGGATGATTGAAAAAATTAGGAAACTTAAAGCTGATCTTAGCATAGCGAAGTAGATTAAAAAAGGATCGCTTAGGTGGTTAGGTCATATGGAATGGATGAATGAGTAGAGAAAGTAGGAAGTATGACGCGAGTGTTAAAGGCACTAGAAATAGAGGATGTTTGTAGAAGACTTGGCACTATCAGGTAAATTAGGTACTAGAAGAAACGATGAGCTTATATGAGGATATGTATGAATGTGGATGAGGCGAGTATTATGTATCAGGGCAGAAGAGTGTGGCGCTATATCCTCCCTGTCTACCCCCGCGAGAAAACGGCGTGATGATAAGTTAGTTAGTTAATAATGCTGCTGTACTGTAGGTAGATATTTATTAAATTAATATTTTGATATAATACAGGGTGCGGCAGAACCGATTAAGCCGTTTTAAGGAGTTATAAAAAAGTAATGGGGGTTTATAGAGAAAAAAATGTTTTATGTAAAAAGCGATTTTATTACAAAAGGCCCAGAAAAGTGAGAAAATCTCGTAACACATGAGTTATTTCAAAACATAATATAATTAATAATAATTCTTAATGTAATTTTTTTGAAAAATACTTGGTTAATCGGAAATTATCAAAATACCCCCCCATATTGCATAATATACTGGGTTTAAATCTGGGCTGTTCTGTGGCCACATGTCTGGCTCGATGAAATTAACATTCTCACGACAAAGAAAGTTGATTGTATTTCTGGCTGTGTGAGATGGAGCTCCGTCCTGCTGTAATGTCCAGTTATGCTGTAATGTCCACCTATACTCCAGGCATTGTTTTGAAACTCTTTGATCATTTTCCTAGTACCCCAAAGATTTTCAATTCGCAAATTTTTGATCAGAATACGGTCTTTTGCAGTGATTTTTGTCATTCTGGGCAACAATTTGAAAAAATCAAATATAAACAATGGGAAAATTAATAATCAAAGATGGCGACTGGAAATTGTCGAAATAAAACGTAATATAGGTAAGTAAGTTAAATAGTAAATTATTCAAGCTATTTTTGATATAGTTAAACTAATTTTGATGGAATTATATCACATTTTACGAAATGTTATCATTTTTTTGGGCCCAATTTAATAGCAAATTAATGTTATTAAGTATTATAGCAATATAATGTCCGACTGCATTCCATATAATAAACTACAAGTATTATACTTAAAAGTAATATAATTGCGTCTTATGTTTATCATGTTATATTATAATATTTCATATTCACCTGTGTTAATAAAGTCTGATAAATAAATAAATAAAAAATAACAAAATAACAAAATAAATGTAAACAGTTTGTCGAAAATTGGATAAGTAATAAATAGAAAAAGTGGTAAACGCGCTTTCCCGGATAGGAAGAGATACAGGATCGAATTGCGGTAGCAACTAAATATTTTTTCGATAAATAGATTTTTTTGTACATCTGTCTAGTTGATGCATTTAATTTGTATTTATAAGATATTTTATTATAGTTAATTAATTACTCGGAACGTCTGCAAAGGTGATCGTCTGTGCACAGCATGCCTTGTGCACATGACAGCATGCAATTACCCGTCTTGTTTCACTGCGATCGGTGTTACCATCCCGAAAATGCAATTAAAAATAAATACCTATATTAAATACAGAGATACATCCATACAATGTCTAGTAAATATGACAACAAATAAATAAAATTTAATAAATGTACAAACTTTAGTCAATGTCACGATTAAAAATAAAACTTTTTTTTTTCAAAGAGGTTTTTTTTAAATACAAATTAAATGTATTAATTAGCAAGATATACATATAAAATCAATTTTTTCGAAAAATATTGTTGTTGCTACCGAGATTCGAACCTTGATCTTTTTCTATCTGGGGAACATGTATTAACCGATTATGTTATACCAATACAGTGCACTGTGCAATTTTCGAACTTATATGTTACACTTTTCAAATTGATACATCTATCGTTCCATTATTTGAAAGCCATCTTCTTTATTTTTACGGAATCTCAAATATCTTTGAGTAATCCGATAAGAGACGCCAGAATTAATAATTCATTTTCATTAAATTTTAAACACATTGCTACAACTTATATATTATTAAGCAGAACACATTCTTATTGTGAAGTTGTAATATATGTATATCTTTCTAATTAATTCATTTAATTTGTATTCAAAAATATATCACAGACCTATGTTCTGAATAATTACAAATTCACAATAAGAATGTGTTCTTCTTAATAATATTAAGTATGTGTCGAGTATTACTAGTACATATTCTACTTTTTTGATGCATGATTAGAAAATTGAATGAAAACTTATTATTACTCGTTGCAAAAAGAATTTTTAGTGAATGGCGAATTTAAAAAAAGTCAGATTGGAAGAAAATTTTTAATAATTTGTAATAATTGGAAACTGATTCGTAAACAAATCTTAAAACGTCAGTATTTATAGATTAACTATAAGACTTTATTAACTCTAATCTAACCCCTTGTCTAATCATTACATTGTTCTTTACTTAATTCATTAACACATCACATTTACAAGTTATATTGTTGGACTGCATATCTGCTAGTAATAGTATTAGTTTAAATCGATGCAGTTTTTATTTCGTAATTTTACTAAATCAGGTTTGTAAGTGTATGCTTGAACTGGTATATATTTTTTAAATTATAGAGATGCGTACACTAAATACGTGTCATAAATTTCTTGATACTTTTTCAAACTAAGCCTAACGTTTGTGCTATGAAAATAAGATTCACCTGGAATGAGATTTGACCCCCCTTCCATTAAACGAGTGTCACTAGACCAAGGAGTACGTCGTTTGTAAAATACTATTTCTTTTTAAATTTGCATAAAGGTATATACATTGACTAGTAAGTGTATATAACCTTTACTAAATTAACACAATTACATTAATAAAAATATTTGTTTTGTAGTAAACGCTTTCTTTGTACGCAAATTTGAATAGTGACTGATACATTACATCGGAGGGATGTATCAATTTCGTTTGCAATAAGAATTCAATTGTATTAATATGACATTTTGGTTATAAAAATAATATAGTAGGAATGTTTTTAAGAAAAAAATTAAAACAAAATATTGCTTAACATTACCTATTAAAAAATTAAGTTTATGTTTGATCACTGAATACTGTAATCAATCGTAGAGGTTCAAAATATGGAAAACTCATTGAAGTGATATATTCAAGTGAATGTCTGGATAATAGAAAATCCATAAAAATAATAATTTATAATAGGAGTACGTTAATAAACATATAATGTGGAGATTAATATGATGTTTATAAATATAAATTTATCGGGGCAAAGTTATGATATCAGACATAAAATGTATTTTTATTTCATTAATCTATTTTATATATTTTATTAATCATAACGTCTTAGGACAGGCAAACCTTTAGATATATTAGAATTACAAATCAATTAGATTGTAAAAGATAGTCACAACGTTTTAGGGAGGCCTAACCCCCAGTCAATATTAAATGAATACAAATACTTCTGAGAAAAGCAGAAATAACCACAAAATGTAAAGAATGTATCCTTTTTCTTTTATTTAAAGAACGAGCTCGCTCCTTAGCAGTTCGTTCGAAACTTAATAATGAGTTCTTGCATAAAAGTAGTTTCAACTGCTTCTATAAGTAAGACTAGATCTCTTTGTTAACCCAGCAGAGACAGTTAGCATAAAAAATGTATCTAGATACGCGTTATGTATATGAGGAGAAGCACTAAGATAGACACTCAATTTATGTTAATGACATTAACATTCTTTTAATATAAATTTTTAACATTAAGTTTCCCAAAGAGCCAAGATCAGATGATAGTTTTAGAACGTTACAGCTTCATGTTACATCGAATCAGAATAAAAGCTGCTCGATTAGAAAAGAAAAATTGCGTATTATGGACATTATGCTCAAATCACAAAGTGTAATACAGTTAGTTATCTTCGATATCAGCGATTTTGCGTATTCACGGTTGCTGATTTATTCAAAAGATTACCTAATAATACAAGCACTTCATGTTCAGTATTAAAATGCATGAATCCGAAATGACAGTAGAATAGTTGGAAAAAATAATTACAAGTTCAAATGATAGCCCAGATGATCATGAGAATGAAGATCGCGATATTGTTGGACACGAATCATATATAAAATCTTTAAAATACACCTTAAGAGGTTAACCAAGAAAATAATTTTTTTTTAGCTTTTATTAAAAAATGTATTTAATTATATAATTTTATATACTAGGTACATAATCGCCTCAATATTTAAGCACTTATCATATTTGTTCATAATATCTAAAGTCCCGCTGTTGTAATAGTCCACCGTCAGTCCATTGAATCAATTGTTAACTTTATGTTATGGCTCTACAACGTTTTCCACCCATGAACTCTTTAAATTTAGGAAAACAACTGAAGATCGTTCGATGCAAGGTCCATAAAATACAGTGGATGATCAAAAATCCTGAGCAGTTTTGTTAATGCAATCATTTTTGCTATATATATAATCTAAAAAAAGAACCAGATGTTTAAAAAAAGGTGCTAATCAAGAGTTATTTTTCATCTAATCTTTACGTGCCTTGTTACTCCGATTGGCACCACTGGGTTTCCTGGTTTATAATATTATGCATATGTGTGTATGAATATTGCCGCCTTTTTTCGGAGAATGAAGAAGACGGTAAACGACAGGTGGATCAATTACATCTCGTGCTTTGACCAGTACAAAGGTCAAAATAAACATAATAATATTAAAATAATAAATATGACCAATTGTCATGAGTGCGTAAATTATATTTCTCGAATTTAAAGGAGAAATGCATCCATTGTATACTTCGCAAGAGAAAATATTGAATTTATTTAAAAAGAATTTCCCATGACCAATACCCAAAACACAGTGATCTGCTAGCTACGGCTTCGGGCCTTTTATTATCTATAATCCTTTGTTATTGGTTAATATAATCATTTTTTGTTTTAAGGGAAGATTTTAGTCCTTATAGTTTTTATAAGTTCATAGAACCCGCTGGTTAACCTAAACACCAACCATTGGAATCTCAAGTGGGCTTCCAAGTAACTGAGTTCATTGGCCTGACATGTTACTCAAAGTAAAAACAGAAACGAATACAATAATAATATGCAGGTATGAATTTCACATGTATAAATTGCATCTACTTTGATAAGCCGTAACGTAAGTAGGTATTAATAGTAAGAGTATGAAGTAAGAAGTAAAAGAAAGTAGGTAGTCGGAATATAACTCGCACTTCGGTCGGTCGAAATCTACCCAGCAAAAAAGACAACAACATCGGACCAGAAAGACAGCAAGTACGATAAAAAGGTTAATGTTGTGTACATTTTCATATATCATATGTGCCCTTATTGTCAATCGGAAACCTGGGAACCAGCTATCGAAGGCATTTACGTAAACACCTAACAATCCTAATTTAGAAAATAAAAGAATTTTCATTCCTCATGTACATATTTTCCAGTAATTTTACATCACAGAATTCAGAACTCACGGTTTCGGTCATTCGCGGAATTTCTCAGAAACGTAATCCCCACAGTAAGCGAGCGATTAACGTACATATAGCAAATTTCTCTTATGTTATCTGTTATGTTCATCTCGACATATAATTATTTCCTTACACCGGTCATACTTCGTCTCCCCGTACATTCACTCTCCCTTTTGAGATCCGACCATGCCAGACAGTCGCCTTCTTTTCATGTGGCGGTAATGTTATTAAAGTGGTACCGACTGGTTTCGTATCTAGTTTAACGCTTCGTTTTGTGGACGTCTAATGTACCTACTGGGATAGCTTAGATCAGGCTATATCCACCATGTGTTCTGCTGTTTGAGGCAGTTCAAATATATATAGGGGTTAACCCCTTTTTAAAAATATATATTAATGAATACACATTTTTATTTATAAGTTGGAATTTTCGATCATAGTTTAAAACAAATCAAATAAATCGTTTACAATGATAAACAGAAAAAATCTATTTATGAAAGTAACTTTTATTAATTGTTTCTAATTTTTCATCTATAAAATGGTGCATTCTATGCGTGTTGTTGTACTATTTGTATACTAGGATTGTCTATCTATCTATGAATAAATTTATTAATATATATGATTATCGTGGTGTAAATGGTAACGCATTCTCAGCAGGATAGAGAACGTGAGATCACTTACAGTTCACAGAAGCTTATTGATGCTTGAGCATAGTGACAGAAGAATATGCAGTAAAAAGTCAACACTTTGCTGGAGATCTTAACGGGAAGGCAGCCCCGAGAAGAGTAGCGTTCAAGAGCCGGCTTTCCGGGCGGCTGCCAGCGCATATTATTGTCGTCGGTACTGTTAGGAGCTCTACTTTGCGCACAGGTATCTGTGAGGTGCATTCAGGAGTCATCGGCGCTAATGCTGATTGTGGAGGCGACAAATTTCAACTTTTATATATATTTTTTCTGTTATTCTGTCGATTATGCATATATATTAATCGTCAGTTTTCTTGTTTTTAGTTGACGATGCGTCCTGTAGCAGCCTCGCTGTGGCTGTGGCTGTGGCTGCTGATGCTAACCAGCTCCGCAACGGCGGTCGAGTGGCAACCGTGCACCGAGATCGACCGCACTCTGCGCTACCCGTGTCGCTGCAGCATAAGCGGCAGCAGGGATGACCCTGGTGACCCGCCCCTGGTCAGCGTGGATTGTGACAGGGTGGTGTTCACGGGAGAGTTCCCACCCTTGCCGTACGGAGCGCCCGTGGTCTCGTTCAGACAGCGCTGGGCTGGGCACCAAGCACTGCCGACACAGGTAATTCATAAAATATCAAATGCACTCAATTAAATATGCCATAACAAACCCAGCAGTATCAGCAGGTTCATGAGATCGTAATATATATATATATTTTTCATTTATTATCTTTGTTTTATTAACCACTTAATTAAGTTTAAATATTTTCGAAACCGGTAGATGTATTTAAACTCAATTAAGTGATTAATAAAACAAAGATAATAAATAAAAATATGAATTTTAACCACAAAGTTAATATTGCTAATTTTAAAAGGATATATTTTTTCATTTTTATTCCTGAAATAGTATCAAAACGTGTACATAGAAAAACTATGAGTAATTTAATATTTTATTACAAAACGTAAACTGAACGTCCTTGATTTTGTAACATGTTCCTACTCTAAGTATTAGATTATTAACGCTGTTTGATGTGAATGTTTAAAACATATGTATATTTGAATGTACCGATACTAAGACTTCGCAGGCTCGGGAACGTATTCTTGTCAATATTCAATTTATTAAAAATTTTTGTCAAAAAATCGTAATATTTGTATTGATTTTATTAATATAATAATTATGGTTCTGGTTTAATTCACAGATATCTTCTTGGTAAACTGTATCACGAAATTTCGTTAAAATGTATAACACATGTTATTATAGGACACGTTTGCGGATGGGGGGTGTAATGTTCAAGAACGTTATTAAGAGGATTTAGTATCATTGTAAGCACCGACGAATAATATTTTTTTTCACAAAACTAAAGAACTCCACGTGAATTTGGAATAAAATTCAGACAATGCCGGAAGAGACCAAGAAATAAATAAATTTACAGATTAACCGAGATAGGGGTGGGGCGAACATGCAAACACAGTCCGTGTAAGGGTGGTTTGATACTTGTAATGCTTTTTTTGATATTTTAATATATACAAATAAAACGAGTATAAAAAGATATACAGAAAAAATCTATCTATCGTAAAAAATGTTGTTGCTACCGGAATTTAATTATGTATATATAATATGTTAAAGTTTATTAAACCGTTATCTGTAACAACTACTTATTGTCATTACATATTTGACAGTGAAGATATTTTTTTGGATTTCAAGTATTATTATTATTATTGAACAAAAATTTCTTGAACTCCCCTAATAAGTAATATTCATTATTGGCGTAGGAGTTTATTCATAAATAAATTTTCGAATCAAATATCTAAACACTCATCACGAAACATTAGTCCGGCATTTTATATAAATAATAATATAAGATATTTACTAATAAATTCCAAAGCCAAAGATGATAAATTTAATAATTCCGGTGTCAATAAACTTGCTGTAAAGATTGTACTGCTTTCTATATTGGTAAAACAGGTCGAAATTTTAACACGAGTCAAGGAGCATTTGAGATGTTTGTATAGTAATGGTTTTTCAGAATTTTCCAATCATTTGTTAGAAAATGATCATACTTTTGATAAAAATTTGGGATTGTCTATTTTACATATAAACAATGTTGGTCTTAAATTGTATAATATAGAATCATTAGAAATAAATAAAGCATGTAAACCTAACCAAAATATTATAAACAACCAACTAAATTTAATCACATGTCGCATTCTAAAAATTTTTCCTAAAAATTATTTTAATAATTTTGTATCATCAAGTAACAATTTAAGTTAGGTACTAAATTTATTTTTAAATAATAATAAAAAAAAGATTATTTAAAAGAAACAATATAACATATGTTTTTGTTTGGTTGTTAACATCCTTAAGAAAAAAATGATATTTTTCGTAACCGGTAGATATATTTAATTCATATGTGGTTAATAAAACAAAGTTAACAATTTAAAAAATGTATTTTAACCACTAAGTTGATTTTGAAAATCTTAAAAATACAAATAACATATGTAGGTAAATTTAATAGTTATAAATTTTTCTTTCGATTTTCTGTTTAAATACTTAAATAAAATGAATGAGCCAGTTTAGAATGATGTTATTTCATAATATTATGACTTACATTGCATTTCAGATCTTCGCAGAGTTGGACCTGCCGCTGCGTCACCTGGACTTCACCGGCAACTCGGTGAGGCGGCTCACCGAGAGGTTGGTGACAGGCCTTCAGTCGACACTGACGGAGCTCATTTTAGCCGACAATTTATTAGGAGACAACCTAAACCCCATCTTTTCTACATCCGAGTTCCACGGCCTCACACACTTGTCACTCTTGGACCTGAGCGGGAACTCCATCAGAGGAATTGAGGAAGGTATCTTGAAAGGGTGCGACAACTTGGCGGTAAGCTAATTCAATTCAAGAAGGGTGTATTGTAACTTGGGCTTCAGCTAAAACAGAGTGTCAATGAAAATTCTTCCAATATTATTATTTTAATTATTTATATGGCACAATGTACTTTTAACAAAAATGTTATAAATACAACTACAATGAAACAAAAACCATATCCCAGAGACTGTCTCGAGTTGAAAATCTCTTAATAATCTCGTCCGTGGACACGGTCTTTAAAATGAAACAAATTATTTATTTATTTATATATTTATACGGTACGACGTATCATGAACAAAAATGATTTAAAAACAATAATATTCTTAAAGACAGAATACTGAACAAGCATGGCAAAGAAAATTACATAAAGATATTAAAAACATAAACAAGTATTATTATATTATTTTAAACTTATAATAAATGAAAAACTTGGACTGATATATCTGCAAATGTGAATGTTAATACCATAAAAAAGTGGACAGATGATAATCTGCAATCAATTAGTACTGATATAACATACTTTCTACAATTTTCTATTCAATAGAAAGATAACACTGAAGTTAATATTAAAATTCACACTCTTGTGACTAATGTTCATAAATTGAAGAAAAATACAGTATCAAGTACCTAGAAATCATAATAAATAATAAACTCAAATGAAAGAACATATTATTAATCTTACAAACAATATAAGGAAAACTGCCTACGTCTTCACTTACAAATCTAAAAATAATATATTACGCGTTTATACAGTCACATTTATAATACGGTATTATTGGATGGAAAGAGCATATAAAACTTCAATATCACAATTAGAAATTACTAAAAAAATGACGATAAAAATAATTTTTAAAATAAATTACTCAAGTGTCCAACTCTTCACAGAATTCAAAGTACCAAAATAATAGAAACGTACAAAAAATTCATTAATCTAAATTTTTTAAATTAAAAATAATTAAATTATTAGAAAAAATTTCCGATCTACAAGATTTAGAGACGAAATTGATATTCCAAAACTTAAATATACCACAACCCAAAACCACTATATTTATCAAGGCATACATTTTTTTAATAATCTCTCCCTCACAATTAGAAAAATTACAGATTATAATATAATATTATATAACTATTATAAATTTGTTTCTGAAATCAAAAAATATGTATACAGACTAGCAGACACATAAATTATATACTCTTATATAGTCCTTCTCTATACACGAGTCTCGACTCTTATTCAAATTATATATATATATATAATTTCTGATAATGTTTAAACATGTATTATATCTCATTATATCTTATGATAAAAAAATTTAAACGTTCTCCAAGTCATGGGACACTATTTTTTATTAAGAAGAATTAGTATACTGAAATATTTACTAAGTTTATTTGTATATGGTTTAACTCTTTTTACTTTTTTACATTATTTGATTTCATTAACTACTTACTGGAAAAGCAATGTCTTATGTCATACAGTTAAATACTAGTGAAGCAGTCAGGACACTGAATTAAGTGTTTTTATTTTGCTTAGTTTCAACGTTGCTCCTTATTTTATTAATAATGTAATAATACACTGTAGTAGAAAACTAAAAAATAATTAATATTAATAATTATTAATCCGAAAACTGATAGAATGAAATCAGGCGATTAGTGCAGAAAATCGATTAGCTTAAATTCTTTGGAGTGGAATTTTGCAGCGATGAAAGATCGGAAAAATGGAAGAAGAAACTCTAAAAACATATATAAAAAGAAAATTATCTAAATAAATTAAATCATTAAAATTTTTTTTTTTGATAATCGGGTCATCAAGCCTCACTCACACTTCGATACTTTTTCTAAAGTTCGTTTGTTCTAGAACCGTCAAAACATGGCGTACTGCTTAACAGGATCAAATGGAAGATTGAGTGTGAGGTTACGGTATGTTAAGCCCGTAGTTATGTATGCTAAAAAGTTTTTGAATATTCCCTCTGGCTCTCCGGGGAATTGTTCGATTAACTTAAAATTTGGAATGCAGGTATATATCTGGAGAAGACATATTCTAAGTTTCTTGAGTTTAGTTTGTTCCTTCACTAGTTACTTAGTTTTCAATAAGGCCCCACGGTATATATTATATATTTTTGATAGAGTCAAATGTTGATTAAAAGCGTAGACAATAAAATTAATTACTTTCTCAAAATTAAAACAAGCGATGATTTTGTTATTAATATTATTTTAATGATTAGAAATAATCGTTTAATTATAAATGAACTTATTTAAAAATTAATTAATATATAACGCAAAACAATTGACTTGATATTTTAACGTTACATAATTGATATTCATTGAAAAATATTAAAACAATAAAGTATGCCATTCCTTCAATGAGATTGTTATAAAAAAAAAAATGTATTTAAAAAAAAATCATGAGTAGTTTATTGATGATTTAGTGGTAAAGACCTAGTGATCTAGCGGTCGAGGATTTGAACCTTGTATATAGCTGTCTATATCCACAAGCATATAGCTTAGTTTGAAAATAAATAGTAAGAATTTTAATGTAACATATGATCCGTGTATGCATCTATATTTAAAAATGTAACGTACGAATGTAATACAATGTGAATAACATGTTTCGATACCTATGGTATCTTCTTCAGGAAACAATGTATACTGAAATTAAAAATACAAGCATAGATAAAAATAAAATTATAAAATGGTGAATAAGTAAGAACTAATATGAAAACTCATTTAAAAGGTGACTATTTGCAAAAAGGATTTGGTTATTTATAATATTAAGCTTATTATTAACACTTTTTCTTATTTCATATTAGTTTATTTTATATTAGTTCTTACTTATTCTCATTTTACATTTTTGTTTTTATCCATGCTTGTATTTTAAATTTCAGTATACATTGTTTCCTGAAAAAGATACCATAGGTATCGAAACATGTAGAATAATGAATAGTAGTTTAAACAAAGTATTTTGTATAATTATTAATATAAAATAAAGCTACAAAGTAATATGGCAAAAATTTATTCGTGCACTGAATATATCCACGTAGATCCAAGATTTTCAAATAGTCGCATGCCGCGAGTGTCATAATGTGTTGCTAATTTTTTTAAAGTTTTACCTGTAAAAAGCATTATAATATAATATTAAACCTTTACTTAAGGTACAAGTATCGGAAAAACTATGCAATGTTCACATTTCACCTTACGAGTATAATTGAAAAGGCACTTCTTTAGGATTTCATCCGCATCGTTACTGATGACGACAGTGTTAAACGCGATTTTGTTACAAACAGCTATGTGACATAAAAGGTAAAGACATATTCTACGTTTGGGACAAACGCTTAAAATACTTTGACTTATCATGGAGCGAATGCTTCGGGATATGTACCGTTGGAACACCTTCTATGACTATTTCAATTAACGGATTTGTGTTCTTGGTAAAGATAATTTTTTCAAATATTTTCTTGATCTATTGCTCTGTTCATAGATATGCGCTTGTATCAAAATCATTTGTGGGGTGTCTTGAAAAATGTGCCGGATCAAGTCATAAAAATTATCATTTTTATTTATCCGTTTTAACCAAAAATAGTAGACATATACCAAAAAAATTCAAATTTTCAAAATTAATAATCAATTAAATTTTAGAAGCGAATTCCGATCTACAAGATATAGAGATCAAATTGATATCCCAAAACTAAAATATACCGCAACTCAAAATCAATATATTTATCAAGGCATCAAATTTTTTAACAATCTCCCCATCACAATTAGAAAAATTACGGACTATCATAAATTTGTAACTGAAGTTAAAAAAATATGTACACAGACTAACTGAAACATAAATTAACTCGAATATACTCCATCTCTATACACGAGTCTTACTCTCATAGAGAAGAAACAAATGTTAAAATATATATATATCCACTGATTATTGAAATTGTATTATGTTTTTAATATTAATAAAAAAAAAATTTAAAAAAAAAAGAAAGTAAAATCGAGATGTTTTTAGTAGATTTGCGTAGTAATGGTTGCAGATCGTTCAGCGCTTCTTTAACAGTTTTCGCCGTGGTTAAGTGATATTCAAAAAAGTGAGTTTATGAATTAAGACGAGATCTGACAAAGTTTGCGAGTCACAGAGTGTCAATATTATTATTATTATTATATCGATACTTGATGTGCCTTGAACTTGAAGTTATCGTTTTAGTAAAGACAATTGAGATACACTAAAGAAGACTGTGTGAATTCGTGCGTATATACTAATTGCTTAAGATTTGTGTTACTTTGTGGTGTAACATGATTATTTTAATATTCACAACTAAACTTTGTACTGCACACACGTTGAGTTATTGTCACTACAATAGTTTAGAGAAGTGCAGTACTTCTCATCATCAGGTGATATCTAAACTAAATACAGTTTTGCAGCCTATTCGGGTAATGAGGCGGGGCTTGGGAAGAGAGAGGAAGTTTCGGTCGTTAGCGAAAATATGGACAATAAAGGTGGAGTGTTAGGAAATGTTATGTTGTTAATTAGTGCTTTTTCCGAATTAACTTTTTTTGTATTAGTATTTCAACGGTTTCTAAATTGTTAATTATTAATCCTCTATAAGGTGCCGAATGGAGAAATTTTAGTGTTCGACTATTGAAAGAGTGGTTTGATTCAATTATGAGGTTCGAAAATTCCGAGAAGTTATTTTTTAATCAGCGGCGATGTTATTTTATTTTCTTATTATTTTATTTTATTTTATTCTTGTTATTTTAGATTTCGCGTAATTTGACCTATATACTTTTTATCGCAATCAATCTCCACAAGTTATTTAATATATTACGATTTTTTCAAATATATTAATTTTTAGTTTTTAATTGAGTAGCATTTTACATCGGCAACGACCAAAACCTCCCTCCTCTTCACAAGCCCCGCACCATTACTCGAATAGACTACATTACTGTATTTCGTTTATTTATCATCCGATGATGAGGACTGAACCTCTAGAAATTATAGGAATGGCAATAACTCAACGTGTGTGTAATACAAAGTTTAGTTGTGAAAATTAAAACATTTTTTTCATTAAAACATCAACGTTTTTTTATTTTTATAGTACAATTCAGGAAAAAAAATACAAATTTGGTTAAATCCACTTTTGAGAAAATGGGAAATTGAATGATTTTAGGATAAGTGTAATATATTTTACAACATCGTCACGTATGTGGGATTCCGCAAGATGGCGTCTGTTTTTGCGATGACGTGAATAAATTAAATGGATTTGCCGGTATTTAAAAATAACCCTCTAAATTAAGTTATTTAATAGAAAATTAGTCCTATATTTAGAAGGTTTATTAAATGATTAAAAAACACTATTTGGAGTTGACTACATTTGAAAATTATCTCGTGAATTTTTTTCGAAGTAATTTAGAAAGTGTTTATATTCCTCTTACTTTGGATCCCGTGCACTGCGAAGGTTACTAACATCGTTAATTTTTTAAAATATAAAAAGCATAGTGAATAAGTTACTACACTCTTAACGATTACGTACCTATTCGAGGAAAATTGAAAATGTGAAAAGAAACACGAACGCAGATTGAATTAATTTGAAGTATTTCGCAATGAAAATCTTACACCTAATATATTTGTTCAGTTTCTCACTAGATACTAAATGTATCAAGAGTTTGTAATTTTTTTCAGGAATTTCGACTAGACAGGAATAATCTAATGTCGATTCCCAGTACGTCATTAAACGGACCACGAGCGCTGAAAAATCTCTCGCTGAAAGAAAACCGAATAAGTAAGTTACCATAAATAATTCGCCAAAGAAAGTTTTTAAGCCATTGTACTTAGTTTTACTTGCTTCAAATTTTAATGAAGTTTGTTGCATTTTAGCGTAATCTGTATACCTTGCGCAAAAACATAAATACTGCATGCATAAGTTGGAAGATGAAAGAATTAACGTACTTGTTGCTGTACTGATTTATACACTTACCTAGTGATCGGATTCGAGCCTCATTTTAGGAGACCAGCAAGGTAGTCCTATCTGGCTATCCTAGCTTAGTTATAATATTTGGTCAAACAATTTCCTATAGTTCACTATCCCCAAAAAAAAAATCACTCTTGTATAAATAAATCATCTATCCTATACTCACATACGCAAGCCCCATCTGGGAATCACAAACTCAGCCTGGTTTGTTAGAAACACAATCATTCACAGAGACTCAAACGACACATACACGAATTATCTTTTAAATATTGTTCTAAATTAATTTTCATCTTAAACCCTTCGATAAACTCTCTCGGCCTATATAATCCCTCATCCGATCCCCATTATCTTCATCCCATTTCACTTCTTTACCCTTTTCTTAACTCTACTGAATAATGATTCAAAATGTTATAAAATATGGCATAATCTCCAAATCCACGCTTGTCCGTGTACATCCCATCGTAGTAGAGCGTCTCTGTGACCCATCGTCGTAGTTCGTTATCTCGGCACCCCAAGCCGCCGCAATAGGATTGGTAGAAAGAATTGTAATGAATTGTAATAATGATGTAATGTAAATGAATGTAGACCGAAGGGAAACATTCTTGTTCCCTGAGTAGATCGTTCACCATGCGATTAGATTAAAATAAATAATAGTAAATTGTGCACTAGTGATTGAATTATAATCAAAGTATTTTTCCTTCGGTTACATGTAGGATTCTTACGGTTAAATGTTGGATTCTTGATAAATAGCATCGCTGGCCGCGGCAGCAAGCCATATACCAGATCATAATCTCAACCATATACTCTGATCCTATTTATAACCTTGAAACCCGCTTGAATTACCAACATGAGGGCATGATTCGTGATTACTAACTTGATTGTCATTAAAAATAATGATGGGGCGATTTTTAACGTGACATTTGTTTTGTACTATCACATTATATTTACTATACTCATCATTCTTCATTCATTCATTCCACATAAGCAACCATTTTTTTTATTCCTGTTTACTATGCTTAGATTAGCTTTTCTTCTTAATTTTGCTATATGTACGCCTAAGTGACCACTTTTATACTCCATTGTATTCAGTCTACTTTCGTTTATCATTTGTAGGCTTCAGACTTCATTTCCATATTGCTATCAGGATTGCATTCAAAGCGACATTCACTATATTCACTTCTATCACTCTTCCTTTGATATCTTTCTCAGCCTTTCCGTTCCTATCACACATACTTCGCAAATAAACGAACTCTTCTATTTGATTAAATAAAATACAATACTTTGTACGAAACCACGAAATTTATTATACGTCAATCAGTTTCGCTTATTTCAAGCTTCGTCAGGACGTATTTAAAATAAACCATAAATACAAATAGAGTGCACTTATATATACACAAAGAGGAAGATAGAATATAAAATTACATATGAAAGTGAGAGCCAGAATACATATACAGTTAGATAGAACATCAAGGGAGATAGAATATAAAATTATATACGAAAGAGAGAGACAAAATACATATACAGTTAGACAGAACATTAAGGGAGGGGAAAATATAATGTTGATGGATATTAAATTGATTTTAAAGGAAAATTAATTTGATTATTAATAATTGGCCTACCACTATTTACTGCATTTTTTATTTCGAGGGCTTCTAAATTGTCAAATCAGAAAGTGATTGCTTTTTACGAAATAAAACAATATTTTATTTGATTCAAACATTCATCACTTACTAACATTTCGCACGATATTTTACATTTACTATCTCGAATAACGTCAGTTATGACAATATTCGAGTTGGTTACATTTTGTATAATAAAGTTGAAACGAACATTCAAGTGACGAAAAAAAATTTCGCCGTCTTCTGAAAATTATGCACTATCGTAAGTAATAAAATTTTCCAACTGAGATGACTTGTACATCCCATTCAAAAAATATTTACTATCTTTAGAAGCGAAAGAAGACATTTCTTTTGCAAGGACTCCTAGTTTTGACATTGCCAACCTTACATACGATCATTCAAGCAATAATAAAAGATGACAGACAGACAGGTATCCAGGGAATTGTATGAAGTTTTGCATTATCTTGAAGAAAGAGTCATCTTTGTGGTGCAACAAAGTATGCCATTTTATGAGCAGTACATCATGTACTTAGTACAGTTATGTAGCGTACACTTCATCAGTAACGTATGGTAGTTTCATAGTAGTGTTGATTGATGAGGTGTACTGTGATGTGTGATTGGTATTCGATTGAACTGTTTAAGAATTAGTTTCTAGTGTACCAGTGATTGCTCGCCAAGTTACGAATAATCACACAGATCACAGAGACAATTTCAGTTTTTAAGCAGGTTCTAATTATTAATTTTCTACAATAACGTTTTTTTGATTATAATATAAATAACTACATTGTAAATTTTTCTCCAATTTTTGTGTCATATTTTAAGATATTTATTAATTATATGTCAACTGAGGACGGCGACGATGGCGGTGAATTTGAATCACCGTCCCCACAAAATAATAACATAGATAAACTTAAAAAAACATTAATATTAATTAAGAAACCTCGTTCGAAAGCACTTCATTAAGATGTAATAAATAAAGAATAATAATACAAATTAAATGTATCAATAAGAAAGATATACAGATAAAATCAATTTATCAGAAAAATATTTTTATTACTACCCGGGCTCAAATTATGAACTTTTCGTATCCGGGAAAGTGCGATGATCTATTAAACTACGTCAACATTGTAAATTAACGACAAATTTAATTAAAGTTAGGGTTCCTGGTTCGAGCCCGTGTAGCAACAAAAATATTTTTTAGATCAATTGATTTTAACAGTGTATCTTTTTAATCGATGCATTTAATTTGTATTAAACATACCACAGAACTATGTTCTAAAAAATTGCAACTTTACATTAATAATGTGTTCTCCTTAATAAAGAATATTAGATTAAATATTTGTTTTTGAATTCCAGCAAAAATACGTCAAGGCGCTTTCCTTTCCCAAAGATCTTTGGAGCAGATCCACCTTCAGGGAAATATGTTGGCTAACATCGATGGAGGGGCCTTCAATGGCCTCACTCACCTGAGGACCTTGGGCCTCGGAAGGAACCGACTCTCGAGGCTCAACAGCGACGTCTTCCAAGGTGCTGAGAGGTTGGATAAGCTGGATCTGTCGGAGAATTTCATCTCTGAATTCCCCAGTGTAGCACTGAAAGCGTTTGCAGCTCTCAAAAATTTGAACTTGTCAACAAATATGCTGACGGTATGAAAGTTTTTTTTTTTCATAATTTAATGACATATTAATATGCACCTGTATATCTAAAATAAAAATAGTATTATTAAATAAACCAAAATAAAAATAGTATTATTAATCTATTAAATATTAATCTAATTTATACCTATTACGATTACATACTAAATTATAAAAATATGAATTATATAATAAATTGGTTTAATTATTGCAGCATCTGGACAATGGCCACCTCGGTTCAATGGTCTCTCTGCAAGCTCTGGATTTAAGCAGAAATAATATTGCTAATCTAGCTCCAGGGACATTCTTGGGACTTCGCCAGCTGAGATATTTAGATATTGGTGTAAATGCACTTAGAACTGTAAGAAATTTTAAAATTTTAATATCGTAAAAAATCGAGACAAACTTATGAAAATTTCAGTGTGTTGAAATGAAACAAAAATACTTTCCGCACACGTTTGTTACATTTTACTCCCAAATAAAAGATTCTTTACCCTGTTTTACTTCCCAAGATGTTTGAATGCAAAATGTTACAAGCGCCTTTCGATACTCAAGGAAAAATTTTCTCTATTCCAATAGAAACAATGTTTTGTTTCACGATTTAATGATTAAAAAATTATTTCCCAATTCAAAAATACTTAAAGCGTATTGAACAAAATCAGTTTTTACATATTTTTAATTATTAAAAATGATACAATTTTAGTTTTAAATCCGTGTATATCCGTGTATGGTCTTGAATATTGATTAAAATTACTACACTACGGCTAAAAAAAGTTAAAAATAAATAAATAATTTTCATTTTTCACAGGTTGAGGACGACGCCTTTGAAGGTTTGGACAATTTAGAGACACTTCTCCTTCGAGACAATAATATTCTTCTCATTCCTGCATCGGCACTCGGAAGACTTCCGCGACTTTCATCGATACATCTCGGTTACAATCGAGTGACTGCGGTTTCCAGCGACATCTTGCGGTCAATGGCTGAACATGTTTCGTCTCTCGTGCTCGCGAGAAACGTCATCAGAGAACTTCCACCAGCGGCATTCCAACACTTCAAATACCTTACTCACCTGGACTTGAATGGAAACTTGCTCAACATACTGAACGCGGAAATATTTGAAGGATTAGAAAACACTCTAGAGTATATATCGGTTTCGCAAAACAGAATTCTTAATCTAGCTGGACCCCCGTTGCAGTTTACAAGACTTTGGTTCTTGGATATATCGGGAAATCAATTGAGCGAGATTTCTAGAAATGCATTTTCGTTAATGCCGAATTTATCTTTTCTCAACATGAGCAAAAATCCACATTTAAATACCATCCCTCATACGCTCTTTCATGAAGCATCAGAGCTCGTGACGGTCGACCTGAGTCACAATGGACTCAAAAGTTTTCCGGCAGATCTGTTCTCAAAATCAATGAACTTGGAAAACGCTTACTTGAGCGATAATGCAATTCAAGAGATCCCCGAAGGCGCTTTTGCGAACATGCGAAACCTCACAATTGTAGACCTTTCCAACAACCACATCATGAATATTAGACCTGGAACCTTTGTGAACGTGATGTCCATACAGCAACTGCTTCTGAGAGGAAACCAGTTAAATGCATTCAAAGGAGAGTTCTTTAATACCGGCACAAGTCTTGAAGTACTCGACTTAGCTGATAACCAATTGAGTTATCTATTTCCGTCGTCGTTTAGAATTCATCCGCGTTTGATGAAATTAATTGCGTGCAGGAATAAATTCAACTTTTTCCCGGCAGAGCTGATCGCGTCTTTGCAGTTTTTAGAACACATTGATTTATCGAGTAATGGACTTAAAAGTATAGAAGAACTTGATTTTGCTCGATTGCCAAAATTAAGAACGTTGTTGCTTTCAAATAATGAACTGGAATCCATTAGTGAGATGGCATTTCACAATTCGACGCAATTGCAAATACTAGATCTCGGTTATAATAACCTGGATCGTTTGGGAGAGAGAACTTTTGAAGGTCTCGCAAGGCTGGAGTTGTTGAACCTCGAACACAATCTTCTGACTGAACTGCCTGATTCGATATTTGATAGAAATCGACTGCAGATGTTAGAGAACATTAACCTCGCTCATAACTTGTTTGAAGTTCCTCCACTGAAAGCATTGCAGAAGCAGTACTTTTTCGTTTCATCTGTGGATTTGTCGCACAACAAACTCGTGGATATTCCTGCTGATGATAGTATTATGGTGAACATTAAGAAGTTGGATTTATCGTTCAATCCGTTGTCTCAAGAGTCTGTGGCAAATGTTTTAGGTGAGCCGAAGACCGTGCGCGACTTGAATTTAGCAGGAACTGGTATTAAAGAAGTATTTCAGTTAGAAACTCCGTTTTTGCACAATTTGAACCTGTCTCATAATAATATCACAAATCTTGTTGATAAAACCTTTGAAAGAACGACATTGCTCGAGTCTTTAGATATATCCCATAATCGCATAACTGATTTGAGCACTTCAATGTCCAGAATATGGAACATATTAAAAAGTCTTCAATATTTGAACATGTCCAATAATCCAATTGTTGCTATTTCTCAAGGAGACTTGGATGGACTGGAGTCTTTACAATTGTTAAGTATTGAAAATCTGGAGGAATGTTCGAAGATCGAACGCAATGCTTTTAAATCGCTTGAAAATTTAGCACAATTAAACGCTTATAACTATCCAAGACTCGGATATTTAGACGTCCATGGAATACTTCAAAGCCTTCCAGTTTTAGAAAAACTGGACGTTGAAATAAAGGATACGGCTGTTGGAAGCGATCAACTGCAATCCGCCCTCCATCCGAGGTTACAAGAATTGGGAATAAGGGGACAAAGACTCAAAAGTATATCGTCCAGCGCACTCGCAGGACTGAAGAGTCCAACTATTGCCATAAGACTACGAAACACGTCGCTGACAAATATTCCACCAGCACTCTTGTTCCCCTTACCGAGATCATCAAGAGTCATTTTAGATGTAACCGGCAGTCAAATAACATCGTTACAACCGCAACTCTTAGTAGCTCTTGACGATAGAAAGGCCGATTTATCGATGTTAGGTTTAGGCACCAATCCGATTCATTGCGACTGCGCAGCGAGAGCTTTGAGGAGATGGCTGCCTGCTTCTCGCATGTCAAACATTAAATGCACCACTCCAGACTATCTAGCTGGCCAGCTTCTTGTCGAAATTGGAGATGACGAGTTAACGTGCGATCCAAGAAGGCCAACGACCAAAGTCACGCCTGCACCGACAGCTTCTATAAAGCCTTCTAGGATCGTTCACAAACCAACGCCGGAGCCTGAAATTATCTGGTCCGTTGCACCCACGTCTGAAGAAAAACCGAAAACGAAAAATACTAATATTAAAGGTGCTCCGATCACAAGTCAGTCGGCAGTGAATAATGATGATACCTTGATAATTGGAATTGTAGGAGGAGTTGTAGCATTTATCGCTATTCTCGTCATCATTATTTGTATCGTTCGATTGAGGATGTCTTCCACGCAATATAGAGGAGGACCCTTAGCGGGAGGACCGATGGGCCCCATGACTGCATTGCCCCCATTATACGCTGTGCCACCGTACGGAAGTGCGTACGCAGCCACATTACCACCGAACGCTTCAATCAGTACATCGACACTGCCCCACAAGATGCACTCAGCCCCAGCCTCGATAAGGCCGACGTACGCGACGATGGGGCGGGTTCCGTACTACGCGCAGAACGCGCCCCCACCCCAGCCTTACTTCGTGAGTCTGGCCCCTCACGACGAGAAAATCTATCGATAGTTGCACATTCAAAATTACCTGCCATTTATGCCTCATTTTAGGAAAGTATTATCGGAGGAGAAAGTTGAATCAAACTTTATGTAGTGATCGCATCGTACGATTGTAAAAAGATAAGTTGTGTGAAATTATCTGTCACTGCCTGAATTTCAAATGTTCAGGATTACAGGGCAAAATAATTTTTATCTACGCATCCAAAGGACTCGAATACAGAACAATATGTTAAGAGTATCCTTAAAATTAAGTTATACTGGAACTTTTATATTGCAACGATGCTATTTAGACGTGACAAAAATACTTTTATGCCATGTGATAATTAAAAGTAACATAAATTGTAAAAAGGAAAATGAAAAAAATAATATTCTAAAAATTTTGCTTTATTTAAAAATCATTATTTATAGAAATTCGCTAGATGGGTATTCGTTGAATAAAAGTTTCACTATATTTTGTATCTAAGTTAGATTGTATTGAATTATATATAATGTTCGTGAGCAAGATTAATCTTACTTAGATTTACAACGCGGACACCGATTTATTTTTTGAAAAATATTTATAGATTTATTAATTCATTAAACATATAATATTCAATTAAAATACAAATATATACTAAAGTGTCAATATAATGAAAAAATATTTAGATACTAAAGCATTGACTGAATACATATTTTACCACGTTGTCTTCGATTTTATATTTTAAAAATATAATAACAAACTTGTATAATTGTTTTAGCAGCCGTCACAAATGATTATTTAATTTTTTTATAAAAAATACCACAGGGTGTCTTAAAATATGTGTACACGTGAGATAGGATTTCCAAAATACATTATATATTCAAGTGAGCCCTTTGGGAATTTTTTATTCGATAATGAAGAGTGGTTTTATTTCCAATACCTCTACTAAAATCGTGATTTGAGGGCTTACTATGATGAAAATCTGTTGAATATTATAGATTAGGCAAAGGATATTGAATATCCAGTTTACTTTTTTCTGGTATCAAAGATAAAATTCACGCGTTAGCTCTATTAAAATTTTTAATAGAGCTATTGCGTTCAAATGATTGCACGTGCCTAGACCAGAATAATCATCAAGTACTATACTAGTGATAACTATACATATTTTTTTATTTAATTTCAATTATAATTAAGCTTAATTAAATTTATAATAACCCTTAAAAGTATGTGTACAAAGTTTGGGACACCCTGTATATATTATACATATTACATTTTTATTTAAGAAACATAAATTTAACATTTTGAAATAAAATATTAATTTTTTAAATACAATTTTTCAAAGTTTTAATTCATGGGGTGAAATGTAGAACATTCAGTTGTTGTATTGAAATAGGTGAAAAACAAAAATTATGATTAGTTTAATTTTGTAAATATTATTTATTTTATAATATTAAAACAAATACAGATTAAATAGTTAGTATATTATTAAGGGTATCAATAAAAAGTATAATTTTGTAACAAGTTGCAGTTTTTGTTACCCGAATCGTCAAAATGATGTAACATCAAGCAGTGACTGTTAAATGGTTCTATTATTGCGAATATCATTTATTGCGAAATTTCATTACAGTTCTATAACGTTATAACTCTACTAATTTATAGCTGCAAAATTATTGTAAGCGAACGAAAATTGATACTTACAATTATTTTAACTGTATTTTTTCGGTTGGCAAAAGTTGAGCACACAAGGCTTTTTAACATGTTTAACATGCGGTTAAAGTAACGCTTACAAAATTATACTGCGAGATCGCGCCAGGATGATGTCTATAAAAATGTGAAAAGACACGATCATGAAAAGTGTAGCTTACACAATTTAACTTTCACCTCTCGTTAATGTAAAGATTAGTCGCATTTTTCACAGCCAGGGAATTTTCTTTTGGGTTTAGAGAAATAAAAATAATTTTAATGCAAAAAAAAAATATAATAAATTTCGTTCAAGATGTGGGTAAGTTTTTGATTCATTTTCTAAATATGATATCGGGTTGTCTTCAATGTATTTTCGTTTTTTTAACACATTCGTTAAATCTACACATCTATGAAAACTAAATATATTTTTAGTATTTTCGTAGAAACCAATCACTTTGTGGCACACCACGAATTTTATTCAGTTTCGCTTAGCTCAAACTTCATGAGGGCGTATATAAACTAACATTATAACTTATAAATACATAAAGAGGGAGATAGAATATAAAATTACATATGAAAAAAAGAGACAGAATACATATACAGTTAGATAAAACATCAAGGGAGACAGAATATAAAATTATATGCGAAAGAGAGATACAGAATACATGTAAAGTTAGACGGAACATTAAGGGAGGGGAAAGTACAGTGTTGATGGATATTAAATTGGTTTTAAAATCAGTTTAATACTGTACTTGATGAATATTAAATTGATTTGGGACCGTGTTGTTTGTTACCTGTGACGAGAAGTGGATCTTTTTATTGAACATCCAATGTAAAAGAAGGTGAAACTCATAAATAATACATAATGCAGCATAATTAGGATCCTTTTATCACATGTGTCGATGATTATTTAGGGTTGATAAAGAGCGCTGCTGACAAACTAGTGAATCTAGTCTGCAATGTTGCAATTTCAGGATTCAATTTTGACGTTACCGGGATTAAAAAATGATCATTTTGCCATAAGTTTTAGATTCACAGAAAAATACCAGATGGAACAAATATAATTCTTAACAGATTGATTATATTATGTGAGTGAGTAAGGTATCTTTAAATAAAAACAACGTAAATAATAATGCAACATTGAGAAATAATAATTTAATTGTAAAACATTTTTATTATTACGAATATAATATTGCGCTCAAAACAATAGCAAAGCATGTAGGCTTTCAGCATTTAGTCTTGATCTAATTTTGGGACAAATATTCATCCCTAATGTTTCGGGACTAATGATTAGCTAAACGTTATTGCGACTGTGATTGGGCGTTTAGTATTTCTTTTACAACGATGATTGGTAACTGATATTTTACTGTCAGAGGTTTACTTTCCAGAATATCGGTGATTGTTTGCCGAATTACGAATAATCAGTTACTATTAGTTAGTTATCGTTAAAATCGAACACAAATTTCACAATAACGATTTAGCTCATCACTATTCTGGACTGTACGTACAATACCGAAACTCATAAATATTGAATGCTGGGCCGGGATCTCGGGATTAAATTTCCTAGACACGACGACCATTTCACAACACTGAAAGAACAATAATTTTACTAATCGAAGAGGGGTGCATTTTGCGAATGTATTTTAAAAAATCGGAAAAGATTTTGAGACAACCGGATGTTATACATGTAAGCTTATTAATAATATTATGTTTAAAAACTTGGCTTATGCAACTCTTAGAAAAAGGATAGATGTATTAAAATATGAGTAATTATTCCCTTATTACACATATAGACACTTATTAAGTAGGTACCCATACAATTTTATCAAGAAATGTCTTGTGTAGAATATAATACGTATTTTTTACGTGTATATAATATTATAATAAGAAATATCTAATATGTGTTTATGTTTCCATGAATTGAAATATATATTTAAAATTAAGTACCTACCTAAATTATTATGTAATTTAAAATATAAATAAATTATCATAAATAAATAAGTGTTTTATTTCCATGGTCATCTCTTTAGATATCCATCAGATCTTATATTTAAAAAGTACAATGCCCAGATATAAGACAAATCTATATGTTGAGACTCGTCCAATATTTCCATGCTAACAACAACTCACCCCGTGTAATAAATCATGGACACAACACACGACAAACAACAAACATCTACACACCAGTTCTGAGAGCAACAACGACATTTTATCAAAGATTTTACACGTTCTTAGCTCCGAAACTGTACAACACACTCAGGACCAACTGAAAATCACTTCCAATACAATTACACAAATATGGACCCAATATATGATACAATTGGGTAGAAATCAATCAGAAGCATCGCTATCCAATATTCTAACATAATCTTTATACAGTGTCTACACTAATAATTCACTAGTTTTACAACACTCTCACTCCATATAT
The DNA here is from genome assembly GCA_031772225.1 of Eubasilissa splendida. NCBI lineage: Eukaryota > Metazoa > Arthropoda > Insecta > Trichoptera > Phryganeidae > Eubasilissa > Eubasilissa splendida. The sequence goes on along the minus strand of CM062857.1, from coordinate 19,903,736 downwards.
ATACTCTCACTACATTTTTTTCCTCTATTTTTATTTTTATTCATTTCGAATCTTTATCTTTCTTGAATTAAATAACACCACAATAGCATGAAAAGAACTGGATACTTTAACACAGACGGCAGTTCAGCAGAGTAGCCAGGACAATGTTGTATATATCAGAGGTGGCGTCTACTCCATCCCACACAATAAACTACGAGTATTTAATTGCAATATAATTGTATCTTATGTTCATCACGTTATATTATAATATATTCACCTCTGTTGCAATAACAATATGTATATCAATAAAGTTTAATATATTTTTTTTAAATATATAGTGAAGGAAAAGATATTAACAATATGTAAAAATCATTGCTTTTAAAATTGGAATAATAGATGTATCATTTATAAAGACTACAGAAAACAAGGATCTACAAATTTGTCGAAAATTTAATTGGTTGATGTGGCAAAGGGAAATGTTTCGGATATGTTTCCCATAGCAACGAAATATTTTTTTGATGGATATATTTTTCTAATTGATTAATAAAATTTGTTCTAAATATCATAGAACTGTGTTCCGAAATTGCAACATAATGAAAATGTGTTTTCATTAAAAATAATAATATGTCATTAAAATCCGGCGTCTCTTTTTTAAGACGCTGTGCTGTTATGGAAGGGAATGAAATTATGTACGAGTACATACGTAGGTACGGCATTTTACCTTGGGAAGACCTTTAATTTAAAGCAAAATTATTCCGTGTAATTTAAGTTCCCCGCGATAATAAAACAAGAAAGAAAATAAGCGAAAAAGATAAAACTCTCGCCCTTTTCCCGGCGACTAAAACTTTGTAATCTCCCGGGGAAAACAATATTTGTCGTGTTCATACAAATTATTTCATGATTTATACAACACCTTTCTTATCTCAAAGTCCGCCCTCGCATTCTTATTTTCCTTCATTTTCAACTTTCTTGATTTACTTGAAAATCATTTAAGAAGTTTATGAAAATAAACTGGCTTAATAGATACGATGAATCTATATTTCAACAAGTATCTATTGAGAAATAAAACAGAGCTATTTAGAAAAATATCGACACTTTTATGTTGTTGAATCTTCTGAAGTACCACAAGGAAAGTTTTTAGCCCTCATTTAAATATAGTGTATCTATATTACATTGTATTATCCAATTTGTATCTTATAGTTGGTATTAATTCAATTAAAATTATGTTATTGACCTAATAAACCTGTATGTAGATAAGTATGTTTTTTAGATGAATACATTATAGATATGGAAGTAATATCTCATAGATAAAGTAGTAAAATCTCACATATAGAGTAGAAATATTACTTAGGTAGAACACACTTAACCACAGACAAGACTCTGAAAAGGCTCGGGTTTACGATGATCTCGAGAAGATTTTGATCTCTGAGAGTCAGTAAATGTACGTGTGTACTGTGTTGACTTTTGCGAGTCGAATCTTCGAGAGAAATCTTGTCTTTGGGCACGGGTCAGCGGAGTAGTTCGAACAACGTTGAATTACTAATCATAGTTGATGTTAAGTGCTGATGCATGCCCTACATAAAATATAATATTATACTTTTAAAATAAGCAATGTTATCTTTAACTTAACTTTTCGAATCAAATATCTAAACACCTACCACGAAACATTAGACCGGCATTTTATACAAATAATAGTATAGGAAATTTACTCATAAATTCTAAAGACAAAGATGATAAATTTAACAATTCTGGTGTCTATAAACTTAGTTGCAAGGATTGTGCTGCATTTTACATTGGTAAAACGGGTAGATATTTTAATATAAGAGTAAGGGAGCATTTGAGATGTTTGAACGATAGTGGATTTTCAGAATTTGCTAATCATTTGATAGAAAATGGTCATGATTTTGATAAAAAATTGGGATTGTCAATTTTGCATATAAACGGTGTTGGTCACAAATTAAATAATTTGGAATCGTTGGAGATAAATAAAGCGTGTAAAACTAATCAAAAAATTATAAACAACCAACTAAATTTAACTACGAGTCCCATTCTAAAATTTTTTCCTAAAAATTATTCGAGTAAATTTGTATTAAGTAATGATTTGAGTTAGGTACTAAAAAAAAAAAAAAATTTTTTTATTAAAAATAGAATATTTAAAAAATAGATTCTGTCAAAGAAACAATATATGTTTTAGTTAGTTATGACATCCTGAAGAAGAAAATGGTATTTTTCGAAACCGGTAGATGTATTTAAACTCATTTTAGTGGTTAATTAAACAAAGATAAATAATAAAAATATAAATATAATATTGTTCAATCTAATCCATTATATAATAATATGATGTCATCACATTCAGTTATCAAGTGTAGAGGTCAACAGTACCCGGTCGAGAAAGCTTTACATGCTGGTGATCTTGCATCGGTTTCACTCGGCAATGTAACCTGTGAGACCATTTCTCTAGATAGAAAAGCCTGGAAGACCACCTCTGTCATAGTTCACAGAATGCCTAGGCGTAATCTTCCCAAAATATAAATATTTCAAGAAAATTGAACAAAAGGAGTATTTAAAAAATAAATTATTTTTATATATACTTGAGAATTCGTTTACTTAATTTTGACATGAGCGACAACAGATGACGAATTCTGTAGAGGAATCCGACGCAATCAGCAATACACAGGGCAATACACTACAACTCTACAAATAAAATATTTAAGTATGATGTCTTTGGAATGAGGACGGAATGACAGGCGCACGCGCGTTCGGGACGAACGGATGTGAGTGTATGTGTGCGTATGGAGAGGTACGTCAGGGGAGAATGCATAAGTATGACGGACCGCGAGAGAACAGCCTCTTCTCTTCACGTCTTCTAACGTAGATAGATGAAATAACATTGTTATCTGTACTAGTGTGATCGGAATAAATTCTAAATGGTTACCAGCATCACCACTTCAACCTCTGTTCTTCAAGGAAGAGATATATCAACCGGCGCAGCTGAATAATAATCGCTAGATATAATATGGCGCCGGCAAGATATAATATTAATTGAAATAATGAAAATGTATTTTTTAATGTTGAAATATTTTTATTTAAGTTTTCTTAGTTACGTGGTAACGGATAATTTATTATCATCATCATCGATAATTAATATTAATATAATAAAAACACAGGTATGTGTGTCTGTCACGTAACGTTATACCTGAGGAAATCATTTTTTTATGTTAAGTGCTTATTTTGTTTGAAAGAATTGCCGAATCCCACAACCTGACTATCACGGCTTAGAACGGATAAGTTTCTAGCACATAGTAGAATCATAAAGTAATAATGATAATTATAACCACATACTTAGTAATGGTAAAAGTGTATTTAAATGACAATAAAGAATCTGAATACGAAATAAAGTAACAAAGAATTGAAAATCACAATACCACCCATATAAATATTTGAACTGAAAAATAAATATTTCCCAGAACTTGTTTAATTAAACACAATTTAAAAATAAAAATTTCTGGAGTTGGACCTCCTACATCTAATATTTATGTTAATAATTCAACATGAAAAGGAAAATAAAATCAGTACATACAATTTAAAACAATAAACAATCGTATTTACTTTCCATGCGCCACGCGTAAAATATACTTTTTGATTGAAGTACATATTATATTTATGTTTATAATATTAATTCATGCAAATAAACGAGATTTCGTTTAAAATAATAAATGAAGTACAAAGGCCGTGTCTACGGAAAGAGACACGATGAGATATATCAGAGATTTACTTGGAGTATATTTTAATACACGTGTTGAAATTTTGATCTGGAGATAAGCTCAGAGATGAGCTTGAGATTGGTAGAAAGAGACAAAAATCAGCAAGGTGAGTCGGGGTGAGTGCATCTATGGGAGAGGTGCATATAAATCTATTAAGAAATGTTATAAATAACAGTCGAGAGACGGTCCAAATCCAAACATTAGTTTGCTTGTAATACCATTATACAGTTATATGATGTCAATTTGCGAGATGTGCATGCCTTTTCAATCTTTCGTATATCTCGATAATCTTTTGCCCCAGGAAGCTGATATTAGGCGAGTACCTTTATTTTGAGTTGTAGTTAGTGATGTATATATTCGTTTTGTGATAATTTCCGCGAATTACGATTTTTGAGACCAGATACACTTACCCCATAAATTTTACACAGTTGAGAAAGTGCATCTACTCAGTAGTTGGTACGGTACTTCATATATTTTTGAACGAAAACGTCAACGTTAATGATCCTTCCATAAACAGTTTCAAAGGCTTCTCATAATCTTATGAAGTTTGAGAACCGTTCAAAGTATATGTCGATGATTTATATGTCGCACTTATCCAGATTCACCTTATACGATATTTGTTCGCATACATATGTTTAAAAGTAACTTAAAACCACCGTGGATCCCTACATCTATATATTCTGAAAGTTAGCATAAGTCATTAAACATTAATATAGAAAAGTGTAATAACTTTGGGTTATTTAGAATTAAAACTCTTTGAGCGTAATAGTTCTTCTTGAGGATTTATCTGCCAGGTTAGTGTAGCAATCAAATACGTGATTACACCAATATATAATTTATTAAATAGTACAAAATATATTTACAATACACCTTAACTAGAAAATTTATCAGAAGACCGAGAGGTAAAGAGCGAGGTTCTCTCAGATCCTCAGAGCTATTTAAACGTTTCGGGTCGCCCCCACCGCGCACCCAGTGCCCTGCAATCCGATCGGTCTTCTCACCTTGACATCTGTCACCCATAGCACCACATATACACATACACACACACACACCTGTACCCGTTTGATAGACGTCAAGTATACCACAATACGGTTTTAAATTACATTTATTTCTCTTTTAAGAACATATTTTTGTTGTGAAGTTGCATTTTCAGAACATAGTTCTGTGGTATTTTTTTATACAAATTAAATGAACCAACTCATGTAAAGGTGATTGCGTTTAAAAATGGAAAGAATTGCAGAATATATATTTAAACTTTGTTAATATTTAATTGCTATAGCGAAAATGGTAACACGCTCCCGGATCGGAAGAGGTTCAGATTCGAATCCCAGTAGCACCTAAATATTTTTTTAATAAATAAAAGTTTTTACTGTATATCTTTCTAGTTAATTAATTTAATTTGTATTCAAAGTTATGCAGTTTTAACTACAGCTGGAGAGATTCAAAATAACCCAACTAACGATCGACAATGATATTTGACTCATGACGAACATGAAATAAAGCGTGAGAAGGCGAATATCTGAGATATATAGTAAGTAAACAGGGATAATGAAAGCTGAGAGTTGTCTCCAAAGAATCTGATAGAAGAAAAACTCGCATTTCAGAGATATTTACGAGTTGAAAATCTCATAAAAATTTCACTCGTGGACATGAGCCATAATGTGAAAAATAAGATTAAAATAACACATTACAAATTTTTGCGTAAAGGAAATATGATACGATGTATATTTAAAACCCATAATTTAGACGAATCTATTATTATACAATACTAAGTGTGTTTTGTGTAATAAATTTCTGGGAACCACTTACCTATTAAAATTATTAGTTATTTTAGATCCATAAATACAAACGTTAGTGCAATTTTTATACTGCGCACAATTTATTGGAGAATCTTAAGAATTTATTTTTATTTTTTATAATTCATTTTAAACTTTTTAACAAAAATGTACATTTTGTTATAAAAAAATTATAATGCTTTATTAGATGTATAATTTATTAAATGACATCAATTGAAGTGTTACCTAGAAAACATCTGTCACCCAGATTTATTGCAGATGGCTACGCGATGACCAGAGTCCTTGAAATTGATAAATCAATTAATAGAGAGTCGTGCCATGTTATAAAACATGCCAGTGTAATAAAAACAAAAAAAATAATACCAAAATTTAATGTGAATAAAATAAATTTTATTTCATTTCAAATCTGTCTAGAAATGTGTGACATACAAAAAAATCACATCGTTGATGTGTGCTCACTGTATTTCATGTGAATTTCACAATAATTATAAATATATACATTAAATTAGTATTTAGAACATAATATTATTATTATGTTCTTAAGAAAGATGTAAAAGGCATACGTTTGTCAGAATATAAATAATTTTCATATATTATATCTTACAGGAGTAAAATGTACGTCTACTTGTAGAAATGACATTGTGTGTCTTCAGAATTATCCGTTTCAGAAGCTCTTAAATCTGAAAAAAATGGCAATTCATTTATTTTCTCGCTTTTCCGGAATATTCCTTCTCAACTTCCTTTCTGTACTACAACACTGCACACTGGAACAATAATTTTATTCTGCGGTAGAAAAACCCCGAAAAATGTTGCTTTTCTTGCTTTGCTACGCTAGGAAATTTCCTGCTTCGAGTTCTATTTATTTATGCCAAGTGTCAATAAAAAAAAGTATTATATGTACACAGTGAAACAGACCTAGTCCATAATATTTTATGGGTAGATACCTGACTAAATTATAAATCAAAAATGTTCTAGAAATATGTGCCGAATTTCAACCATTCCAGAGTTATAAGTGTTTAAAAAAAATCGTAATTATGTGATTATTTAGATTAATTTAAATATATTATTGATTACAAATTATAAATTGAACTTAAAAAAATAATGGTCATCGAATTTCAAGCGGCTAGACTATTTTTTGTTAGATGATTTAGGGCCTGAAGCAGAGATATCGATTACTAATGGATAAATTTCGCAAATTTTTATTTAGAAGTAAGTATGACTTAAAGAGTGATTTTGTAAAAATTTCTAACAATAATATTTTCCTTAACGATGCAGAATATGCACATATTCCTTCAAAATTTTTGACTCTTAATTTAGTCAGATATCCAGCCTTAAATATTGTGGACTAGGTTGTGATAGTTTGTATATAAAAAAATACCTATTTGTTAGATACGATTTGTTACCAAGGAGGGGTTGATATATCAAATATTATAATAAATGTTGATTTATTTCCATATTATAGCTATTTCCATTAAAATAATCGAACTAGATTAATGCATAGAAATATAGTATTAAAAAGAGCCCATAAAGTAGAAGCTTTCCACTATGTGTTTTCCACCCCATTAACATGGAGAAAAATGAGTTAAATAAATTATTGTGAATTTATTCTTTTCACTTGATTTCATTCCCGACGTAATGTCAGAAGTGAATTTCTAACCCAGCACTCTGCCATTTTACATCCCCAGTCACATCTCCTAGAAGCGAGGTGCAATGTGATTCAATTGCAGCGATCTGTATTCCCTTCGTGATTGTAAAGCGCGGCTCGGATGACCCAAGTCGCTTTTCAAGTTGATCGGCACAAAGTAGGACCGTGCGGAACATGGCTTACTATTCAATACCGCAGAATTTTTGGCTCTATTTTCATCAAACTTTATAATTATAGCACGAGGGAGTGCTCTGTCTACAGTAGTCCAAATTGCAAGAGCATGTTGTGATGTCATCGTAGAAGATATTTTGTATATAAATAAATAAATAAATAAAATAAGTTTACCTAAAATGTCATATTAAATAAATATGTGTTTAACTTATAAGCTCAAAGCACACAAAACAGATAATAAGAAAATTTATGCGAAAAATATGCAAAAGCTAATATTTTAGTGCACTGATTTTAAACTAAAAAATCTTTGTGTATATACATTAATATATATATAAAAAAAAATTGACTTATATATAGCGTAAAAAATTCGTTATATCTGTATTTAAAAAAAAACTAAAGCAATATGGACTTATTAAAATTAGTTATTTATGTCGTTTAAATGTTTTAAGTCTTACTGTCGGTTAAGTAGTAATCAGTGATATGTTTTTACTATAATAAAAAAATTTATAAAGTATTTTTTTGCGAAAATGTATTGTTTGATTATTGGTAAAAAATATTTACTTCTCGAAAGTTCAGCAGTAACAAATTGAACTCTTCGATATCCGATGATAAAATCGTCAATCGTTGATTAAAAATGGCAGATTCTTCACAGCTGTTTCAAGTCATTTGTCACATAGATACTTTGAAAGTTGCAGTATACGACATGAATAATTTTATTTTAGTGATGAGAATTTGTCCGATGATGATTTGGCTGTTTAATTCATATAAGTGAAGGATTTTTACCAGCAAAGTGACAGATTTCGAACGCAGAGGTAAATAAAGCAATAGATAATGCATACAATTGTATGTATTTGGTGATTATTATAGTAAAAATGTATTATTAATCTAATTATGTATTTTTAGTTTTCAAAAACAAAAAAAATTTATTGCGAATAGATGGATTTTTGTGTATATATGAAAGAAATAATAATAATCTTCTATAATTAAATTTATATAATATCTACATGCTGTCGTCTATTATCAGGAGATATCATGCCAATTTCCATGAATCTCTTCCTACGTTCAGCTTTCTTCAGCCATGGTGAGAAGCCTTGTTGAGATGAAATATCTAATAAGCCTGTAATGTAATACTTGATATCCATGACCAATATTATCTAATTTTGGATCACGCTGTGCGCATACAAAATAGTTGTGTAATTTTAGTGTAATTTGTGAGCTGAGGAAGAAAATAAGAAAAACATTACATTATCAGTATAGGGCTACTGGTAGGGTCTGGCTTGACCACATTACTAATGAAGATGTATTTATTCTCTTGAATATGTTAAGATAACGTTGACTAGTGTTGGTATTAGTTGAACGGTATAGTGATGATACTCAGCTTTCTCAGGTTGTACTAGCCAATCAAAGAATGTGTAAGGAAGAATGACATCTTGAGCGTGTTAAATTAAGAGAACCATACCTTGGGTTTTGTTGTCTGGTTTATTTGCGGTCCGCAGTCGAAACACACTATAAGGTACATATAGCTATTAGATATACAAGTACAAAATAAGTTACACTTTAAGAGAGAACTTGTTGAGAGCACCAGTCACGGAAGTAGAATAAATTTCTGAGCGTGCTACTAGGATCTGCCAGCAGCGTCGCCCACTAGTACCGCGTCCCTCTGTCGATGTCGCAAGCTCGCTGTGAACCGGTATGCTGCGTGTCATCGTGCTTGCGTAAACCACCGCTAGATGGTACTATGAGTTCGCCACATAACTAATAATAACTATCAAGGAAAGCTGCATACCCTGGACAAATTTTCCACAATGATATGTGATATTTTAAAATTTACCATGCAGGGGATGATAGAAGGCAGAAGAGGCGTAGGCAGAAATAAGTTATCTTAGTTGCATAACTTCAGAAATAAATGTTGTTGATCTTCTATAGGATAAATCAGCATATCGCAACATGGTCGCCAATCTTCGATAGATGGCGGCACATGAAGAATGAGTCTTGTTAAAGAGAATAAGTCTTGTAAAAATTGAGTGCGCGCTATATTTGCAATGACATGTTTAGGAACATTGTGAATGCCATGTTTAGTACTGATTGTGATATAAAGATTAAAATCTAAAATCCAGTGATTTTGAATATTTGCGATTATGGTTCTTTACCATAGATTTTCTGCAATAAATTAGTCAGTTAGGGCTTTAAAATCAAAGAATTTCTTAATAACATTATTAATAAATAATTTATATCACCCTTTTTGCTAAGTGTCTCCTTGTATGGAAGACTGAAGAATCTGAAAAGCATAAAATTGAAATTGTTGATTGGGCTACAAGAAAACAATTTGAGGTCAGCTTGATTCCAAATTATAAATCGTAAATCTCTAATGGTAAATCGAGGAAAAATTGAGGTCAGTAAAATTACAAGGTTAGTAAAAATTTCATAAAATTACTATTAAATAATTAATTAATAAATTAGGAGGTTAGTGAAATTACAAGAAAAATGTAGATGAGTAAAATTATAATTTTATTATTATTATTAATAATAAAATTAAAATTATCAGAAATATGGGAGTGATTAAAATTGCAATATATGCAGAGGTGAGTAAAACTGCAAGATGAGTAAAATTCCAAAAAATATGGAAGAGAATAAAATTAAAAGTCAAGGAAAATTTCAAGGTGAGTAAATTTTCAAGTAATAACTGTAACAGGTATTTTAAGAAAAAAAATGATATCAAATAGTCGCCGTCACGGAAATTGATGAGTGGTGGTTGAAGAAATTGAAGTATTTATTTTAATTTATTCGGGAATCAAATTTATATAAATATTTAAAAAATCTTGTAAAAAAATATTAAACGTACAACGAAAATTATATAAGTGAGTGGAAATTATATTCTACGCCTGTAATTCCATAAAAAAAATATTTTTTTCTCTCTCTCTTCAAAAATGTAATTATACCCTTAAAAGCAAACTAAATAATTCTCGTCCCGTTGGTGATATTAACTGCTTGCTCATAATGTGTGGCTTATATAGATAATATTAAAACAAATTTAACAGTAATATTTTAAATATGAATATTTAATATTTATTTATTTAGACTTTATTGACACACATATTTTTGTTGTAACAGAGGTGAATATTTTATAATATAACATGATAAACATAAGATACATTATATTGCAATTAAATACTAGTAGTTTATTGTGTGGAATGGAGTAGACTCTACCTCTGATATATACAAATATATTGATAACATCATCAGTTACCTCAGGCTTGATGATGTACCCAGCAATGAGATCAGAAATGTCGATAAAAGATGTCAGTAGAGTAGTGCAGAAAATTTCACAGAAGATTGGTAAACTGATTCAAAATAACTTCATCAAAATTTAGATCTGAATAATGTCATCAGTTATCTGAAGTTTGGAAGAGGTTGATTAATATTCGACGATTATATTCCGATGACACGTTCATTTCAAAATATAATTCGGTTGAAATATTCTCCTGAAATATCCTGAAAATTAATATTGACTAGAATAATTCAACGAGATTTCAGGCACTTAGGGAAATATCACGTGGAGAAGAAAAACTCTGCAGTCCAGACTATTTAAAATCAGAAACAGCACAGTAAAGCACAAGAATCTTTTTGATTTGCCTGGTTCTGAGCCTCATAGAAGTTTACCACGTTAGTTTAATTTTCATAATACAAGCGTCAATTTTAGATTAGAAATAGTAAATATATTAATTTGACATATACTCCGCGCATTTATTTTTAAATAAATATTGTTTAATTATCATTGTTTCGTCAATTGTGGAGATTTGAATATTCGAAGTAATCTTGTCGCTATAACAATGAAAAAATGCATATATTTCAAATAGACGTAACAAGTATAAAACCTTTTTTATAATTTTGTTCTAAGTACAATACAATACACTCATCAAATTTTATGTTATACTAACAGTCTGGAATTCAGATTTTGTTATAAATTTAAAAAGGGGTTTACGGGGAGGAGGATGTCTTTGTTACACACCAAATACTATGCTTGAAACATTTTGGTACAGGAAGGGGGAGGGTGAAATGTCAGGGGGAGTGAGGTGGAATGACTTTATTTTTCTCAAGATCTTAGAGTGCAATTGGACGAAATTTGAGTGGCGTTTAATAAAATACATATTTAAATAATAAGATAATACTTTAATAATTAGACAAAATACTTTGTTTAAACCACTATTTATTAATTACTATATATGCTTCGACACCTATGGTATCTTCTTCAGGAAACAATGTATACTGAAATTAAAAAATACGAGCATAGATAAAAACAAAACTATAAAATGGTGAATAAGTAAAAATTAACACGAAAACAAATTTAAATGGTGACTATTTGAAAAGAAAATTTGGTTATTTATAATATTTAGCTTGCTATTAATACTTTTTCTTATTTATAAAATTTCAAATTTATCTAACTGTAAACCTCTAGTATTTTTATGTATAATTTCTGAACCCATGTTAATATCAAAATAATTTTTGTTTCCAAAAGGTGATTCTGAATAGTTATTGTTATTTAGGCATCTCAAATACTCCTCAATTCTAATATCAACATTTTTGAATGTTTTACCTGTATAAAAATAATTGTAATCATTTCAAATTAATTTGTAGACCCCCGATTTTTTAAAAATATTGTTCTTATCTTTGTTATTAGAAAGTTGTATAATAATTAATAAATAGCGGATTAAACAAAGTATTTTTTCTAATTATTAATATAAAATGATATTATATTACTTTGGTTAAACCACATGTTTTGATACCTATGGCATATTCTTTAGTATAAATTACATCCTGAATAAGATACCATAGGTATCAAAACATGTTGATTTATCAATATATAGTGGTTTAAATAAAGCGTTTTATCTTATTATTTATATAATATGTGGCAATATGTGATGTAATTTTGCTAATATTAAAAAAATACATATATATATCGGGGAAGGGGGTGGGGTGGTCAGAGGGAGGGTACCTATGTTTTTGTCAGAGTATTAAAGGGTAACTATACAAAATTTGGTTTAAATCGGTCAAAGGGTGAAATATATATATATAAAAACAGCGAATGCGAACTGTTATCGCATTTTAAATCAAATGTAAGACTTTTCAAATTAATATATAAAAAAAATGGAAAGTGTGAATTTACGTGGAAGTGACAAGATTCACCAAATATACGAGTATAAATGAATTAACAAATTATTATTTTTTCACTATACTGTATGTTAAATAGTATATTTTTTACTGAACAATTACGGTTAAATGTGAGGGGTATAAGTAGAGAATCCTCATTGTGACACACGCGTAATTCTTACAGCAAAAGCGTCTTAGAACGGTGTGTGAATTTAAATAGAAATAATTCCACATTTTCAGACAGGGAGTAGGTAATATATCAACGCACCCCTTCGAGTATAAGGGTGTGATCCAGTTTGAATGGCACTTCTCAGGATTAGACCAAATGCAAGTTCCCTCGCTTTCGCTAATTTATTACCAAGAAGAAAAGCAAACTGATCTGGTTATTCATTCATTTAATAATATTTAACCTTTTAATTTATTGTTAAGTAATATATTACATTTTAAAGAAATTTATCGTATTAAATAAGCAACATCTTCTACTTCATTTCTTCGTGCCAGCACCAAAATCAACAGTGAGAAGACCCACTACTTACCTAAGACTGTTCTACGAGCGAATGTTCCCACATCGGTCTTTTTCAAGTTGTCATTTTTTAGCGCTTAAAGGCTTCCGTGCTATACCGCAATGCAGCATGGGCAATAGGTCGGAAAATACACGACTGTTAGAAATAATATATACCTCACTGTACCCCGGTAAGATATCTCTTTATTAGCAATATTTGAATATGTCCAAACACACACAATTACTGGATTTTCACCTACAAAAGCACTGTTATTAAACAAATAATAGATATCTCATAGAGACGAAGCTATTTTTTATTATATTTAATGGAAATACATGGAAGTATGGGTAATTAGAGAGCTTACGACCTATCTTTGGCTGGCTTAAGTGATCACGTTATATAAATATAACGTTCACCATTCTCAACAGTTCCATATCTATCACATTTTTGAAAGATTAAAAGATTTTCTTTCTCAGTCGATGTGCACATAACTAAGAAAAAAGATAATCATAGTCATCTTCTAGTCTACTTCAACTGTACGAACTGTTTGTCTTCACCCTTTGTGATTTTTGTTTTGTTTAATGCGACGTGTAGCGAGACTCCGATCGTATCTCGGACACGTCAATCTTTCTCTTTTTAGCATCTTTCTTTCCTTCTCAGGATTCATGAATAGGGGTTTAACTAGTCGGACTTTTGCGTTCCTCGAGATGGAATGATTCTTTCAAATTTTGATCAGCTTTGAGATAGCAGACTTGGCTGCTGACCAATTCTTCATTGGACCTCAGGTAGATAAAATCGCTGATCTCTTCGTAATCATCAAGAATATCAGTTCTCGACATTTGGTTAAAGCGATCTACTATATAAGTTTTTTGTAATGCTATTGTTTATTTGAAGATCCTGAAAATATCAGGAGACAATACACCTTGTCGGACCTCTTTATATACTTTGAAGGGTTGCAATGAGAAGTAACCTTACGGTGGCGGTATAAGTTTTATAATTAAACAATCAGTTATATGGGAACTCTCTTTTCTTTTAAGACATGCCAGTGACATCCCTATTTGATAGTCGAATGAAAAAAAGTTAATCGAATTTAAAACTTTACAAAAAAGTCTCAATTAGGTTATAGCTGAATTTAGGATCTCTTCAGCCAGATGTCCATTTATCCGCGTCACAGATGAGATTTCTAACGACTGCACTGTCGACGAATATGAATGAAAAGTGAACATTAGTCATTTAAATAAATTCTTAAGCTCTTTAATATTTAAGCTTGTTACAAAGTTCACCAGGTGATATAATTTTAAAAAAATCATTAATAAATAATAAATAAACCCATGATGAACGAAAACGTTTTACTCTTATCAGTTCATTTGTTCAAATAATCACTGACCAATCATAAGTCACAGATTATAGCTGTTAGAACAATAAAGCATTGATAAGCTGCAAATTAAATTATACAGAATGCTCCTTGATGTTTGGTTAATTTTTTTACTCCGTGTGAAGTTATAATATTATAAAAAAAATAGGTAGAACACCACTTACCTGAGATGTTTCTTTATCTGGATTTGATTTTGTTGTAGCCACAGGTCTTCTGGTTTCAGAAAAACGTTCTTCGCTGATCCGCTCGAAGCACTTCGTTGATAGTTGCGAAGCGACACAAGCACAATAGCAAGATGAACAGTTCAACTAATAACCTCACACAGCAGGACAATAATTCACAAAGTCTGACGAGATCGATAGCAGGACGTCAACTTCACAGCTCAACAAATCATTCTCACACGGCAGGAAGATAACTTATCAAATGAACAGTCTAACGCACTCCGAATTGCATACGTTAACTGGTCCAGAATCATAGAAAATACACCACACAAAAAGGTCGCTCTCTGGGTTATGAAGTGAAAGGGGGGAGAAGGGAATAGGTAGGCAATAGTTTTAAAATTTGTTTTAAATATGAATTAAATATATTAATTAGAAAGATATAGATATAAAATCAATTTTATCGAAAAATATTGTTGTTGCGCTACCGGGATTCGAACCTGGATCTCTTTCCTAACCGGGGAAGGTGCATTATCCTACTATGCTACAGCGACAATATTTTTAGCGACAATTTTTGAACCTATGTGTTACCTTTCTGATATTAATACATTTAATCGTTCCATTATTTGAAAGAGCCATCTACCTTATTTTTACAGAATCTCAAATACCTTTGAGTAATCTGTGAGAAGACGCCAGAATTATCAATTAATTTTTATTAAATTTTGGACACATTAATGTACAACTTTATTATTAAGAGAACACATTCTTATTGTGAAGCTGTAATTATACAGAACATAGGTCTGTGATATTTTAAATATGAATAAATTTCCCGGTTAGGAAAGAGATCTAGGTTCGAATCTCGGTGGCGCGACAACAATATTTTTCGATAATATTGATTTTATTTGTATATCTTTCTAATTAATATATTTAATTCATATTTAAAATATCACAGACCTATGTTCTGAATAATTACAACTTCACAATAAGAATGTGTTCTCCTAAAAATTTGTTTTATTTAATGTCAAATATGTAATTTTTTAACTAAAAATATTTTCTATATTGAAAATCTGTCTGTAGGTTTGTATTGACTTAGGGCATGTTTTGATGCCTTACTAGATTTTATGTATTTGTAAATTTTCGCCATTGTCGCCAATCTTCACAGGCAATTGCAGACTTCTTCGAGGTATATATATTTTGTGACAATTTTACATTAATTTATTAATTATGTATATACGTGTTAAAAACCCATCGTTCAAGTGTCATTTTTTTCTGAATTGGATCTTCTTCCATATTAATTAAACACCTCAAACTAAATACCTCAAACTAAACGCCACAAACACATTTTGATAACTGACTTTTTAAAACATTGAAAAAAATGGTTTAACGTTTTATCTTGAAAAAGCAGGATGTTTAAAAAAATATATGGTATTTCATAATTAGATTTGATGTTGTTGTTATGTTATGTTGTTGTAAAAATAGGACTTTATTACAAGAATGTCGAGTTAACCAAGTTGGCACTTCTTTTCAATGAATTTCCCATTTAATATTTGATTTGTGATAAACAGACTACTTACTTACGATGATTTTTCAATGCATGCATCCCATATGTTTTGCACGCGGATGAATGACGCATCCAATACATACGTATCTCTAATAACTCTCAGAGATCAAAGTCTCATTTTGAGAACACCATTGACACCTGCCATTAGAGTTTTATAAAATTAAACATGAATTCTTTATTATCAAAAATGTATAAAATCAGAATATATAATACTTGCCTCCATCTGAATTACCATTTTTTTGAGAATTTCATGTTTTGCGGTTTCTGAAATACGAACACGATTCAAATGTCGTTTCAAATCTGTCACAGCTGTGTCGGTTGTCGAAGAGTCGTGTTTCTCGAAATTTGAATTTACACAAACTGTTTTCAGCTGTTCTCGATATGAAATCCACAAAAACCGTTACAAAATTGACAGCTCTGACGTGCAGCATCCCGTTGGATGAACAATTCCTCTCGGATGCCATTTTTTTTTATTGAAAAAATAAAAATTGCCTATTATATATGAAAGTTATCGGAAAATTCAACGGTGTGTATCTCGTAAAAGCAAAAAATGGCTGAGAACGAATATGCGCAGTGGAAATGCCTTCGTTATGTCATGAATAGATTCGGCAAGATGATTGAATAAGGATTTAATGAATGTGAGGATAATGAGAGTTGAAAATATTCAAGGTGTATGTGAAAAACTCAAATTTTTTTTTTTGTTTCTTATAATTGTGGACATTTAAGTATTTTTTGGTTACTTAATATTTTTAAATAATGCATAAAGAATGGTGATATAAAGTGATTGTTGGTCTAGTGGTTAAGACGCTGACCTAGTGATCTAGTAGTCGGAGGTTTGCGCCTCGTTTCAGGAGCTAGCCCAGCAAGCTAGTTCTATTTTCATAACACTAGCACTTAACTTAGTTTAAAAATAGTAAGAATATATATGTGACATGTATTGCGTGTACGCATATCTATTAAAAAAAAAAATCTGCTACCATAATTCATTGTGGTCAAGTGATTGGGTATTGAGCTTGGTTTACCCAATCGGTTTTTTCTGTTTAGAGTTTTCTGCGCGTCCTCTTTGACTGATATTTCGGATCCCATCGCAGGGTCCTTCATCGGTGCTGATGAAGGTGTTATGGTTGAGTATTGACTTGTAATACCGTGTCGAAAGCAGGATACGTCGTTATTGTTTGGAGGCACTCGAAATCTACAAACACCCAGTGATGATGTTCCAAAATTGAAAACTCTGAGTCGTGATATGCACAGGATAGACAAATGAATACTGAGTGTTGTCGTCATACAATCTCATGAGAACATAATGAGATTGTCTTGAGTCGAAAATATTGTAAAAATCTCACCTTAATAGAAATAGTGCTAGAAAATATCGGAACATTTTAACAGAGGTTATTTATTAACATACATATTTTTGTTGTAGCAAAGGTAAATATATTATAATATAGCATGATAAACATAAGATACAATTAAATTGCAATTAAATACTCGTAGTTTATTGTGTGGGATGGAGTAGACTCCACCTCTGATATGTACAGCGTTGTTGGCTACTTTGTTAGACTGAAATCTGTGTTAAAGTAGCCAGTTGTGTGGTGTTATTTAAGATAAAGATTCGACAAATAGAAATATACATTTTTTTTTATAAACATGTAGTGGGAGTGTTGTAGAACTATTGAATTATTAGTGTAGGCACTGTATAATAAATATGTTAGAATGTTGGTTAGCCATTAAATAGAACACATTATTATTGTAAAGTTGCAGTTTTTCAGAAGATAGTTCTGTGGTATTTTAATACAAATTAAATGTATCAATTAGAAAGATATATTGAAAAATTCAATTTATCGAAAAAATATTTTTATTGCTACGGGGATTCGAACCTGGATCCATTCCTATCTGGGAAAATGCGTTAATCGATTATACTATACAAACATAGTAAGTTGTCGTAAAATTTTCGAACTTATATGCTGTAGTTTTTTCAAATTGAATCGTGTAAGAACGTTGTTCCGGATATTTAGTATCTCTGTACCAAACGAGGAAGAAATATAAGAAAAAACATATTCTATGTAAGACTAGAATGGTTTTGGATGAAATTTTTAATTCATGTTTGAAGTTTGATTAAACTATCACAAGTTTTATAGTCGTTTAGAAAATAAAAATGGATCAGAAAACTTATTACTCACCATTTGGGGATGTGATAATATTACTATCCTCTTCACACTGTACTCGTTAACTGGGCGAGTGACAAGGATAGAGTTATCTCTCAGTTGTTTGCCTGAACGTTGAGCATGTATTGCATCTGGGTCAACGATTAATTCTTGGATACTCATATAATGAGCGAATTGTCAGTATATAATGACTTATTGTCAGAAATATTTTCGAAAGTGTTGAGAATGTCGTAATCAAAAGTCATATTCCTGAGCCCTGCGAAAATGCACTTTGTTGCGTAAAAGCATTGATGCTGGAAGAAACAGGATATTCGGAAGGAAGTTTGCACTTACCACAGACCCGATCTTCTGGCACCTTCGAGGTGGACTGTAAATTTAGATTGTATCACAATCTCCGTTCAGGGATCCTAGTCCTTCAGATTGCACTGGATTAGACACAACGTCTCACTTTAATGTTATACTGCGAATTCACTCCTTACCGTACCGGTTCAGGGTCGCCGATCGACTGATCCGGTGTCGTGCGGGGTGAGGAGGGGAGAGGAAGGCACAGTACACTTAGTGCACCTGATCACACTTAACGCGATTAGCGATTGCCTATTCAACCACACAATAATTAGAATTACACTATACATGTATAAAAGATAAATAATATTTATTAAAAAATAATATAACGTACTACTAAAGTTTACATTATTTTTTAATCATGATGTGCGCAAAAAAATCTTTTATGCAGTTTTAAGGATCAATGCTATTATTTATGCGCTGGGGGAGTAAATAAAAAAAACATTACCATGCCAATATACGGTTACTGGTAGGGCCTAGATTAACCACATTACTAATGAAGACAGAAGGCAGTAGAGACATGGGTAAAAAGTGAGTATCTTAGTTTCAAAAAGTGGAGTCCAAAATGTTGGTGATCTTATACAGGATAAATCCACATGGTCGCCAACATTCGATAGAAGGCGGCAAACGAATAAGAAATTATTTAGGAGAACACATTCTTATTGTGAAGTCGTAATTATTCAGAACATAGGTCTGTGATATTTTAAATATGAATTAAATATATTAATAAATCCGAATTAATCCGAATCAGGTTCGAATCCCGGTGGCACAACAACAATATTTTTCGATAAAATTAATTTTATATGTATATATTTCTAATTAATATATTTAATTCATATTTAGAAGAAGAAATTGTTAAAAATTGTTTGCGCGCTATATTTTTTTGTGTGCGCTATGATGCCAAATCATGTGCGCGCGCAGAATGGCACACTTCAGATGAAACATTGCTTACTATAATATTAGTTATTAGGTAGGTAGATAAAATAGAGCGCCACATTATTTTGTCATGACACATAACTCTAACCGTATCATTATCGATTGTTGAGGCTTCTGTTAGGATCATTTTACCTGGTTTACCTAGTCATGCCTAGTCTTTATAAGTGGTGATATTGAAACTCGTGTCATATATCATTCTTATCATTCTCTCTTCATTAGTTCCACATGATCAAACCACCAAAGGAATAATTTGTAATATGAACAAATTTGTTGATGTTGTAGTCCATCATAAATGGAAGTGTAAAATAATTTTGAATATAATTTTAAATAACTCATTTTCACTGCTTTTAATCTTTTCTGTTTCTTTTTTATTTATTTAATTAATTAAGGGGATTTTAATAGTATAAATAATCATTATACAACTATAATAATGTATAGCACATGAAACTTATTATAAAAATTCACAGATATGTTCAGGCAAAGTAGTAATGAAGTACAGAATATAAGGTAATATACTAATTTACAATATAAGGTAATCCCCGGAACGATGACCTATTAAGAAATGAAAGGAGTATTTCTCTGATATTTTTGGGTTTTAAATAGGGTGTGTTAGGATGAACAATGCCGGGAAGGGCAGTAACTAGAGAGACCTAACGGAGCATTCTACTGGCTCTCCCTCGCACATCTTGCGATCTGGACAAGGTAAATATTTGCCCGAATGTGACCGAGTTCTGGGACTGCAACACATAGATGTGACGTCTACCGTCCTCTTTTGGGGGTGCATGATTTCTATAGCTTCTCTCTGGCTGCCTTCTGAATTTAATGTGATAAAAAGTATCACGTCAAATTGTACAGGTATGGCTCTGGTACGATGATACCAAAGCCAACCTATGGTGGTATTAACATGTTAAACTGAATGTAATAAAAAAAAGTAATATTGACGAATCGAAACGAGAGTAAACAAATCTCAAAACGATTCCGGGATAGAGTGTAAATAAATAAAAAAATAAATATAAAAATGTATAATATTAGTAGAAAATCTAAACTGATGAAAAAAAGGGTGGGGAGGTTGAAACTAGTGTTGTGTTAAAGAGAGAGCAAGATGTGTTTGTAGGTTGAATGATTGGTGAAAATTGAGAATGTAGTAGTTTATAAAAAAAACTCTTTCAGTGTAGTAAGACTGATGTTTAAAAATAAAATTTCTATTAACTTGAGTTTTGTGTGTAAGATGTTCTACTTCTAGAAATGTGGAAGAGTACAGACTGCTAGCTTCAGGCTCACTAGGTACTAGGATTACATTACAATGCAATGAATATAATGAATTTCACAGAACAGTCGACAATATTGAAAGTAATTAATTTAATGTGTTTCCGTTTATTTGCCCCGAGAATGCGGCACGATAACCTGCTTGTGTTTATAATATGTACTCGTATATATATATATGTATACGAAAACTGTTAATTTTCCATTACAGAGGGTGCGCTTCAAGCTCAACGTGTTAAGGGTAGTGGTACACCAAAGCCTCCGGCATCAACACACACAGAGTGCACAAAAAGCCTGTCGGCACATCCAGAGAGACGCACATACACATCTTCGAGCTGTCGAAGCTCAAACTACGAGATTAAAAGGGTTATTCTGGTTCTTCGCATTATTTTTGCATTTGTGACGTCAAAACACAGTTAAATTTTTTAATTTAAACTTTGGTAAATATTACTACTTATTTAAAATAAGTAAATAGAGAATACGTATCACATTAATATTCTTACTATTTTCAAATTAAAATATTACAAAGTTTTAGGTTTTTTAGTAATGTAATGTAATGTAGTGATTGATAACTAATTATTCGTAATTCAGGTGCATCAATTTGATAGTGAAAAATATAGGTTCAAAAATTTGTCGTTAATTTACTATGTTAACATGGTGTAATGGTCAGCGTACTTCTCTGGATATCCCAGTGGTAATAAAATATTTTCTCGATAAGTTGATTTTATCTATATATTTTTCTAATTGATACATTTAATTTGTATTTAAAAAATAATTGCTGAGGAAAAAATGATTTTATTATTAACTCTTAATTATGATCGATTTAAACACCCGAAAGTCCACGACCGCAGTCATTACAGAGCGTCACCCATCCCCTGACTTCCCCATTGTGGTCCAGTCTCCTGGGTACTGGAAAACCTTTCGCAGGTCTGTCTTGACATTATCCAAGTGACCACCTACTCGATCATTAATATTTCCATTGGTCTCGATCCTATTGCCGTATTGTATATAAAGGCTTTATGCATGTTACGGGACTCGCTACACGTCTCGCCCACTGCAGCTTTATTGTTTTCACAATTCTCAGAATATCTGGGGTGGCGCTCAAAATATATCTGTCCACCAACGTATTTTTTATAAATGTGCCTCGTTTATGTAAATAAATATTATTGTACTATATGTTTTCCGCTAATATTCTGATGATATCATTTCTCGTGATTAAGAATTAATCCATTCCGTTATACTTTTGGTATATGTACATTATTATTTATATACAATTAACATCAAATTTTATATTGGAAAAAAGTTACCTCTGGTGTTATAACAAGCTTGTGGCTTAAGATATTTGAAAACTTATATTTATGATTAGCATACTTACCTGTTACACGAGAGGTCAGAGTTCGGTTCTTTTACGAGGAGATTTGTATTTTTATAATATTAATTTAACTGAATTTATAAATATTTTTTCGCACTAAAATAACATATTCTTTGCAGAAGTGTTTATTTTTTTAAAATTTTTTATTTTATTTTATTTTTTCAATAAATCTAGACCCACAAAACATGTCCATTAATTATGATGATGTATTAATTTGAAAAAGTGTAATATATAGGTTTGAAAATTTGTCATGAAAAATACTGGCGTTATAACACAATTGGTAGTGTACTTCCCCAGATTGGAAATAGAGATCCAGGTTCGTATCCCGGTAGCGCAAAAATAATATTTTTCTACAAAATTGATTTTATATGTATATATTTATAATTAATACATTAAATTAGTATTTAAAAATATCGTTGTTGCTACAGGAATTCGAACTTGGATCTCTTTCCAATCTGGGGAAGGTGCATATCTTTATATCTTTCTAATGAATACATTTATTTATATTTAAAATATCACAGACCTATGTTCTAAATAATTAACTTCACAATAAGAATGTGTTCTTGTTAATAATTTATATTATTGATATTAAATGTTTACAATATCAGAATGGACTGTATTTACATAGGTTCCAGGTTCATCACATAAGTGAAATTGTTTTAGTACGGACAGAATCCCCCCCGAGGATTTGGGAATAATCTGAACGAAATTGATTCAGGCACTCCGGCAGAGGAATTCGGAATTAGGGGTGAACTAATTACTGTGACCAAACACCCTTTTGATTATATTATGGAAACTTTTTTGTAAAACGTTTTGTGTCCTTTCGCACGCTGTTGTTTTGTACTTAAGTATTTTATACATGTCCCCCCCAATATTTCGAAATGGTCGCATGCGTAAAATAACAAATATATTAATATATATATATATTGCACTATAGTACTACAAGTATGCTATCTCTGTATGGGAAGGCAAGAAAATCTATCACCCAGATTAAATATGTTCTTGAGAAAATTGATTGAGCCAGCATTTTTCTTGTAAGAATTTGTTAGATAAAAATCTTTCTAAATATTGTTTACCAAATATTTAATCATAAAAAATGAACATTAAATTATTTTGGATGGATATAAATGAAACAATATTATAACTCTACTTGAGTTTATTAGCACTACTCGAGTTTCGAGAGAAACAGTGACTCTCATCGACAGGTGTAGTATTAAACAAACTACAAATAAATAAAGGAGACAAGGCTTAGGTGATAGACATACAAGTAATTAGGTACTGATAAATGGAGGGTTAGGGGGCGGAGCTACTGGTGGACGATAGAGGGTTACTTTTTCTCTCGAAACTCGAGTAGTGCTAATAAATTCAAGTAGAGTAATAACATTGTTTCATTTATATCAAGCCATTATGATGAAACTCTACAAAGTTAACGCCGATTCTATAAATAATAAAAATTATTATTTATTTTAATACAATTTCAACATTTTATCTAACCTAACCTTATCTAAACCCCTTATGAGGAAGACTATATTTGGACTGTCGATTCTAATTATGCTGATTTTTAATGTTTTATTTCTCTTCAGAAATTTACTTATTTTTTGTCAGCTATTCTATGTCTTTTAAAAAATATTTTAAAATATAAAATGGCTTTCTTTGGTCATTACTAGCCTAAATGGGAAAGCGTCATAATATCTCTCTACAAAAAAAAAATTGTGGACAAAAAATAGTATATGGGGAGTAATTACGAGTAACTCACCAAGCTGAACTATACATTGGTTAAATTCAAATATCGTAGAAAAGGAATGGGAAAACTAACAGTGGAGGTATGATTAAGTTAACAAAACGGAAAGTGACCTATTGAAAGCACTATTATATATTAAAGTCGAAGGAGCCGTAGAAGAATACATAGACGTAAACGATCTGAAAAGATTTAAAGACAAAATAATTTCGACAAGATCCAATATCCGATGAATCAAAATGCAGTAGAAATCAAAAGTAAAATAAAAGAATTTCAAGGCTAGAAGTGAAAATTGTGTGATGTGGGCGAGGAAAAGGGAAATTTTAATGCCAATGAAAGAGTAGAATAACCATATTTACATGAAGCGCGTAATACATTGCTAAGACTATATCACTCAAAGTATACAAAGAGACTTAAACTTTTTCCTAGTCCAATTGAGGAGTTGGATTGGCTGAGAAAGCCTACAGTTAAATGCATTTTATTAATTCTGAAAGAACGTAGGACATTTCATTATATTTAAAATTTGATAAAAATATGTGATGCCATCCTTTTGAAATTACTTCGATCTAACCAGCGGGACAAATGAAGTTATTAAAGGACAATAGTGTTATGTTACACATGAAAATTTTGTAGTAAATTTAGTTTAAAGTTAATATTATTTTTTCCCAATATATTACTTTTATCCACTAAAGAACTGACTAATATCTGTCGTATACACGCTTCATCCACTTTATATTCACTTATTCTGTATCAGAAAAATAACATTGAATGTGTTATGAAAGAATGTCACATAATACTTTTATACACCAAAGCCTTCGTGGTGACCCTACACGCGCCCATAGATATGGCCGTATAAGGGCTCACCTATCAACCATTAGGGCCCAAACCAGTGCGACCAATAAGCAGACGCAAATAAACAATTAGCACCAGAGACGGATACTGCTCAAGCAACCACACATTTAAATTGAATTAATTCATCACCTCAATAAACGAAACTTTGTAAGTGCTCTTTCATTTATATACCCTGATCTAGTTACAACAGACACGCGTGAGGTAAGAAGAGGTTAAGAGCTTCTGTCTTATAGCGTCATAACCTTCTGACACAATCTCGAGTCAATCACATATATTTAATTAACTTCAATACACACACCATCTACTCCTACACCTTCAAACGTCAGTTACCTTTCAATTGTTTGTTTTCCTAAAACTTAAGTTTAGTATTGTTTCAAATTCCGTGTGACGATGGCCTTGAAGACTGACTGAAAATACTGCATTGTGACTAAGATAGTTTCACTTCAATTAAAATAAATTATTTACACTGTGTTGTTACAAGGCTCATCCCTTTTCAGGGTAGATAAAACCTTTGACACGTGTATAGGAAGCACATGTATAATGGAACGCCTACATAATGCATTTTCCGAGCAAGCCTCGGAAAAGCACGTTTCCCCGCGAATCTATACTGAAAGCCGAAATGCATTTTCCCCATACGAAAACAATTTCAGCAACGTGTGGATGAGCTGCAAAGTGGATTAATTTATTTATACAAAAGAGAAAATCCGTGATGGGATGTTTCCAATTATTTCGCACTTAAGAGGAAGAACAGCCTTTTAATTATTTTTTCACAGGGCCTCTAAAACGTGATCTTTATATGTGCTAATTGTATCTCTATATATTAACAGATATTTGAAAATAAAATACTTGGTATTTATCAAGATTGATGAAAATCCCTTCCAGTAAATTAAAGGAGTAGAATAAAATAACAAGTGTTTTATTTTCACATATATGTGATTACGGAATTCTACAAACTTCCTTCAGAAACAATAAATATATTAACATTCTTAAAAATGTTTCTTCACTGTTAATATCGCTTATAAATAAATGAGATTCTTTGTAGACAAATGTTGGGTTTCGTAGTGTATCGTGTACACACAAAGTCTCAGAGATTCGCCGTCTCGCACCTCGTCAAATAGTTGTAGATATCGATGGTTCCAGGCGACGTTCGTGCGCATTGAATATTGCTGTTGTGTAGAGAGATTTGAGTTTTTATCTATTTGTATCAATGTCAAGCTGATCTCTGAGTATATCTCTAGATCAAAATCTCAACATGTGCATGTCACACTAAAATTTATCTCAACTGAATTTGTGGGATTTTATTCATCGTGTCTTACTTCGTGGACGTGAGCCATAATTCTTTCTTTTCCTTTTTGTACGTGAATTTAAAAATAAACTGATGCATTATATTAAAGTGAAGTGTCAAAAGCGATATATTCATGCTGAAGGTACGTTTCCGGATGGAAGTACATATTTGTAAAAAAGGAAATAAACTAGATATTTTATAATACTAACAAAAATGTCATCAATATTCAAACACCTTCCATTGCGTCCCCTCTCCTGCGCTTGTTGACCACGCCCCTACATCCACCCAGCTGTAATCCCCCCTTTCACTCCTCAACCCTAAGTAGCACGTAGTCCTGGAATCTATGTATCGATTCTGACATTTAATATTAATAATAACAATATAAATAGTATCGATAATATTTTAATTATGAATCTATTTTTTAATCGGGATATAATAAACCCTCATATCGTAGACTTTTGGAAATTAAATGAAAAAAAATCCCAGTAGCAGATAATCCTTTAGTCTTAAGTTTAGTATTAGTAATATTACTGAAGATCATGCGTCAGCATTGAAAACGTTCTAATAAATAACAAATGAGTGAAAGTAAATAGTGTTTTTATTTTAAATATAATTTTAAAATTATAATCTCAACTATCGGATCAAAACTACAAGTGAAAAATTTCAAGAAATTGATTTTCAAATTCATATTGAAATATTTCAAGATATTGGTTGTGAAATTGAATCACTGGTATCGATGACGCAGAATATCACATTTCTATAAATGCCTAAAAAAATTGAATCATGGCCAATTTTCCCCTCAAGACGTACATATACATAATGTGTGTAAGCTCTCTACGCATGCGTGATATTGAAGTAAAATGGGCGGAATTTATTATTGGAAACTAAAAGATGGAAAATTTTTGGATTACAAGGGAACCAGTATCGGGTTAACAGTTCAATACGCTGATTGGGTATGTTTCAATTTGGTTCGTAATAATTTTACGCAATCACATTTTAGTTAGTTCGTAAACTGTCGACGAAGACAGTGTCTAATTGGACGTATTTAGGACACGTATTATACAAGGCACGTTTTTTATGTAAGTACCGGATTTTTTTTTAAAGAACCACAACGTCATTTTGACAATAATTTACTTCCTTTAGACGCTACACACCTCAAACAACTTCTCAATATAGTAGCCACCTTTATTAAGGCACTTGTCATAACGGGCCACTAATTTTTGTATACCTTCGTCATCGAACGACGCCGCCTGAGATGAAACTCATGTCTGTACTCCGTCTTTGAGTCATCGTCATCAAAACTCTTGCCACTGCCTCTGATGAAGGAAAATATCGCTTTCATGTTTCGTGCATTTAAGAAACGAATCACGGACCGTATCTCATAGTCGGCGGGCGTATCATCTTGAACTTTTCAACCAATCACTACAAGATGACCATACTATACGAATATCTCTAACGTTTCATGCGGTGAGTCAACATATGGAAAAAAACATCGCAACCGCAGCGCTACACCGGGAATATCCGGCAACGGTGAACGTTATATTTATATAAAGTGATCACTTAAGTCAGCCGAAGACAGGTTGTAAGCCCTGTAATTACCCATACTTCCATATATTTCCATTAAATATAATAAAAAAAATAGCTTGGTCTCTATGAGATATCTATTATTTGTTTAATAGCGGTGCCTTTGTAGGTGAAAATCCAGTTATTGTGTGCTCTTGGACATTTTCAAATATTGCTAACGTAATTTTAGTTGCTTGCTGTTTTTTCATTAGTTGGTTTATAGCAAATTTAGCTAAATGTACCTAATGGGAATTTGTCAACCGAGGCAAGACTAGTGGTTCACAATGGAGTCCTGGTACCGACACTGATAAATGGAAGTGAGGTTTGGAGCTGGCAGAGGAGGAACGAAAGTAGACTGAATGCAGTGGAAATGACATCACTTATGTGAGGTATAGAATCAAAAACAGACGTGTCCAGTTTTTATAGTTTTTGAGTTAAGTATGTACAAATATAAAGAAAATTAATGTCTACAAGACTAGCCTATCGAAATTAGAAAAATATTGCTGAATTTCGTATAAAAGCAGGCTTAAAATTTGCTTGAAACATCAATCGCAGATATGTCCAATAGACAATTAATTCAAACACAGACAACTATGTTTTCAGCTAATAAGACGACAGTATTTGGTCATGTGACCATGGTCATGTGATCATGGTCATGTGGTCATGTTCAATGTGATCTCAAATGAAACAGTTGTAAATGTAACAAGTAAAGTGGACATGTCTGCTTTTGATTCTGGCCCTCACATATGTGACAAATCCATTTATGACAAAGTATAGAATGAAGAAATAAGGAAAGAATGTAATGCTGATCTTAGCATAGTGAGTAAGATTAAGAAATGATTATTAAGGTGGTTTGGTCATATGGAACGGATGAATGAGGAGAGAATGGTAAGAAGGATATATGACGCAAGTGTTGATGGCATCAGAAATAGAGGACGTCCGCGGAAGACTTGGCATGATCAGGTAAACCAGATACTAGAAGTTAGTTCTGTTAGAAGCCACAATGATCGGCGAGCTTGTATGAGAAGATGTATGAATTGAGGTGAGAATTGTGTGTCAGGGCAGAATAATGTGGCGCGATGGTAAGTGTGATAAATCTTGAATTCTACCAGATTCCTTTGGGGTTCTATCCTCCGATTACTGTCTAATTCCTTGGGTCCCAATTCCTTGTAAGTTAAACTCAGTCTTTCCAGGTAACAATATTAAGTTTATTGAAACGTGTTATATAGTAAATATAAATTATATACTTCAGAGATAGACTAGTTATTCTGAAGAGAGCTGTTCCCCCAGAGACGGCCACTTATAAGGTTCGTCCCCCACCACTCATCTACTCACTTTTATGACACACACACACACACACACGCACACATACATTTACAAAGTGACAGTTCTCACAGTAAGTAAGTTTTCGAATTGCCTGCCCACTGTCACCAGTGTTTGTGATCAGCGCGCCCAAATAAATTGCTTCTTGATCTACGTCACATCCTGCCATTTGGGAAGAATGTTGTGTTAAATTAGCATGATCAATAACCAGTACTTTATTTTAAGACCGATTTATTTGTAAACTAAATTCTGTTTGACCAGAATTTTTCTTTTTCAAATGATTTCCAGTTCAATCTATGTATTGGCCGTAAGCGTGATGTCATCGGCAAAACGTTAATTAATTTTTATACTACTATAATAACTACAATAAAGATTGAAAGAGCTTCATTTTAAAACGGTCGTAGTTCTTCAGCTTCTGGAGTTCAGTTAATTGACAGCATACAACTTGCAAGAAGTTGAACGAACGCTCGTGTGTTTGAGAGGCATCCAGTAATTAAAGCTTGGGTGCTGAAGTAGAAATTACCGAGTTACAAATTGGCGAGACTTTGCAATTGGAGACTTAAGCGAACGAATGTATTGAATATCATGCTACGAGAAGACGAGAGATATAAAGTTCGATTTAACATATAATTTTAATTAATACTAATAATATACTCTAGATCATATAGTTTGCGTGTTCGTACGTATCTGAATACATTTATTTATTTATTCATTTAAAACATGCTCGACGCCTTCATGATATGGTGTTGGCGTGTGCACCTTGGACTGCGAGACCAACGATTCAGGAAAATAATTATTTCAATTTTGGGCGTGTTGCCTGGAGAAATTGATGATCACTGGAGATGTTCAAGGATTAGTAACGGGAAACTCTAAGGACAGCTTCTGGGACACGTACATCAACTTGGACTTGGAATTTGGTGTTTAAGAAGATATTTGAATTAATCAACGATTATTAAGGCAAGTTATGAAACAAGTTATATAACATTTTTGTTATATTTTTAATTGATTTATCTATTTTAACACATTTCATTAAGCATACCGTTTTAGGATGGATCAACCCTCGGTATACAAATACTGTTTAAGCGCTTCTGATCCATATGACATATTGAAAGAAATAGCATTGATTTGAATACCTCGCATCCAAATTTGGATTAAGTTGCTCTAATTGCTTATATCATTAGGATCAATGGTCGAATATGAGACGTG
This sequence comes from Eubasilissa splendida, assembly GCA_031772225.1. NCBI lineage: Eukaryota > Metazoa > Arthropoda > Insecta > Trichoptera > Phryganeidae > Eubasilissa > Eubasilissa splendida. The sequence goes on along the minus strand of CM062857.1, from coordinate 19,873,594 downwards.
GGGTTTGACATGATATTCCATTTGACTGACATGTGACTCCTCTTCATCCGAACGTATATTATTTATGACGAACGGAAATCGAAACCGTTCAGAAAGACAGTCGAAGCACTCCAGCGAATTAGCCAGATATGTGGAGCGAGACGTGGGAGAATTAGCATTTCATCGTCTTGTATGACACAAAAGACCTTGACGGGTTCAGTTTCAATATGAGTCTGAAATTGAACATATATTGACATTACCACGACGTATAAGGATTTAGTTTGGACCCTGAACGCCCTTAAATTGCATACATTTTTGAGATACAGACTACCAACAAAGGTTAGATTACTGGAATCAATGACCGTGTTCTTGTCATGGATGACAGTTGAGCTCGCCCCTCCATAAAAATGCAGGCTTCAGTTGCGACTAGGGCATGTAAAATGTAAAAAAAAAACACAACGAGAAGTTACATTTTCGCTAAGTCAGTAAAATATGAGGTTAATATCGGTTATTATATAGGTATTAAAAGGTGATTATAATGGTATTAGGTATAAAACAAAAAATAATAAAAAAGCACATTTTAAGAAAACAAAATAATACAAAGGTGATTCATTTTACATAATTCATACATATTTTACATAACATATTTTCTTTCAAAAGAGAAATTAAAATGAGCCCTAAAATATGTTTAACATGCCTATCATTTAGGCTGAATCTAATTTTAGAGTAGATTATTCCTGCTGACAAGAAAGCTATCTCTGATTGTGTATGAACAGGTTGGAAAGAATTACAAGAATTTCTAGGTCAACAAAGCATGAAATAAACACTCATAAACTCAATCTCTGATTCATTTTTAAATCTTAACCTCACTTTGCTGACTTTAATATAATCATAGATATCCTAAGTTGAGACACAAATATTAACTGTTGACAAAAAATAAAATGAAAAAGTTAAGTTAAATAACAAAACATACACTTTATGAATTGTATTAGGTCATCCCATAAATAATGAGGTATTTTTATATTTCTTTTATTTTTAAAAATTAAGATAAACAAAGATCTTTTTAATCTGAAATATACTCTCCTTCATTTTTCACAATGCTCTTGCATCTTTTTGATAGACTTACAAGGTCCCTCTTCCAAAATTCACTTGTTCGTGACGAAAAATACTCCTCTAGTACTGTTCTGAATTCGTCTATAAAATTCATATTTTTTCCATACAGATGATTTTAAAACCTATAGTATAAATCCGACAGGGCAATGTCCGGTGAATATGGTGGGTGGGGCATCGTTTCCAAAAAAGGTTCATTCCTGAGATGTGACAGCAAAGAAGAGCACACATTCACTCTGCGTGCGATTAGACTATGAAAGTTTGTGAGGAACCCATTGACCCAATTTGCTTTTCCGATGGTTGAATGATCAAATCCAAACTTCTGATTTTGTTTCACCGGGGTTTGTAGGACGTCCTCGCCGAGCTTTACAGATTTTCCAGGATGAGGCTCGTCTTTTAGGCTGTAGTTTCTGGCCCAGAATTTCTGGAATCACCGTTGACACTGGCTTACGCTTTTTGTTCGATCCCCATGTGCTGCATTAATATTCCTGGCACTTTCCGTTGCGTTGTTGCCTTTATTGAATTCATATTGTAAGATATCCCTAATATGCTCCATTGTTACTACCACTATATCTTTGAAAAGATAATTGTTAAAATCGAACTGCACTCTTTAATACTTGTACTAAGAATAAGTAACTATCTGATTTTATTGCAGGTACTAATTTCAATTTTTTTTTTTTTTCCAATTCCTTAGAGTCTACGATACTCTGAGTACTCTACATGCGGCTAGACCGCCTAATCTACAAACTACAAGTGCATCAGCGCTAGTCACTTTGACACTTTTACAAACTACCTTATTATTATAAACATCTGAGTGTTTTATATTATTACATGAATTGGAAGGGTAAAAAATTACTGATAAAAAACCCTCTAAACAATTTACTGGAAGTTAAGTATTTCAAATTATCTAGGCGCGACACTTTATGTACAGTGCCGCCTTATTTTAACATAATCCTTAAATATTTAAACTAAAGGTACTAATTTCACCTGGTGCAGGTATTTATTCCACCCCCCCCCCCTCTCCGACTTTTAGTTCACGTAATTGAAAAAACACATTATATGATCATTATTTCAAAGTAGCATTAAAAACATTATATTTATAAAATATATAAGCATTGAACTAACGAATATATGGGCAAAACTGAATTTGTCAGTGAGCCTGTTTTTGTATTGGTGAGATATTATATCTGATAATTAATCAACTAAACTTTACCACTAGTTCAATTCTAAAAAAAAAAAATCTTTCTAAATATATAGCTTTCAAATAATGGAACGATAGATGCATTGATTTGAAAAGTGTAACATATAGGTTAGAAAATTTGTCGTCAATGTACCATGTGGTGTAGCATAATCGGTTAATGCACGTTCCCCGGATTGGAAGAGATCCAGGTTAAAATCTCGGAAGTAATAACATTATTTTTCGATAAAATTGATTTTATTTGTTTACCTTTCTAATTAATACATTTAATTTGTATTAAGATATAAAAATCAACCTATTTTGGGTTAAATTTGATGTACGAGTATTAGCACTGAATTTTGCAATCGATATATATTTATTGTAAATTCTATATTTACTGATTTAACCACTATTTGTTTTACTCTACAATTCAGTGGACATAATAGATGATTTAAAATTGACGACTCGGTAGTTAAATGCAATACATCTGTATCGTACAGTGTTTTATGACAGATATTAGTATTCTAAATATTTAGATGAAGCGCAGCTGGATGAGGATTTTCTTGGATTAATGTGGAATGTCTAAATTGTTTTACAAAATGATAAGTTGATAAATTCATCTAATGGAAAATGCGTATTGTATATATAATATATTGATAAAAAATTTATAAACTTTAATAAGCATTTAATAATAAACACAGATTCTGGATGATAGACACAATGCTCCCATGAGATTATTCGGAGACAACTTACAAGACAACACACCAAGTCTCAGAGATTCGAGCACTGTTGCATGTTTGCGCCTCACTTTACGCTTGTTGTACGTCAATCATATTGACCGTTGGGTAAAATTGGATTTCTCCTGTAGAAGTTTAAACAGAATACATGTTTGTAATGCCTTCTATATCTTTAACTTTTGAGAATGAAAAGTTGTATGTATCTATGGTTCTAGGTGACGTTTTTGCGTACATTTTGAGTGTCGCAATTAAATCGAATATCGCGTATACGGGTCGGTTTTGCCAATCTCGAGCCAAGGTGATATCTGAATTTATTCCCAGATCAAAATCTCGACAGGCATACGAAGTATTGTGATTTGTCTCAATTAAGTCTCTGAGACTTCGTATGTTATTTCACGGTCACGGGTGTTATTCTTCTTCTTATTTTAAATCCACCCTTCAAGAGTGATTCGTGTCATAAATCAAGTTAAAACTTTATTTTATAGAAAAAAGTATAATATTATAGAATAGGAAATATTATATTACAAGTCAACACTATTGTCATTCAAAAAATTTGTTATCATATGGACTAAATGTGGCGAGTTAAAGGAAAGAAGATGACACAAGTTAACTGGGAGTTGAAAATTACCATTGACGAGATTACTGTAAAAAAACACGTGATCTGCAATGAATAGGCAAAAAAAATATGCTCAAGAGTTTCCTTCTCGGCACCACACTCACACATCTATTAAGTTTAATCTAAATAAATGTGATGCTACCTGGCAATGCCCAATTTACATTCTAGAGAAATTTGATATTGAGTGCGGGGAATAGATTTTTAAATTATTTTAAGCCGATTACCCTTATGATTATTAGGATCCATTTATTGTGCAGTCCAAATAGATTTCGTAAATTTTTTTACCATATTAGGTCTGCCATACATTGAGATATGGAATTGATGAAGGGAAACTCCGGAAAGAATGGCCTACTTGGTCGGTTTTTTAGCACATTTATTCTATGAATTCTCTCATGTGCAAGAATCCAAACGAATGACACCTGTTTATTGCTACTGTACGAATTAAATAGACATCTTCTGATTAGGGGTGTTATTAAGAACCATCATTTTTCGTAACTGTTTCCATTTTCGGTAGCCACTGGTAGACTGGACTACCCGCCCCAGATGTTCCACCAATAACGTTCTAATAAATATGAGTCCAAAGCCATAAATTTCACGCTCGACTTGTCTGTGGCTCGTAATTTATCACTTCGGGACTTAAAAGTCTAATCTATCCAAGATCACTCCAGATGGCGAGCCCCTATTGTTGGGCACTGGGGGATTTATGACGTCAATAAATGGGAAATTAGTGGTTTGTAAACGGACACGCAGCATCTGTATCAGGCGACGTCCGATTCGTCACGGATTGAAGGAGGTAAGCGTCAGTGCAGAGAATACAATCAGTCAGTGTTTTGGTCTGATTTATTTTCTATTTATATATTTACTAATATATATATTTACTAGATATTAACATTTCGGTTATGTAGTATTACTTACTTACCATCACGCAGAGAGGACAGAGCGCAACACATTTTTTCTGACACACAGATTTCGCGTCATAGACATTCATATATCTTCTTATAAAAAATCGCCGGTTATTGTGGCTTCTAATACAACTATCTTCCAGTATCTGGTTTACTTGATCGTGCCAAGTCTTCCGCGGACGTCTTCTATTTATGGTGCCATCAACATTTGCGTTATATATCTTTCTTATCATTCTCTCCTCAGTCATCCGTTCCATATGACCAAACCGCCTAAGTGATTCTCTCTTAATATTACTCACTGTACTAAGATCAGCTTTACATTATTTCCTTATTTATTAGATAGACGCCTAAGTGATCTCATTTACACTGCATTTGGTCTACTTTCGTTACTCCAGGCTTCACTTCCATATATCATTGTCGGTACCAGGACTCCATTGTGGCCTACTGTGGACCAAATTAATAACATTTATATAATTAACTCTTAGGGTCATTTTTCCATGTTTTTCACCATACTTACTAATTGGTGGAATCGCACCTAGGTTCTAGAAACATAAGAACAGGAAAAAGGGACTTAACGAATTCGCTTCTCACGGGTCTCTCAATCACTTCCGGATACAGTGGATTATATCACTATTTCAAATATACTCACGGAGCCTTCGAGGTTGATCACAGCGTTTAACCGTTCCGATTCAAGGTCGCCAATCGACTGACCTCTCGCTAGCGGCGGTGGAGGGAAGAGAAGGTGGGAGGCACTGAACATTACTTCGTTCAAGGTATATAATATAATAGCCTCACATTTATTCAGATCGAACATAATATATTCTCCGATGTGTGAGTGTGGTGCCGAAGAAGAGACCCTTGACCATATCTTTTTTGCTTGTCCACTGCGGATCACAGGTTTTTTTTATCAAAAAAAGTTTTAACTTGATTAATAACGTAAATCACTCTTGAAGGAGTGGATTGTATTAAAAGAAGAAGAAGAAGAATAAGGTATATAATATGTACGTAAGTATAAGTCCCAAACACTAATTATGTATTTTTTAGTCATGTTACTAGGATTATTTTTAAATAAAGATATAATTTTTTTGTCATGGTTTAGTTTTTATTATCTCGATGAAGAAAAGTGATTTTTGTGAAACTGGTTGATTTTTAATATAAAACTAGGGTGATAGAATTGTATACGAAAAAAGTGTATAACTTGAGTAATAAATAAGGGTTAATTTTTTATATCCATATTGTGAAAGATAATGTTATGAACACTATCCAAGTGAATTGATTATTTAATAATATGAATGAAAATTTGTAGTTTGGACATTACACTGGAATTTCTAACAATCTCATTGATTAATTTTACAGCAAGCGTACTTACTGGCGCGGGTACGAGGACAGTATATATATATATATACTCATGATGCATTGTAACAATTAACCACCACCTGTCATCATCACCTTGGTATACATTTGAAAATTTATATTATATTACGGTAATATAGACACGTCTCCTAGAATCGATCGTGGCAGAGCGGGCTAAGGTTGATGTCAGATCATTTTTATTATATCAACTTTTATTTTGTATATTTAGCTAAGATACAAACCGATTTAATTAACAAGATGCCATAATCTGTCGCCAAGCGGCGTTGGAGTGAGGAGTGGGAGTTATAATGTGGATCAATTATAATTTCAATGGATTTTACAGACAGTTTATATATTTTTTAAATATTTTGAATCGACTCTTCCGGAAATTCTGGCCATGACTAAAAACCAAAGTTCTGGCAGTAATATTGATTGGTCAGATATTTTCAAGGAATGTGATGCGTGTTTAAAGTTGGACCATACTTACTTAATTAAACAAATGGGTTAACCAACTGTATTAGATAATTAATGTAATTACTGAGATAGTTAACAAATTAACACACTTCTAATAAATTCATCCCTTTGTGAAACCCAGGAAGTGTAAATACAGTGAGGAGATGGTCATTAGGCTTTCAGGCTTTCGTTTTACGTTATTTATTTATACGACACCGGATGTAACCTCTGCGTAGGGATCGTTAGATCTGTAAAGCGGTGTTTCTCAAAGTAGGATACACGCATCTTTATTCATCTTCATTCTATCAAATGTATTTACGCTTGAGCGATGTCACTTCCACTTTCAGCTTCGCACCGTTATGTGTTAAAAGTAGAGTTTCCAAACCGGTTTACACTAAAACCGGTTAACCGGTTATTTAGACAATTTCTAAATAAATATGAATTAAATATATTAATTATAAAGATATACATATAAAATCAATTTTATCGAAAAATATTGTTGTTGCGCTACCGGGATTCGAACTTGGATCTCTTCCCTAACCGGGGGAGGTGCTTTATCCAACTAAGCTACAGCGGCATTATTTTTAGCGACAATTTTTCGACCCTATATGTTACCTTTTTGAAATCAATACATTTAATCGTTCCATCATTTGACAGAGCCATCTACCTTATTTTTACAGAATCTCAATAATAATTACAACTTCACAATAAGAATGTGTTCTCCTAAAAAAATAATAAAGTTGTATCAATGTGTCCAAAATTTAATAAAAATGAATTGATAATTCTGGCGTCTACTATCAGATTTACTTAAAGGTATTTTGAGATTCTGTAAAAATAAGGTAGATGGCTCTGTCAAATGATGGAACGATTAAATGTATTGATTTCAAAAAGGTAACATATAGGGTCGAAAAATTGTCGCTAAAAATAATGCCGCTATAGCTTAGTTGGATAAAGCACCTCCCCCGGTTAGGGAAGAGATCCAGGTTCGAATCCCGGTAGCGCAACAACAATATTTTTCGATAAAATTGATTTTATATGTATATCTTTATAATTAATATATTTAATTCATATTTAAAATATCACAGACCTATGTTCTGAATAATTACAACTTCACAATAAGAATGTGTTCTCCTAAAAAAAAAAAAATTTCTAAATAAGTCGTTTTTATTTATGCAACCGTATTATTTTTGTTACATTAGGCTATAGCTTCATAAGTATTCTTTTATGACCATCTTGATGCCGATAGTCGAATAACTATTGATTTTTTTTTCTATTCTAAGCAATAATCTTGGGACGCGAAAAATAAAAATATGTTAGACGCACATAAGACAATATGTAAACATATTTTAAAACTGACCACATGGTAATCGAATATATATAACCGTTTTTTGGTTATTTTGAAATTCTTAATACTTTTGAAAGAATAAAGTCTAAAAATGATAAAAATCTCGTCGCTCAGACGTAAATATTTATTTTTGTTTATCATAGTGTGAAGAAGGGTAAATAATACAATTAAAAATTAAATCATGGATGATTACATCATGTAAAAGATTGATATTGTTGATGGTATACATGTGTGATATCCTCAAAAGCTGTGAAGGTAAACATGACATTAGAACATGGGCACTGTAAAAAGTCTTGACAATCGATGAGGTGAAAATATGTGAATGCGGATAAGGTGAGAGTTGTGTTTTCGTAAAGAAAAATGTAACATTTTATCCTCTCTGCCTACTCTACGATGTTAAGTAAACGTTTAATTATATAAATAAGGACCATTTTTCCAAATTAAAAAAATATATATTTTTAAAATGCGTACTTGTAAGAACAGTTTGAGAAACTCTGCCGGACAGAATCTCACAGCTCTGAAACTTTAACCTTGATACCTTGTCCGTATTGGATAAATAAGTCATTATATACAACAATAAATAGAAACTGTAGACGAAGCACATAAATCATTATGTACTGGGTGTTCCAAGTAAGTTTCACCAGTTTGATCTGCCAGCTGGAAACGAGCGGCTGTCATCGACTGTTGCTGCTGGGCCATGCCAGATATTTTACTCTTTCAATTTTAGAGCTGCCCCAAAAAAATACAAATTAAATTATATACCCGTGATAAATATAGTTGGGGTTTTCCTGTTAAATACCACATATTTGGTTCCGCTCGTGCTTCAGCTGGAATCTTTTGTCAGGTGCCAAAATGTTGATTAAAGTATACAAGTCACTTGTATATTAGTTGGATGCTGGTTTAATCTCAATTTCTACGTATTTAATTTATAATTAATTAAAATTTTAAATAAAAGCTGATGCTGGCAAGATTAAGTGAACGCACTATAAAATAGATAGAATATAAACATTAGCTACTGGATGCTGCTGTCCGGTCCAGGATCGGAAACGATCTGGACGCTGCGCGACGGTGGTTCGCCCAGCAAAAATGAATTATTCATTTGACCAACCTGACCAACAAACATTTCCGTGAATTTAATGTACTGTATTAAAATAAATTATATTAAACAATTTTTTTATTACAACTACACAACAAGTACTACCGTAAAACATTTCTTGAAAGAATCTGCAATCGACATAAGACATCCAAAAATTTATAACCAAACACGACACAACATAGCACCATTGCTCTATAATCTCTAATAAACTATCCGCTGACATACCGAAAGAAAACCATCATCTTGTCTCACAAAACTTTAATTTTAATTAAATAATAATAAATCAAAATTTCACTTAGGAGAACACATTCTTATTGTGAAGTTGTAATTATTCAGAACAGACGGTCTGTGATATTTTCAATATATCAATTAGAAAGATATAGATACAAAATAAATTTTATTGAAAAATATTGTTGTTGCGCCACCGGGATTTGAACCTGGATCTCTTTCCAAACCGGGGAAGGTGCATTATCCAACTAAGCTACAGCGACAATATTTTTAGCGACAAATTTTCGAACCTATATAAATATGGCCAAAAAAGTAGTTTTTTAAGCAGAATAAGAAAGAAATTTAATCTAAAAACATCGAAATTAGTGTATAATTCTATTGTCACTCCTCATATAAATTATTGTTCAACAGTACTATTTTTTGGGATATGAAGCTGAGAAGAAAAAAATTTAAATAATCGTTAGGTAATTTCTTCTTTCTTCCTCTGCTTCATGTTCAGGGGGGAGGCATCTTTAAATATTGACAAGTCAAATGGTTATGAAATGAAAGAATATTTTTATATAAGAAAATTTATAATCTATATTTTAAGATGCTTGTATGTATTATAAGTGGAAAATGAGCAATTTACTTTAATACTTATAAATATGGCTATTCAAAAATAATTACAATAAAATTAACATTATGTATTTGTGTTCATCGTGCCAGCATTAATTTCTCTGCCAAATTGTCTATGTTGACGCTTGTCTGATGTTGATTATTCAGGTCCCTCACGTAAGGGATTACCTCTTAGGATGGTGATGGATCCTGGACGTGAAGTGTGGTCAGCTCCTTGTGGTGCCAGCGTAGGGTGACGGAGTTTAGGCTTGTAGTTGATGACAAGACGATGCCCAATTATCCAGGCAAACCGGGACTCTGGACGCGATATTCTTATGCTATAGCGACAGTCTGTTCTCGCTACACCGATTATATTTATCAACTTTTTATAGATCCAACGGGACCCTTTTTGATACTTTCACATTTACGATTAATCGCAGAGAACATTACAGTCTAAGCTTAAACTCGAGGCGCACAGTTTAAATTTTCTCCGGAATTACAATCTATGAAGCGCTTACTTGATACTTTTAGAGACGATTTTGATTTTATTTTCTAATTGAAAATAACATCTCGTCTTAGACGGAGCCACTTCTCACAGCGGAGAATATCAGAAGACTGGTCGCCTATGGTGATGCATACCTCAAGGTGCATTTGCCTACGTGACTCTAGTCACGTTCGCCGGATTACCGCCGCTGTATTCGCCGCTATACCCAAGCTGTGTCGGTCCACCTGCGTCTAATAATACCGAGTTTTTATGACCGTCCGTTCCTTACTTTGACTAAGTGCTTTTGTATCCTTGAACAAAATATTGTTTTGGGTAATTTTGCATTCTAACATAATTCAGAATAGAGCAATAAGGACTATTTTAAGATGTAATAGACATACAATAATAAGTTATATGCTAAAACAACTAAAATGAATGACCGTTAAACAAAAAGTTATTTAAAATGTTTTAGTATTGATATACAAAATTAAAAATTGATTATTGTGTTTTACGTATCCTACGAGAAGTCGGTGGGATTTTAGACTTCCACAAACAAATTTGGCTGGGACACAAAATAGTTTATACATACTATAAAGATTTCAAATTGTTCAATGAACTGCCAGCAAATGTGAAGGAAGCAACTGGTCTTGCTACTTTTCCTAGGTTATGTACAGAATATGTAATATCTAAATTTAATAACTGATCATTTTTCATGTGTTTAATTTCTTTTGTATTTATAATCTCTTTACCTAAAGCTAATTGATATACCATATAATTTTTTTATTTCTTTATGTTAGTGTTATTATGTAATAGTATTATAATTTTTACTACTAAATAAAATATATACATTATACATATATACATGAGTACATGCAATTTATAAGTATTGTTCTTCTGTTTCTGCACTTATAATGGTGGCTGTTTGGCAGTGTTATTAATATTTTTTATTTCAAATTCTAAATATTGATAATGATATTGGAGGTAAAAGAATCCCAGTTATGTTACATTATGACTTACGTCTTATATAAAGCATAATACAAAACGTGTAATAAGTGTAGCATTGTGATGCTGGTGTTATGAAAATAATAAAATACTATTAAGGAGAACACATTCTAATTATGAATATGTAATTATTCAAAACATAGGTCTGTGATATTCTAAAAACTAATTAAATGTATTAATTAAAAAGATATACATATAAAATCAATTTATCGAAAAATATTGTTGTTACCACAGGGATTCGAATCTGGATCTCTTCCAAATAATGGAACGATAAATGTTTTAATTTGAACAATGTAATATATAGTTTCAGAAATTTGTCGTCATAGTACAGTGTGTTGTAGCATAATCGGTTAATGCACGTTCCCCGGATTGGAAGAGATCCAGATTCGAATCCCGGTAGGAACAACAATATCTTTCTAATTAATACATTTAATTAGTATTTAGAATAAAATTCCAATAACAATGGTTGTGGCCACACAGCGACCACCAAATCGCGACTATGAAACAACAAGATGCCACCTGATGTTTTGTTCAAAATTGATTTAAACAAATCAAAATAATTGACTGACTTGATTGAATATTGATAATGACTGACAATAATTTTCTTTTTAAAACCGTAAGATTTTCTAGTAGTATATTAGATAACGAGAAAACAAAGTTATTTTTAGAAGCACTTTTAATAATTTAGAACAATTGACTTGAATATAAATAAAATGTTTGTACATTATATAACGTGTCTGGAATCAGGAATCAGTTTTCTGTATTGCTTTAAATTATAAAGCAACATGTTTGTAAAAATTTAACCTTGTAGGCGATGAACCAACAACTCATTTAAAAATGTATAGCTCGATATCTCAGTTTGACGTAAATATCAGATGATACCTTGTTGTTCTAAGAGCACGTAATAACTACTAAAAAATGTCCTTCGCAGTGCCTGGCAACAACAATCGGCGATACGCTTTATATATACTCGATTTATATATTCTGCGAGCACTACGATATGGAATTGGCGTTTTTTCGTATTTTTATAAATGGTTTTTTTGACAAAACCTAGTCCGACATTTCGGCATGTATTAACGTGCCATTGTCAAGGCGTTGCATAAAAAAGTTACGGTACAACCAAACTTATTCGCAAAAGCTATGTCTCACTTTATGTGTGCTTGTATATATACATACACAGACATAAAGAGAGATTTATATCTCCTCCTACATTAAAGTGGTTAAAAACAAAGTTTTAAATAATGTATATTATATTGAATAAAAACCTCAATATAAAATTTTCATTAAAAATTACAAAAATATATAAAATACTAAAACATCACAGACCGTCTGTTCTGAATAATTACAACTTCACAATAAGAATGTGTTCTCCTTAACAAATATATATGTTTAATTAAAGGTTTTTACGAGCACTAGCAGCATATGGAACTAGCGTCCCTTTTGGGTTAACGCTATCTAACCCAGAAGAGACGCTAGTTCAATATATATATTTGCAGATGTTATTATGTAACAAGTCTTACAATAAGTTATTTCTGCTAACCAATAAGGAATATAATATTCAGATGATTTAATAGCATATACGCGTATAATTGGTGTACATTTAAAAAAAGGCAAAATACTTCCTGAGCTTTGACTGAAATATGCAGTATTCATTAGAATGATGTAGTAAATACCTGTACTGATTTAGTTTCCTTTGAAGGGAATTCAAAGAAACTGCGATCTCCGGGAATATACTCGTATAAACTCCTATTTATATTTACCAGGCATTAGGTTTAACTATCAATTTTGGGCTGAGCAATGCCGGTTGACTGCCGCTAAATGAAACATCCAAACCCAATGTATCTTAAAAGGTTTTGAACCCTTCAATGGATCTCGAAACGTCTGGCAAATAGTGTACTAGAAATATCTTCACAAGAATATCTAAGGGGCCGTGAAAATCAGAGTATCTGTTTCCATATGATGGGCAATATATTTTGATGTCGCTAATAACATCGAACGTAACCAAAGATAATTTTTGTTATTTATATTTTCTATTTTATCATAGATCGCTACCATTATTTAAACGTAATGATTCATGGTTTTAATACTTTACCACGTACCTTAAAGAAGGTCGGTGGTTCGACGCCTCAACAAGACACCTCCAGCTATTGCTATCATCTGCTGTCATATGAGTCAGAAATGATAATTGAGAGATTGCTCGTGTACAATATTTTAATGTTTCTAGCCTTATTTTAATATTTGCAAATATTTGTTTCAATTATATTTTCCAAATCTAATAGACAATGAACGAACGAAACTTTATAGATGATTCGTTTGTACGTCCGTCACACTTTTAATAACGAAGCCAATGTGTAAATTGAAAGAAAATACCTTTTTTATACTGTTTTTATTGACGAAATTTCAACGAAGTGGTTATATACATGTAATAGAAAAAGTCATAGTATCAAAAAACTATTTTTAATTTTAATAAAAATTAAAAAATATATTTTTCGCTTTGTCAATCTCCGATAATAAGTTATTATTTTTCATACTTTGAGGGGGAGTTATAACCTTACATCTTACTGATCACAGCAAACAGATGAAAAAAAATGCTTCGATATGTTTTCCGCAACAATAATTTAATTACATATGTAATTGATAGGAAAATGGAAATAACGAGAGGAAGACGTGGGCCAACGGAGGGTTTGATGTAGCGACTGTTGGGGTGGGGTGACGAGGAAGCAACAGAAACTAAAGATCTTACCAAAATAACGGAATTAATAGAATAAATAATAATAATATTGGATAATTTGTATAGCGCCATTTTTGTAAAAACTTTCACCTCAAAGGGGCTTTACACATAAATTGTTTATAGTACATTATCTTTGTTTTTTAAAATTAAAAATTGTTATATTCACTTATGATAATGATTTTTTGAAAAGGTGCGTTTTTAGTTTCTTCTTAAATAAAATCTGTGATGCACTGTTTCTTATAACGAAGGGCAAAGTGTTCCATAGTTTTGGGCCTGCCACCGCAAATGCCCGTTCACTAAATTTAGACTTCTGGAAACGGTTAGTCGGTTCTACAACCCTTCCAGCGGCTGTAGTGGAGGCTGGCCTGAGAGTTTGACGTCTACCATTCAAATTGTCTGGGATACAAAGTTCTTGAAGATACAGAGGCATCATATTATGTGTCGCCTTATATATTAACCAGTAAAATTTAAATGTAACTATTTTCAGGAAATCGGAGCCAATGTAGCTGATGTAAATGGGATATTATATGAGAGAATTTGAAAACTCCATATATTATTCATGCTGCCGCATTTAGAACAGATTGTAATCTATCCAGCTGAAACATTGGCAGGCCAACATAGATGCTGTTACAATAGTCCACACGTGATACTACAAATGCATTTATAAGTAGACGGGCTGCCTCAAGTGGCAGATGTCTCCGAATACTTTTAATCTGTCTAGATGATAAAAGCATGAACTGCACTTTGCTGATTTGTGTATTCATTGAAAGATCTTGAAATTGAAATTGAAAGAAAGCGATTATCGCTTGAATCAACGCCATCTGCTGGATTTTCCGTAATTTGATCAGCACCATCTAGTAGCCGCTTTATGCACATTTGCTGAGAATTTGACCCGAAAAATAAATTAACATTTTTTAAAGCATTTTTATTCTCGATGATATTAAAATAGATTTACATCAATTATTTATGCTAGAATGTGTTTTTTACGCAAATGAAGTTTTAATAAGATAAATAAATACGCCCATAATTATGTTCTTTTATTTCGTGTATTGTGATATCGTGCGGCGAATGCGCATTAGTAATGAAACTGTGATCACAGTCACAGTTTTCAGTCACTGATATTATCGAATACCATTCACAATCACATCAGTGAGTCTAGAGTAGCTTTTTTTCCCATCACTACTATCATCGCCAATTGCCTCATTTGGGTGTACAACTTGGCTAGGCGTGCTCTGCTCTGCCAAATGGCGATATGTGTCTATCACAAAATGAATGGCGGTGGTAAAGAAATGACTTGAACCCGGACAGGAAAGAGCAGTCCTTGAAAGTTGAAAAAAATAATTTTACACAAATGTGCAAATGCAAAAGAATGCAGAAAATATAAACGATAATGGAATTCATCATAAAAACATAATACGATTCTTTGCTATCTATTACTGTCAATATTCTCACAAAATTGATGGCAGGTATTTTTCTTCTTCGCCGTAGCAATTTCGGTTATCACATCATTGACAGCTCTTTTTCGAAGAGAATATAATATTTTATATACTTTGGGCAATTTAACAGTACCGTTACACGGCCGGAGAAATTCTTCTGCATAATATATCAAACATGTTTTTATCTCAAAGCCTCGCGCGATCATCGTGAATATCTCAACATAAATAAAAAAAGATGCCTTTAAAATGTTTAACATTTTCTAAAATTGTTCACTCCAACAATATAATTTTCCAATGTTTGATTATCAGATAGAATGTTATAATTCTTTTAACTACCAGTATACTCATATGCATGATTAGAAAGGATATTCTAAATAATTGAAGTAATAGCAGGAAAAAAAATAATAAATATCTCACAGAGACGAAGCTGTTTTTTATTATATTTAATGGAACAAATGTATGAAAGTATGGGTAATTACTGGCCTTACGACATGTATTGAAAATATAATTAAATTCTGATTGTGACATCTACACTGTTTCAGGAAAATGAATATGAAATTTAGTCCATAGATGGCGATAGTGTAGTTGTACTCGAAGTGTTTCCATATATACAACTTTCAAAAATTTGATAGATTTGGAGATTGATTAATAGATGAGAATGGTGAACGTTATATTAAAAGTCGTTACGCCCTGTAATTACCCATACTTCCAAATATTTTTTTCATTAAGTATAATAAAAAATAGCTTCATCTCTATGAGATATCTATTTTATGTTTAATGAATGAATTAATTAGATTAATAAAATTTGTGTAACATAATAATATAAATTACTGCTAAAAACATAACTAATAATTAAACATTAATAAAATATGACAAATAAACATAAGTAAGGTAGTAACAGTTTTTTTTCAGGTTTATGAGTTTGAACATTTATGATGAATGAAAAGTGTGTATAACCTTCCGTACGATTATAATTTCCGGATGAGCGGTTAAGCCGCTAATAGGTTAACTGAATAATTAAAAGCACTTATGCTGTTCTTTAAACTGACGGGGGTGGATGTGGAATAATCATAGTCAAGTAATTAAAGTGTGGTGTAGTATCCTCGCCCTGATCCGATAATTGCTGGCTGGATTAATTATTATACATTTATTAGACAGATTAAAAGCAGATAAATGTCACCATATAGGTATTAATAATTTAAAAAAATGTTGACATGTCTAAAAATTATTTATAATTATCTACGTTGTGAGGCGTAGCCCGCCACGACTTGGAAGCGTCGTTGTGAAGCGTGTTCTGGCGGACTATCCTTCACTGACCAGCAACAGGGGAGAGCATGAGTGTGAGATAGTGAATCAGAAGATACTTACTTACTGTAATATCGTGACCCACCTTAACCATCTTCTGGGAAAATAAACTGTACTAAACAGCAAATTTGTGAATGGTGATATTTCATAATAAAAACATTACTAATAAATTTTACGTTAAATTTTATGGAGAGAACAAAGAAAACAGAAAATTATAGGAATTATTACTTTATTAATAAATAAAATAAAATTACGGACGTACAAAATAGGTGGCGACGACAATAATAATAGTATATAAAAGTGCGTCGACCTTGGGCGATTTCTCTTGCGTCTGCCGTAAAAAATCATTATCATCTTCTTGCATCCTTCTATTTTGGTGTCCTGAGAGTAGCATCCACCGCCGTTTCCGATTGCCTGGCAATTGGTCAGGAAACTCCTTCAACCGACGGTTCACGTATGAATCTTCTTCTCCCAGGCAGACCATGATGAGAAACGACAAGAGATAATGGCACGAAAATGTAATGTGAAGTAAGAAGACAGAAAGAAAGAAGAAAGTACAAAAGGAAAAGAAAGAAGAAAATAAGTAAAAGAAGATAAATTAAATTATTTCCTACAACAATAGGAATTTTTACGATACAATTAGGATTCGTAATGCTAGAAATGAGTGCTTGTAAAATCGAAATATTATTTGGATTTTTACCATTCTAATTTCTCTATGGCGCGACGTCCATACGCTCTCTGGCGTTGGCTCTGCGCCTGGATCTCGTATGGGCTCCATCCTCAGCATATCTTCTAATGCGAATTGAACAGAATGGCGGCAGCAGCCGAATAGCTACCCGCGGCCGACCCCGTAATTACTTATTCTATTTAACCAGGGTGTTACTAGTTAAACTAGGTACTAACATTACATTCTTCTTCTGCCAAGAATTTGTAACGTTATAACGTATATATTAATTTCTTTAATAAAATCTTGACTAAATTTGCTGACCAGGGGCATTAAATTTTCCTTGGGCCTCATTAGAAACTTAGTGTATGTCAATAATGATCATTATCATCTTTATACCTGGTTTTACAACCCGATATGGGTCCTGGCGTCCTGCCTTTGCACTGGGCTGCTTCCCTTCAATTACTGACGTCTAGAATGTATTGATCTGTATTTATATTCTATTACCTTCTCATTTTGGGTCTACCTATTTTTCATTTTCTTTCAGGTTTATTATTCAGCATTATTATCAGGGGTTCCGCATCATCTGTCTGGCCTACCTAATTTTATGAATTTTGTATCTTTCGGCCCGTCATATTTTCTTTGTCAGCTCCAAAAATACCTTCGTTCAATTGTCAAATGTTATAATTCATCTAAATTAATATTTTTTATTTTATTAAAATACTCACTGTTTTTATTATTATTGATATAATTTTACAGTTGGTTGTGAGTGGTATTAACTTCTACCATAGTACAAGGAGCGCAGACTAAGATTGGAGTGTAGGCGGCCACGTTTAAATTGTTGCACCCAGTCGGCATCCTATGTCTATATGGCTGATGAAAGTTGCGTTGCAAGTAACGCCTTGCTGGGTACGTTCAGCTTCGCTGTGCGGTCTCTAGATGACGAGAGAGGAGAATATTTTTAAATACTATATGTACTTGAATAAATTAAAAATACATCTATCTAGTGTTGCATTATTTTTCTTTGTTAGAGTTCAGGTTCTGGTTCCAGGTTCTGATGTATATATGTTAAATAATGGTCTCATTAGAGTTTTGTACAGACATTTCTAGAGATAGTTGAGATAGGTAACATCTAGAATTTAAAAAAAAAAACAGACCATAATGTACGGTACCTACTCACAATGAATTTAAAAAAACATTTTAATAATATCATATTATATTAGTAATACTTTATTTGAGTTAAGAGAACTGCCCATTAAGTTCGTAGAATACTTTTCGTACGCGTTATGTGGCAACACTGCGACTTTGGAAATGAGCTGGGTGCGGAATAAGACCGGATTAAACTTGTTCCCGAATGGAGTTAATAACACCGGAATTTAAAGTTATTCCTGAAAGATAAACCGTTAGTGTAGAATTATTATTACATTAGATAACGATAGCTCAATGATCCACCAGGGCAATACACTGCCATAATTGTGAAGGACTTTTTAATCAAAAATCGTATCAACAAATAATCACCAACTTATTTATATTTGTCAAAATCAAAAAGTACACAAAGGAAGTCACGAGCGGAGCTGTAACGGATTACGACGCGTGCTCTAAACAGCCTTTGAACGAATGATTACTTCCTGCTATTAAAAAAATCATTGGATCAAGTGTACGGCTTTAGAAGAAGACAATTTTGAAGGAGATTGTGTACTTTATTGTCAGTTCTCGTATAAACATGACGATTTAAGAGAATAAAGTTATAAAATATATTATTTTATTTATTTCGATAGTGTTGCAGCAATAAGAGCAATCGAGTGAGTATTTGGTGTCAAATAATACGTAATTTTACGGTGAATTTGATTCCTTCAGTTAGAAGCAACGGTTGATCGTTATTTCAAGTTCTATCTAAGTATCATTGAGCGCAGACAGCGTTTGAATAGTCAGGTCCGACAGTGCGCGATCGGTCGTCCGTATATTAACCAATCCAATCAGTGAAGTTACACAGATACTCGGTAATACCCTTGTTCATCACCACAGAGGCTCAACATGATGGTTGGTATTGCCACTTGGTCACATCTGAATGTACAGGTTATATATTTTTTTTATAATTCTGTATTTCAATATCATGTGTGGCTGGTTAACAAAAAAAAACCGTAATTTAATTTAAAAATAACGTATTTTAAATGGAAATATTGTCGGACTCGATAGTGATGTAATCTGTTACCTCTAGATCAGAAAGCTAGCTTCTAGAACCTAGTCTATCAGAACCGTCTAATAAATAAGTATTACAGAATATTATAACTGTGTATATTTATAAGTCTCTCGGTGCATTTATTTATAATGTTTACATTTAAAAAATAATATAAATAAAAAATAATTTAAATATGAATTAAATATATTAATTATAAAGATATACATATAAAATCAATTTTATCGAAAAATATTGTTGTTGCGCCACCGGGATTCGAACCTGGATCTCTTTCCTAACTGGGGAAGGTGCTTTATCCAACTAAGCTACAGCGACATTATTTTTAGCGACAATTTTGTCGCAAGCTACAGCGACATTATTTTTAGCGACAATTTTGTCGCTAAAATAATAATAATAATGTCGCTGTAGCTTAGTTGGATAAAGCACCTTCCCCGGTTAGGAAAGAGATCCAGGTTCGAATCCCGGTGGCGCAACGACACTATTTTTCGATAAAATTGATTTTATAAGTATATCTTTATAATTAATATATTTAATTCATATTTAAAATGTCACAGACCTATGTTCTGAATAATTACAACTTCACAATAAGAATGTGTTCTCCTAAAAAAATAATTTAATAATATTTTGTAAATACCTACATTTATTATTATTTGATCAATTTTGTCATGATCCGTAAATACATTATCCTTAAAACATCTTGTCAGTGTTTTCGTATACATTTTAAATATAAATACGGTAATATAAAGGCGTCTCGTATAACTTAAATGTGTGTTCTAAAATGTTTTACTAGATATCAGATTTTGGAAGCGCCGGTTTAAATCGTCGACTGGTCATTCATTTTTTACAACTTTAATTTAATTAAAATTATTTTTAGAATGTTTAATTGTTATCAATGTGCTTTCTGAATTTAATGTGATAACGAATCTCACGTCAAATTGTACAGGTGTGGCTCTGGCACGATGATACCGGAGCCAACATATGATGGTATTGAGATGTTAATATCTGAATGTAATTAAAAAAAGAAGTAATATTGACCAATAACCAAAACAACTCTCAAAACGATGCGGAATAAGGTGTAAATAAATAAAGATTATGTTTTACTATGATAGACAACTTCTCTTTTTTTGATATATTATTATTTCAACATTGAAAAATAGAACCAGGGAAACACTGAATATGATTGAGAAGCGGCCACTACCTAATTATATTTATTTAATCATTTAATGTATCTATCTATAATAACCTAGTTGTATATATATAATAAGTATCTAAGAGTAAGTAATTTATTATATATTTGTAAAAATTATTGATTAAATATAACAAATTAGATGAATCAATTAGAAAGATATATTCAGAAAAATTCTAGATACTATCGAAAAAATATTTGGTTATCACCAGGATTCGAACTCGGATATTTGATCATACCAATTTTAAATTTGCTTTAAATACCATAAAATTTGGTTCTAAAATTGCAATTTCGCTAAAAATGTGTTTTCATTATAAAATTTAATAAACAATAAAAATATAATAATACAAATTAAATGATTAATTAGAAAGATATTTTTTAGATAAATTGATTTTATATGTCTATCTATCTAATTTGTACATTCAATTTGTATTAAAAATATCCCAATAGGTCTGTAAAATTGCAACTTCACAATAAGAATGTGTTCTCCTTAAAAAAAACATATATATATATATATATGTACGTAACGTAATATCTTAACGTAAAATATAGCATTACTATGTAAATGTTTAAAGTAAAGATTTTTCGCAATACTAAAAGCTTACATAATAGGGTGACAATATTTAGTAACAGAATATACATTTATGTAGAATATTTGGTCCATCAGTGTTGAAGCTATGTTGGTTCGTTAGTCGTATAGTAACTATTTGAATTGTTATTTGGCGTCCTGGGATACGGGTTAGTAATGTAACATATCCCCTTTCTCCAAGAACCCTTTAGCCAGCCACCGTCTGGTGGATGATGAGGTCTGCCTAAATCATTGTCTCCCGAGTAGAAGTTATGTCACGAAAAAGGGTTCAGCCTTTGTTTCAACATACTGAGGGCGAAATGTTTCTGCCATTTATACTAATCCGAAGGGATATAATTTTTGGTGTTTAACATTTCAATTTTGCTCTTTTAGCCCGCATGGGATCCGCCATGCCAGAGGTCATTCATAGCGACCTTGGCCAGTAAACTTCACGTGGGATATAACATATTTAAGTAATTAAATAAATTTCTACTTTTAACTAATGATATTAAATTAAGTGAATACTTATCTGAATAAATTTATATTTATATGAAATTCTGTTATCATACTAGGCAGAATTTATTTCAGTGTGATGGTTTTATTTGTAACAAAAGGAATTTGCATAATTTTTTATACTTTCTTATCGTTCCCTTTATTATAATTAATATTTTATATTTTCACTGTTTCTTTATAAATATTTATTTATATAATAAAATATAAATGTTGTATTTTTATTTTACTTTAGAAAATTAATTCGCAAAAAATGAGTTATAAATATGATACATACATTTCTTCTTTGTTTTTTCTAAATACTTTTACTATTTATACAAACTTTTATATTTTTACTTATATATTTATATAAATATTTTATTAATTTGGGATGTGTATTTTTTACAACTCATGAACAATAATCATATTATTTACTTTTAGATCTTTTGTAAGAAATAAACAGTTATGATGGAATAATTACACTATGTTTTTAATTGCTTGTGTTTTTATATATATAATATCTTTGTATAATTTTCTATAAATAATCTTTGCCTTTGTTCGAAAATCTGTCCGTAATAAGGATATTATTGCTTTTATAACATTTTTGTTAATGATTATCGCATCATATAAATATGTAATAATTTTTTTTTTAATGAGCCGTGTCCACGGACGAGATTGTTGTAAGATTTTCGACATGAGATAATCTCTAGAATGGGTTTTGATTCTATGAGACAACTCACGGCTTTTGCAGTCCTCGTGTATACACCGTATGTGTCAGTATCGCTATATTGCGTCTCACTTCACTCGTGTTGTATGTCATATGTCAGTCCATAGATCATTGATGTCCTGCCGGCAGTTAGATGAATTTAAATCTCTCCAGCAGCATCCTTGAAATGTTTCAATTTTTCAAATATCTGACAGTAGATTTCTTTATTTACTATAATTTAATTACTAATATTTTAAATACGTTGTATAATACTTCACAATAATTATTGACTAGACAGAGTAAGCAGTAAGCAGCTCAATATTAAAAGCAGGTATATACTTGAATTTGAGAATATAATAAAAATTATAATATACTTGTATATAATGTTCTGTACTTCACAGTAATTATATTATAAGTGGATATATTTACCAGCTCATCATTAGAAGCAGGTGTATTCGCAAACAAAAAATAATTAAATGCCATATTAAATACATGTATTACTTGTATAGAAAATCTTTTTGGATTCGAAAAATAATATATATATTCAGTTACATATAATAAAATTAAAAAACTCCTAACCACTATATTGCCGAAAAACACGCGAAAGTATCAGTTTAAAAATATTTTAAGGTATTTTTTTACACTACTTGAGTAAATATATTATTTAATAAAATTTAATATTAGTATTAAAATTTTATATTACGAAAGTGTAAATAATAAATACATCAAAAATAAAAATCAAAGCATTAAATCATTACAAAAAAACGGCATTATAAACTTATATGATAATTTGACCCTACAGTCTGCTAGGGGAGTGGTTAAGAAGGCAGAGTAGTGTTTAGCATGTAAGAGATACTCAAATCAATATTCGATGCCTCTAAATCTTTTTGATTTCAGAAATGTTTCCGAAAGTAAAGTAAAGTAAAGGTAAAATAAAGCAAAAGATAAAGGTGGGAGATATACAAATTTTCTAACACGATTTCACAATTTCACAATTTTCTATTTCTAACGTAGTTTAGTGACAAAGTTTACTGGGCAACCCGCTGAATAAATATTTTCTGTGTTAATTAAAACATTATTTATAAAAAATACTAATAAACCTTGTAAAATAATTTCGAAAAATGTAATAAAAATTCAAATAAAATGAAAGCCTAGAATATTTCAGAGAGTTAATTAAAATATGTCTTAAATATTATGAAAATTAAAAAACTCTAAAAATATTATTTTCTATGAATTTTTACACAAACAACAGTAAAATTACTTATTAACCTTTTAACAAATAACATTTAAACAATATTCAATATATATATATATATATAATAGTTCTGCCTACCTCGATCATATAAATAAATAAACAAATAAGTATTTTGCAGCTGATAAAAATTATGATTCTAGGAATTTTGTATGTCAAAATTTAAACGCCAATCATTTGAACGTTGGTAAAAAAGTTCAAATCAAAGAATATTTAAAAAAAGATCATTATTACAAACACAAATACACAAAAAATTGATCATTTTTAATAAAGAAAATTGATCAAATAATAACATCCAACATTATTTAAAAGATTGTTAAATATTAGATGCTAGCATCTACTTGATATATGTTTACTTTAGTAGGCATTTCATACTTAATAAAAGAATAACATTAAACTATAACCAAATTGCCTCATGAATTCGCATCAATTCGCTCTGATCTATCTGCGTTACTATTTGTTAATTCTACGGTTCCTGGCTGTCTACGCTAGATGAAAATTTACACTCAATCCAATATTCGGATGTTCTGCGTATTCAAGGAGGTATTATAAATTGAAGGTCAAGGTCAAGGACTGAGTTAGGGAAAAGGTAGGGAGGCTAGGGAACACCGAGAGCGTATGGCTTCGTGTATTGATATTTCGTAACGATATAAAGAAGTGAGAATACTCATTGGATAATATCGAATACGATTAACGTAATTTAAGTTCATAACGTTGGGTAGATTTCGATATTAATACTTCATTTTTTTTTATAGATTATAAATATAACGATGCTACGATGATGAAAGATGTGGAAATTGACTTGATCCAAGATTATTAATACATATTAAATGTATTAATTAGAAAGATGTATATATAAAATCAATTTATCAAAAAATATTGTCGTAACCGGAATTCGAACCTGGATCTCTTCCTATCCGGGGAAATGCATTCACCGATTAGCAGTAAGTTGATCAGTTGACAAATTTTCGAACTCATATGTTACACTTTGAAATTGAAACATCTGTCGTTCTATTATTTGAAAGCCATCTTCTTTATATTTACGGAATCTCAAACACCTTTGAGTAATCCGATAGGAGACGCTAGAATTAATTGATAATTCATTTTTATTAAATTTTGGAAACATTAATACAACTTGTATATTTTTTAAGAGAACGCATTCTTATTGTGAAGTTATTATTAAAAATATCGCGGACCTATGTTCTGTAAAAATTGCAACCTAACAATAAAATGTATTTTCATTAAAAAAACAAAATCATTTTTTATT
Organism: Eubasilissa splendida; assembly: GCA_031772225.1. Classification (NCBI taxonomy): domain Eukaryota; kingdom Metazoa; phylum Arthropoda; class Insecta; order Trichoptera; family Phryganeidae; genus Eubasilissa; species Eubasilissa splendida. The sequence continues at coordinate 19,848,717 of CM062857.1, read as the reverse complement.
TTTTTATAATAGGACTTGTGGTTAAATTTATTTGGTTATTTATTATATTTTGGTAAGTTTTACATGCTTTATTTATTTCAATTTCCACATCTTTCATCATCGTAACAATTTAAGTAAAGTACTAGATTTATTTTTAAAATACTTATTATTTTAATTTAATAAAAATATAAATAGATTTCTTTAAACATTACAATAACTTGACATATATGTTTTCGATTAGTCAATTTGACATGCTGAAGAAGGAAATGGTATTTTCCGAAACCGGATAGTGTTTTAAAATGACTTAATAAGTGATTATTAAAAACAAATTTAAAAAAGTGAACATGTAAAACCACAAAGAGTATTTAAGAAAAAAAAACTTCCTATTGCAGAGGGTCTCAAAATGCAATATACAGAAAATTTAAATGTACTCTTTTGGAATATGGTCAAGAGACTTCTAAATCATATACTGTTATACAAAAATGTTTTATATACTCATATAATGTAACCGATTTAGTGGAGATTATGACTCCCAACGTTCTTATTTGATATAAAACTAATAAAATTGATTTTGTCGATATCTCGGCTAAGTTATCGAACTTAGCCGATAACGATTTAATGATAACTGACCTGATCCGGTATACTTAATCAAAATGGTGGTTACTCAAAAAAAAAATCCACTCCGTTTATCCTTTCTTAAAGTAAAAATGAAAAAAAAACCTTTTTTTATTCTCATGTTTCATCTGATCTGATAAAAAAAATGGAACTTGTGTTGCCCCATATTGCCATTTCCAAATGTGAACAGTTTATAAGATATTTAAGTTTATTAAATAATATTCAAAATTTTAACTTCAAAGTTATATAACAAAAAAATACACCATGGATGGTTGTATTTTTTTTTTATTATTCTTAGACAACATGCTCACATGTTATTATGAACCATAAATACAGTACAATTTGTTAATACTTTCGAGTAGCACATTAAAACTCTATAATGTTATAATAAAAATTGATTTTCTTTTCTGGAAATAAGCAAGCTTCTCAAAAATTTGACTGAGCAAATAAGTGTACAAAATATTAGCAATTTGAATATGTTCAAGAACACACAATTACTGAATTTTCACATACAAAGGGGCACTGTTATTAAACAAATTATAGATATCTCATAGACACGAAGCTATTTTTGATATATTTCATGAAAAAATATGGAAGTATGGGTAATTAAAGGGCTTACGACCTGTCTTCGGCTGGCTTAAGTGATCACAAATGTAACGTCCACTATTCTCACCCATTAATCAATCTCCATATCTATAAAATTTTTGGAAGTTGTATATATGTTACTATGTGGAAAAACGTCGAGTACAACTACGCTATCGCCATCTATAGACTAAATTTGAAAATTCATTTCCCTTAAACAGTAATTTTTTAAGTATTAGCTTACGACTCCTACTATTGCGTCTTTAAAATAATGTATCAAATTACCAGTACTCCAGTATAGTACAAATTCGTAAGACCGTTAATATTGGACCAAAAGAAAAATGTAAAAACACACTTTTACACACATATGAAATCTATCCGATTCTTGTAGCCAGTGTCAGCTGATTTTTTTAATTGTCACATAAAGAGATACAACTGATATTTGTTTAAAAGTGTTGTATTTGAGTGGCGAAAAAAAAAAAAAGAAGTTTCATAGCTTGAGGTGCGTGTCTGTTGGTGATAAAACCAAAATATTGGTTTGTTGTCTTTTGAATATGTATCGACCTTGGAGCTATCCTATACAAAATAATACATATTACCACAGACGTTATCTAAGAAGGGCACTTAAATTAAGGTTCCTTGATACCCTCGAGCGAAAAACAGTTATTAAGCATTCCATCTGAATTGTGAAATTAAATTGTGTCATAAAATATATAACGAGATTTAAACAGCGGTTTAATTAATGCTAAGGGTTGGAGCGAGGGAGGGAACTTTAATTATTTGTTTTAGTAATGAGTTAATTGCTTTCTGTCCTGGATTTCCTTGGGAAACGCAACGATAACATTGTTGAATGCAGTAGTCAACGACGGGGTTGGAACGTTTTACGCGACCTATTCTTTATTTTATTATTTTTTTGCTATATTAAAGTTCTTTCACCGACAGCTTTATGGTTCTGACATCAACAGACTTGTTATGCTAATTTTTTCATTTATTACTCGCAATATTTGCCATCAAGTATAATGGCTTTCATTTTAGGGCGAGGAAAGATTTCTTAGCATCGCGGGATTTCGTCTTTAAAAACATATTTCCTTTTTTAATTATTTTTAACATGTAAATATTCCACTTTCTTCAATTTTTATTTATTAGAATTGATAACATTATTTGGAACAACAATATATCATCTGACATTTAAATCAAATTTAGTTATTGAGTTTCGAATTTCAGTAGTATTTCTTCAAAAGAATTTAGTTCATCGCTCATGATTTTTTTTACAAAAATTGCACTTTATTAATTTGAGTAATATAATAAACAGATTCATTATATATAATTTAACTCTTTTTGTGCTTAATAAATGGATGTATTTCTAAAAAATATTACAAGCGCTATTAAAATATAACATTGTTTTTAGTTATATCCTAAACTACTAGAAAATTCGACATGTTTGCAATACAGTTCTAAAAGAAAAATTATTGTAAGAATTTTGTAAAAGTCAATTTTAATCAAAATGATATTAACACTTTTTCTTAATGTTAATAACAAGCTTAATATTATGAATAACCAAATCCTCTTTGCAAAGAGTCACCTTTTAAATTGGTTTTCATATTAGTTCTTACTTATTCACTATTTTATAGTTTTAATTTCAGTATACTTTGTTTCCTGATGAAGATACCATAGGTAGAATAATTAATAAATAGTGGTTTAAACAAAGTATTTTGTATAATTATTAATATGAAATGAAGTGTTTATATAATTTTTAAGGAGAACACAATTTCAAAACATATAATAGTTCTGCGGTATTTTAATACAAATTAATTTTTTTCTGTATATCTTTCTAGTTGATTCATTTGATTATATAAATAATTGTGTCGAAAGTCAGGCCATTCTTTAGAATGTGATCGAATATGATGATGATATTTAAATTAATATATATGTATTTTTAAATATGAATTAAATATATTAATTAGAAAGATATACATATAAAATCAATTTTATCGAAAAATATTGTTGTTGCGCCACCGGGATTCGAACCTGGATCTCTTTCCTAACCGGGGAAGGTGCATTATCCAACTATGCTACAGCGACAATATTTTTAGCGATAATTTTTGAACCTATATGTTACCTTCACATTTTAATCGTTCCATAATTTGAAAGAGCCATTTACCTTATTTTTACAGAATCTCAAATACCTTTGAGTAATCTGATAGCAGACGCCAGAACTATCAATTCATTTTTATTAAATTTTGGACACATTAATTCATATTTAAAATATCACAGACCGTCTGTTCTGAATAATTACAACTTCACAATAAGAATGTGTTCTCCTAATATGAATTTTTAATTAACTAAATTAAATTAAACATATTCTCCAAATATTTTAGTTCTATAGTCGGTCGTCAATAGTAAATATTAGATAAAACAAGTTCGAATAAATACATATATTATTTATCCATACATATTTTTTCTACTTTATTATTTTTTTTATAATATATTATGTTTATATACCACACATTTAGTCTTGGTTCTGTACGCAATATGTAACAATTTTTATGAATCATATAAATAAATAAATAATGGTTCTCAGTTCAAATAAATGATAGCTCGTCTTTTAAGTGTCCATTTCCCGCGTTGAGAGTAGGTACCTACCTTGCTCAAATTCAAGTCACCGAACACTTCCCCAGCGCACCGATAGGCGGTCGGATGGTATATTTGTGATTTTCATCCACCACCCACAGTGAAGCGCCGAGCTTCGAGCGGATAGGACGTGTCTGCGCCCCTTTTACTCAGGATTTTCGGTGAAAATTTCTCACGCGTAACATTCGGAAGAAATCTCGCTTGACGGGTTCATGAAATTTTAAGTTGATCCAGGATATTTTCGGCTTTTCTGCCGTAAAGATTCTTGTTAGGTGAATTATCGTCCGTAACGATATTTAAAAAAATTGCGTTTGATTCAGTGATTCGGCGTAATTTTTGAAAAAGCAACGGAGGTGGATGACATACCTGGGGTGAGTTTGCACAAAAAATACACAATTTTATGATATTCATTTGGTTTCTTTTATTATGCTACGAATATTTTTATGACCTGTTGATTTATGATTTTTTTAATGATAATTATATTAACAATTATGTATAAAAATATGCTTTTAATACTAAAAAAAATAATTCTGCAAAACCTGCAAAAATTTCAGTCAATTCTTGTAATCTAAAATATAAGGTTTTCATTTTGCGACGAATATTTTTATTGATTTCTGGATAAAAAGTAAAAAACAGTACATTTTTTAATGTTTAGATTTATCCTTGGTTTAATCATTAAAAATGGCAAAAAATATATTAGTCATATTTATTTATTAATCATTAAAGTGTTTTCATAGCATCTCCACAGCGTTGGTCCCTGTCCCTGGGAAAGTGATGTATGATTTAAATTACATAGAATTTTCTCATTCTTTTGCGAATCATAACACGACATATTTAATCTTCGGCTAAATTAATGTATTACTTTACAAAACCGTACTTATTTATATTGTACGTTACGAAATTGATATTATATGAATATATAAATAAATTCGTTAATTAAAATAAATATATATACATAAGTATTAATGAAAAATGTGTTTGGACTAACAAAATAATTTATAATAAACATATGCTTAATTTTAATCAATTTGTCATAGCACAACCTGCAGTAAAAATGAAACGTTCATATCTCAAAGTTCATCTGTATATCCGACACGCATCACGTTAAATGTTGACTATTTAAATTCTGTTGCCATCCAGTTAACTGGGTAGTTTTATAATCTTTTAATATGATCGGTAGACCTGCCCGTGGGCACGTCGCATAGAAAAACAAAAGTGTATCTACGTAAATAGCATATGGATTATGCGTGTTTTTGCTCCCCGGCCCACTTAGCGTGGGAGATTAAGATCGCCGGGTAATTAAAAATTTAATATTTCAAGCGAGGCTTTTCGTAAAAGGGAAATTCAGCAGTATTCAACATGTGGGCTGGGAACATCCATTCACGGGGAGCATCCCTTCACGGGGAACATCCCTTCACAGTGGGACTGTGACAGGGAGGGGTAATTGAATTAACTCTCCTTGTTTGCGGGCGATTGGCTTATCGTGACGTTGGAATTATACGTGTTGAAGATACACATATGTTAGAAACACTTATCAGCAGTAAATATTGCGACGATTTTGTTAAATAATTATATTTCATTATTTATTCTGTGATAAAATTATGTTACCAGGAATTTATTTATTTATTGCTGCTCTGTGTTATTTTTCAGCTCTACTCATCGAAACTGGTGTAAAATACAAAATAATATGCACGTCATCATCAAGATTAAAATTATCAATAATTATTTATTCACTGCTGGATGAAAGCCTCCCCAAGTCTGTTATACTTTTCTGTCGTTTGTTATTTGCTACCAAATATTTCCGCAGAATTTTGTGATTTCGTTAGTTCTGCGAGCTTTGGGGCGGTCAGTCAGCCTCTTGTTTCCCCTCGGATAATTATTGGATGACAGTATTGTCCGTTCTCCGAGCGATGTGGCCTGGTCATTGCCATTTTATTTTATTGGCTTATCTATTATATCAACTATGTACTCTTGTCTGTTCTCTTATCCGCACGTTTATTTTCCTGTCTCTTCGTATGATGCCCCGCATACGACAGTACAAAACTGTACATACAATACATTCCTACGTTTAAATATAACTTTCAAAAGTACCTACTCTTCAACAGTGTCTTAAATGAAGAGTATTTAATCAGAACATACTTCCAGGTCTTTATGTATGGTTTCGAAACAAGAGAGTAACGAAAAGGAGAATGAAATATATGTTATACATATATAATATAATATTCTTATATATTTTCATTTCAAAACGTTTTCAAATACCTTATTAGTACTGCAAAATAAAGCTTTGAGAATAATACTCATAAAAATGGATATACTCGGATCAGTGCAATTCTGAAACATCTAAATATGATGACTTTTAAGCAGAAAATATATTTCAATGTTATGATATATTTTTTTTAATCTTCACTAAGAAAATTTCAAAAGAATAACATTTATTTCTTCTCTATGAGAATAGGACTCGTGTATAAAGAAGTATATACGAGATAATTTGTGTTTCAGTTAGTCTGTGTACATATATTTTTACTTCAGATACAAATTGATAGTAGTCTGTAATTGTTTTAATTGTGGTGAGAAGATTGTTAGAAATTTGATGCCTTGATAAATTAAGTGATTTGGTTTCTAAATCTTGTAGATTGGAATTCGCTACTAATGTTTAATTGATTTTTAATTTTGAAAATTTGGATTATTGAATTTTTTTATTTTTAATACTTTGTAATCTGTAAAAAGTTCTATACTTGGATAGTCTTTTTTTTTAGAATAATTTTTATTATCTTTTTTTGAGTGCTTTTATAATAGTAACATTGAAGTTTTATATGCTCCTCTCCATCCAATAATACTGTATTGCAAATGTGACTACAAACGCGTAATACATTATTTTCAGATTTGTAAGTGATAAGATGTTTCTGAGTTTTAATGTCTAGTCTAGTCTGATGCAAGACGAAAAGATAGACTGTGACTGCCACTCAGGAAGAAGGCTAAATCTCAGAAATCGATCAGTGCGATGAAGATATTTAATAAAATGCCAGAAGACATAAGAAAGGAGAAGAAACTACATAGATTCAAAATTAAATTAAGCATATATGCGCAAGATACGTTTTAGTAAAAATGAACATTTTAATCGTGTTTATATTAGAGCATATATAAATATTCTTATATATACACTATATTAAGAATAAATAATATAATATGTATTAGTGTGTATAACCAAAAACATCAACCATCGTTATACTTATGTTTCTTAAGGTACATACCGCTGTGTTAACTAATTATTTTTTAAACATAAGCTTGAGTTAAATTAGACTGCATTAGCAACCGAAATATTTGATCAAAAAATTGATTTTATCTATACATCTTTCTAATTTAAACATTTAATTTGTATTTGATTTTTAAAAAAATATTTTCTATTGTAATTAAAACATGCATATTATACTTGTATTAACAAAATATATATATTTTTTTATTATTAAACAAATTTCCGGTCTGAATAACTTAAATATACTCAAAATGAACTATTTATGTTTGACTTCACATCTTAAAGTCACATTTTCGTGAATTATTATTTTTTTGATTATTTAATACTTGAATCATTTTATTTTACAAAGAATGTTTGAGTATAAAATATCCACTATTTGAATAATATTATTATACATGTTATATTAGTTCGCGCAAGTTAAATATTATAATGTTCTGAATTCACATGAGATTTAAATAATGGCATTTATTCGTTAGAAATTCGCATTGAGTTTCATATATTATTCATTGAATACATACATCCAATATTACATACTCATATTTTTTTAAGAATATTATCATTTCGTTATTCAAAGTAAATCCGAAAATAAAAAAACGCATTATATCACATATCATATCCCTGCTAATAATATGTTTCTTTGGTTCGAAAAAATTCAGTTAAATAACTAATAATAAAATAAAAATAAAAATCATGTAATTGAAGTTGTAAAAAAATTCACCAAAATGTTTCAATGATAGTAGAATTGTCGATCTTTTTTACAGTTACACAGTATATATATATATATTACACAGTACCATTAGCAATTTATCAAAAATAGTAATCACATAGGCAAGTAAAAAAAAAGTTATTTTATTTTTCAGTTGTTAAATAACTTGCAAATATGAGAATTTTAAAATAACATAGTCTGAAACAAAAACTAAGAATTAACATAACGCTACATAGGTGATGCGCTATTATTCAAACAGTCTGCGTTTTTAAGGGTGGATTACAGGGGAAGAAAAAATATAATATGCCTTACAAATCCAAAGTCTACAATACGCTAAGTACTCTACACGCGGCTAGACCGCCTAATCTATTACTACAAGTGCACCAGCGCTTTGATACTTTTGCTAACTACTAACATCTTAAGTATTTTATTCTATTGCATGAATTGAAAGGGCAGTAAACATTTAACAGCTACTTTAAAAATAAATTAATAGGTGTTGACATTCTATAAATTATTATTATAAGTAATAGAAAAATGTAAACACCTATTAATTATTACTAATTTACCACCATGCCGATTTCCGTAGAGGTAGGCAGAAATAATAAAATACCACACTGTTCCATATTCATACATCTTCTTATGCAAGCTCGTTAATTGTTGAGGCATCTTACAGGAACACTGGATAATTTAACAGTCTGACAGACGGCAGTCTAGCAAGGTAGCTAGAACAATTCTGCATATATCAGAGGTGGAGTGTACTCCATCCCACAGAATAAACTACGAGTATTTACTTAATAATTGTGTTTATTATGTTATTATTATATATTCACCTTTGTTACAACAAAAATATGTATGTCAAAAAAGTCTAATAAATAAATAAATCTTCCAATATCTGGTTTACCTAGTCGCGCCAAACTTTCCTCTATTTCAGGTTTTTATAACTAATGATAACACTAACTCAATATATTACCATCACGCCGTTACCCAGCGGAGGTAGGCAGAGAAGATAGAGCGTCACACTCTTCTGTCCTGACACACAGTTCTCGCCTCATCCACATTCACACATTTTCTCATACAAGCTCGCCGATTTTAGAGGTTTATAACAGGACCATCCTTCAGTATCTGGTTTACCTGATCCTGCCAAGTCTTCTGCGGACGTCCTCTATTTCTGGTGCCATCAATACTTGCGTCATATATTTTCCATACCATTCTCTCCCTCATTTATCCGTTCCATATGACCAAACCACCTTAGTGATCCTTTCTCAATCTTACTCACTATACTAAGATCAGCTTTACATTTTTTCTTTATTTCTTCATTCTTTACTCTGTTATAAATATATCTGCCATGCATATACGCCTAAGCGATCTTATTTCCACTCCAGGCCTCACTTCCACGCATCAGTGTCGGTACCAGGATTCTATTGTGTACCGCTTGTTTTGCCTCGGTTATTAGCTATAATTCCATTCAAAACGCCGTTCACTTTGTTTCCTGCAGTCATCCTCCTTTCGATATCTTTCTGTCTTTCCGTTTCTATCAAAAATACAAATACTCAAACTCTAAATGAGTCTACACAATATATTTATTTATTTAGTATAATAGAATTTAGGTCGACGCTTTTCGCCACTCTGCATCTCAGTCCGGAGGATCGGGCGCGTTGTTCTTCTTCAGGAAGTAGTACCGAGGCAGTTCGTTTATCCGGACCTTATTATTGAACGTGGTTATTCGTTATTTGAAGTAACATTAGCGCCATCTCCGAACAACAAAAGATGTTTACCCCAAGTTTTAAATGAAATAAACGCTATCTCTTAATGACGCTTGAACCTTCGAAAATTTTAAATATTCACGTTCATTACAAGAATAATAATAAAAAACAATTCGTAATTAATTTCCAGCCATCCGCCCTGAAGAGTTGGAGATAAAATATTTGTGCCGGCCGCGGCGGCGTATTCTATTAACTAATTTCCCATCTGATTAGTGGAGATCTTCACCCCACGCCGAGGCGGAAAGTTTCTCGCTATTTGGGAACGTGAGGTGATTGCAGATAAACAAGTACCAGGCACCCTCTGGTGTAAATTTACTGAACCAGACTGTATTTTTTTTCAATAAACGTGGCTTAGATACTTAAGACTTTTCTGTTGTACGTTATCTGACAATATTGATTCTGACACAGTGTATACGAAGAGAAATTGCCGCGATCCAATCAACGACTCGCGTCCGGAATACTGGTACAGTTTTCTAAGATTTCATTTTGTGATAAAACGTCTAATATTATCACGCCCTTAAAATGTGTCTATTCCACTACCTACCTATTATTAAATCGCTGAAATTGTATAATTTTAGTTTATTTATTACATTCTTCATCTCATACCTTATTCGGTTAAACGACGTTCGCTATCTTCATTATCTTCAATAATTGCTAAGTTACTTTGTGGCAACATTTTATGTTTAAACCCACTGACGGCGGGAAGTGTATTAATATTCGTTCTCTGGACTAGCCCCTAATTGCGGGAAGTGTATTAATACCGTTTGAGTAAAAGCTTTTTATAAATGAAAAAAATGTATTTAAACTCGTATGTATTTTCCTTTGGATATCATTTTGCATCGTGTAGATATCAAATGAATATATTAGTCAGTTTTACCAGTTTGCGCAAAAAGTACCCGATGGAAGTGTATTTTATACCACTATTTATTAATAAATTAATGTTTCAATTGGCACCGAAATATGTTGATAGAGTTTTATTATTATAAATATGACCAATCATTTAGTTTACTGCGATCCGAAAAAGCTCTACAGTTGACTGGCCAAACAATTGCCTTTGGTTCTTCGGCTGTAATGTTACCCCACTTCCAGAGCTCCAGACTTATAGCAATCTTTCCTTGTATTATGAGGTGCAAGATCTCATACTTCTCCGGATGTTTTATCACATGTTCGAGATATTGAAGTTTTCGGATTTTCATTATTTTTATCATCATCCATCCAGCTTATTTTGAATATTTTTCTGTAGATTCACATCTCAAATGTTACAAGTCGCCTCGTTTTCGGTAATGCTTCCATTCTATAAAATGATACCGAGAACACAGCACATTCGCGATTATACAGATAATTGAAAATGTTGTAAAGAGTATACAGATTTATGAAATACTACAATTGTTTTATTTACCTAACTAAGTGGGGGCGAGGATGAGCGTCTACTTAGTAGGTCGGTACCAAACTGTATTCTCAATATCGTAACTCAACGTGTGTGCAGTATAAAGTTTAGTTTTGTGAAAAATTTAAATAATCACGTTGCACCGCAAAGTAACTACCATGTCAATTAGTAATGTTACAATAAGAATTTTGTCATCAAACCGCTTACAAATATTCACCGCATGCGTAAATTATAATTTCCCTACTCATAATAATTCAGTGAGTAAAAATAGTTTTATACACCGTTGTCAAATATATGTTTAATATGAATATAAGTAATTAAATTAATAAACAGAATACTTAGGAAACATTAGAATTATATAAACTTATATATGGTGTCGACATATTTATACATGGTTTCATTAAAAAATGTTAATATAAAAACTTTTTCTGCCTAATAATGTATTGGAGAATATATCCAACTCATTTTTCATGCTAAAGACAACCTACACATTTGTAAAATGGAATTGTAATCTGCTAGATTGCTGTGGTTGGTATCAAGTCTAAATGCATCAAATTTTCTTAATGATACTAGTTAGTAATATAAATGTGATATCTTTGGAAGTACCGCCAGATTCACATGGAGTTCTAACCTCTCTTTGTACTCTCGAGTTGCTTTGGAGTGAAACTCGTGTAACAATATTCATTTATTACAATAACGTATTTACAGTAATGAACAAGTATATAATTCAGATATAGACTACTAACTAGTGCGAAGTGGCGATGGTAAAGAGACCCGTTCCCCTAGAGACGGCCTTTTATAAACCATGTCCCCCTGCCGTACACACATACGCACAAACCCAAAGTGACAGTTCTCACAATAAATAAAAATGTTCTTAGGTTTTTACCACCCTTCAGAATATTCTGTGTACAGTTTTCTGGGCTAATCTACCGTGTATGTCTGACCTTTCCGGCCAACGTTTCGCAGAATCCATCGTCAGGGTTGATGTGGTGTGTTAGTGTTGTGAAGTATTGGCTCGCAGTAATGTGCCGAAAGCAGGATGTGTCGTTTTTATGTACTGCCTTACAATACCCTGTCGAAAACAGGTAAACCGGGTAGTGTTGTGTTATGTGCAAGTTCCATCTACTATCGGATCACTATCTGTATGGACTCGTAGACCTCAACGTCGGCCAGATAGATATAGATGGCAAATTAGTCCAGAAAACTGTTCACAGATGGCGATACATAGTTTATGCTACGTTATATTAATTATGGTATTATTTAAATTATATTATTTATTTCGCATATATAAAGATGGAAACATTTAACAGTGCACAGAAAAAGTACAGTAAAGGTGAAAAATATAAATCACCCTCCTAAATGGAAAAGAAAAATGTGAACTAAGCACAAAAAAGGACAGAGGCACAGATAGAAAAAGGTTATCTTGGCTGCGTAACCTCAGAAAGTGGTTCAATGTCCAAAATGTTGGTGATTTTATACTGCAACATGGCCGCCAACATTCGATAAAAGGCGGCAAATGAAGAATAAGTTTTGTAAAATTGTGTGCACGTTATATTTTTTTGTGTGCGCTATGATGCCAAATGCGCGCACACCCGCACGCCTTAGACGGAACATTGCTGGTATGATAATGTTTTTCTAATTTTCTTAAGGGCACAAATAATGGAATTGGTCGTTAAAATTGAAAGTTTTTGTATCGCATACCGCGAAAGTGTCATTATAAAATACCATATTACGTAAATCGTCCAGCACTAAACACATGCGAATAACAATTTGTCGTTAGTATTTTGTTTATTTTGTCCTGTTGGTATTTCAATATTATCTCGTCCGTCGATCTGAGTCGTGGATGCAAAACACTTGATTGATAAATATTTCCGTTTGCTCTCCAGCCTCCGTGGCCAGCTCTGTGGGTGGCAGCGTCCAACGTCGAGTATTGCATCTCTTCTCCGCATGAACGCCTGTTGCATCAATATTTATGGGGACTATGGAATTAAATTAACTGAATTGGCACTTACAGTGGAAATTATAGTTTACATGCAGCCAGACCTGCGGCTTAAAACAGTAAAACATATTTTCAATCTTTATTTATTTACAAATAAAATAAACAAATTAAATTAATAATATGATTAAAAACAATATTTATTGTGGCATATCTGACTATCTCAGAAACATCTCTAGTAAATTCATTTTAATATTTAAGCCAAAATACTAATTAAATTAAAACTCAAATACGCAATTAATGTTTGATTTGTATGCTTGGAAGTAAATACGATATTTTTTTTTCTAATTCTCGGGATTTCACTAAATATTCACAAAGTATAATACATAAAAGATAACTATTACTTAAATAATAATTAACGGATGGAAACGTAATTAATTTTAGAATTTTTTTAATTGTCTTTCAATAATTTATTATTGCAGAGTAATGTGAGGTATGTGTAGGTATGTCGCGTGCGTGTACCTAGGTGTTCGTGTGGAGTAAGACATATAGTAAAGCAATCAAGTAGTATTGAATGAAATGTTAACGCTCACGAATTATGTATACTGTATTTTCAAGGTAAGGTTACAAAGGTTTGATTACATAGTTAAATCGATGATGCAGAGTGCGACGCGGTGGCTGTTGGCGTATCCGGTATCGAAGTGAAAATAAGCCACGCGCCTTGCGCAAACCCGCGTGAAGACTTGTGGGATTCTTGTGGCGGAAGGCATCACTATAAGCATAAAAGCCCATAAATTTGGACGAAGCTAAATACTGAGTAATGCACGATCGTATTTCTCGAATTGTTTACCTATATACAATAAAAAAATTGTATATAGGATGTAAATTGTATATGTGATGAAAACCTCGGCAAAAATATTGAATTAAGGTGTATAAATTATTTACTTTCAATATAATAACTATGTTATAAACTTAATAAAAAATCTACGCCACTTTTTCTAACTATTTTTCTAGTTTAATATGGTTTTCTCGCGTTGAAAGTTTTCGCTCCCTTCCTTGTAAATATAACGTTTTTTTTTTGTTGACAACTTTTACATTTTTTCTTGCCTAGTAGATTAGATGGAAGATTTGAAAAATAACATCTTTAACTTTTTCCTATAAGTTGTAACTTCTGCCTTAATCGATATAATCTCACAAGTTAACGCATTTCCCGGGAATAAAATATTAAAGGAACTCGATAAAGGTACCTAAACTATTGCTACACTAACTTTCTTTTGTGCCCTTCGCACGTCAAATTATTACTTTATTGATAACCCTCTTTACAAATAATAAGGGTAGATTTTTCAAGTATATCTTTGAAGCCCGCTTTCTCTTTTATCAATCTTGTTTGGATAGTATTTTTTTATACAGGATGTGATAAAGCGAATAATACATCGTATTGAATTATTATCAATATTATCGGTGTTCTTGTTTAGGTGGTCGTTGAAAATCAAGATGTTGATGTACAAAACTCTTGTGAAAATGTTCTCTGAACAGTCTTCTATGCTTCTGAAAAGTAGTCAGCGTTCGCGGCCAGCAGTGGCCGCTAGCCGACCAGTGGTGACCGCTGCGCGGTTATTGTCTCAACAGAATCTATATTTCAATGATAGAGCTTTCCCCAAAACAAACCACACGTAAATAAAATGTCGATGTAATTTAAATTATTCTATCTTTGTAAGTTATCCGTCAAAATGACATCTGGATGGCATATAAGAATCGTGGATAGACAATTTATAGTAAGTAATCTTAACCTATGGATATTAAAAACACATTCATTTTTGCTTTGCTCGCCTTTCACAGACAATCAAGCACTATACAGCCCTAATAACACTATCGATAATGACATTGCCGAAGCCGCCACATCTAGAAAGTCATAGATATAATATTATTATGGATTGGCTATCTCTCGTGGCTGAAGAGTCCAATTCCAGATTATTCTAGATAACAAGTTGTGGAGCATCTTAGGCGTGAAAATACCACGTGAACTTACAAATCCTTCTGATTCATCCAAATTAACATACTCACATAGTTACAACCTTATAGTCCTTAATCATTTATCCTCATAGATCTGTAGATGGTTTAACAACCGCTCATGTTGTGTTTTGAGATGTTCAGTGTTAGACAAATCAGCCCTGTAACATGTACAATAATCCCAATGTCCGCTGCGTAATAAAGTACAAGGGGAATATTCCGGCGCCAAACTGCGAAAATTCTACAGAACTTTTCTGCGCGCAAAAACTTTGGGCAATAACATACTTCTTGCTTAGGAGTCCTCCCCTGGAAGACGGCCTCCAAGATTTATGCTCGATGGTATAATAAGATTTTATAACGAAACGACAGTTTTCTTCTCACAGATGTTATAAACAAAGAGTCACATCAGTTTTGAAGAGTTGAAATGTATAATATTTAAAAGTTAAAAGTATAATGTCTTCCTTTCTGGCAGTTTTGTCATTGTTGTTCAAGCAAAGTTATACTATGTGTATATTGTATTACATAAATGCATGTAATACAATATATACGTATATAGGAAAATGTTTTATACACCTACGTGTTTAGCAGGGGCGTGTACTGTATACAAGTAAAAAGCACAAAATTAAAGATTATGGGAAATTAATATAAATGTAAAAATCATTATTTTAAAAAGATCATATAAAATTCTAGCCATTAATACCTACACTGATTAATGTAAAATAATGTACTCCAAGGCTGGCGTTTTCAATTCGTTATGTCGATTCTATGAAACAATTTGCTTGTTTGATCTATTGCGACTAAATTTCCAAAAACAAAAACTCCCGCGCGCTGTCGCCCGCGTGCACCTTCTTCGCACGGTTCCGATTCCCCCGTAAAAGCATTTTAAAAAGTGCAAAAACTTGCGCTCGTCCATCTTATACATACTCGTGTATACGATAAACTTGAAGTTTTCACGGATTGGGTACAATGTCAGAGATACCGTTTCTCGGTTATCTCTCGTCTGCTGGTCCTGATAAGGATCACAGTTGTCCCAACGTTTCGGGTAAATCTCATTATCTGTCATCAAGGAGTGCCTTATCGGTAGACGTGTCGCTCTAAATGTCCGTGAAATACGTTTTTTTAGGCCGGCAGTTGAAATCTTTAATCATTATATTGTATAATTATAGTGTTCACGACCTAATGTTTGGCTTTTGGTAATTCTGCGAGGTAAATTATCTGTTTGTGTGATAAGTGTCGGATTAATCTAACATTTTTAATACTTTCAAGAATATCATCTTTAAACTTTATTCAGTCACTACAGGTTAATCATGGTCATCCTTCTTCTTGCGTTTTCTACGTTCGTCAGCTATTCATTTCATATTTTGTGACAACGCACACACCTTCACGCTTTAATAATGTAATTAAATAATGATTTGGATTACGCCTAAGACCTTCCTTTATTCCCCAACGCACGTTTGTTTTTGTTAATTAAAATCATAGCAAATTGCGATCCAAAATTCAAGGGTGGGCTATCCGTTCCGCGTCTAAATATTTTCTTGGAGAGCGTTAAGCTAACTTTTGTCATAAACACACGTAAATAATGTAGTTTATCACCCGGGTCGGTTAACTACACACCTTTTAATAATAAACCTACTTTACAGCCAGAAACGGGGACCACAATGTTAACAGATGTAGAATGAGAGGTGATATATGGAAGGCGTCTTGGGAATTGATGTCTGGAAGAAGCTCGGATTAAAAGATATAGCCTGCCGCTTTCAGAGATAAAAGCCAAAGTACCTAAAAATATTCATTTTCTGCATTCATCTTTGTAACATTAAATGTACGTGTGCGAATTAACACCTAGAAGCCGAGATGGCATATTTACAATATCGTATTAAATCAATTATAAGATGCAATTGATTAAAAGATTTAACTCTTTTTTTTTAATACCGATAATAAATATAATAAAAACATTACGAAACAAAGCCATACAATGACATTTAAAATGGCATACATTATTTCTTTATAATGAAAATATTTTTTGTTGTTGTGAAGTTCCAATTTCAGAACGTAGTTCTGTGGTATTTTTTTGAATACATATTAAATGAATCAATTAGAATAATAAAGGTTAAAACTTCACAAAAATGTGTTTTCATTAAAAATATATAGGTTACATCAAATTTAATAAAATGGATTGATTTAATCCTGGTGTCAGTCAGTTTACAGGTGTTACTCAAAGTTATTTGGGATTCATTGCAATATAATGGAATAATATTTTAAATATGAATTAAATATATATATTAGAAAGATATACATATAAAATCAATATTATGTAGTATAGTTGGATAATGCACGTTCCCCGGTTAGGAAAGAGATCCAGGTTCGAATCCCGGTGGCGCAATAACAATATTTTTCGATAAAATTGGTTTTATATTATATCTTTCTAATCATATTTAAAATATCACAGACCTATGTTCTGAATAATTACAACTTCACAATAAGAATGTGTTCTCCTAATAATAAAGTTGTATCAATGTGTCCAAAATTTAATAAAAATGAATTGATAATTCTGGCGTCTACTATGAGATTACTCAAAGGTATTTGAGATTCTGTAAAAATAAGGCAGATGGTTCTTTCAATTAATGGAACGATTAAATGTATTAATATCAATAAGGTAACATATACTTTCGAAAATTTGTCGTTAAAAATATTGTCGCTGTATCATAGTTGGATAATGCACCTTCCCCGGTTAGGAAAGAGATCCAGGTTTGAACCCCGATGGCGCAACAACCATATTTTTCGATAAAATTGATTTTATATGTATATCTTTCTAATTAATATATTTAAAATATCACAGACCGTCTGTTCTGAATAATTACAACTTTACAATAAGAATGTGTCCTCCTAAGAATAATATTTATTAAGGAGAACACATTCTATTAACAACAACACTATTCTGAACAGGTCTGTGATATTTTAAATACTAATTAAATGTATTTGGAATAATATTTGTAGCAACAATAAAAAAGGCTATACAATACAAGTACAAAATTTGTCGAAAACGTAATCAGCTTATATAGCAAAATTGTAACTCATTTACCTAAATACTTCCGAGCTCGTACTCTAGCAACAATAATTTTTTTTTTATATACAGATTTTTCTTTATATTTTTCTAATTGATTAATTTAATTTGTATTACATTATTTTCGTATTTCTTTTATCGAATCGTTTGCAACTTCTTTATATTTTTTTAAATCATATTTCGTCGCCTAAACTTGTTGCCGCCTGCATCTTCCCATAAATATCATCATCTAGTGCATTAGTGATTGAGATTTTGTTAATGTATTCTATCTACTGACACCTATTTTATAATTTTTGAAGCCGGCGTTTTTTAATAATTTTTGACAGCTATTGTTAAATGCCATCGATTATAAGATGGACCCCGAATTAAAAAGAACTAAAATAGGAAAGAAGAACGTTATGTATAAGTATTATTAGTAATTATAATATCAATTTGTGGCGGTCTATTACCACTGACGACCTCAGAACGCATCTCAAATTTACCGGTACGTAAAAACAGAGCTCCTAATAGTCGCAGAAACACAACTGGTACCGACCG
>CM062857.1:19699882-19830157 GCA_031772225.1 Eubasilissa splendida | reverse complement strand
ACATTGTCACTTTTAAAAATTTGTTTATTCGAAAAAAATTTTTTTTTTTTTAGTTTTAGATTAATAGTATTTCGTTGTAAAAATATATAATCCACTATATAAAAGGACAAAATATATTTTGAAAATAATAATTTTATTACGAATTCTTTCTTTAAGAGAAGTTTGTAAACAAGAACGTGGGAGCGCTGTTACGTCCGTCTCTCGAGACGATGTTTCATCTTGTACATCCTGTCATTCCTCTCCGAGATAATGCGCCCGAGAGGGGGTGAATGGATTTCCCATAAGCGTAGGAAGCAGAAAAGTCTGAAATGTTAAGATAAAACTCGACCCAACTGAATGGGTAGGGGAGCATCCCATCACGGGACCGTCGGCAATAAGAGGATTCTAGATTTTATTATTACATTGTCACAGATCACCGGTGCAACGATACAGGGTTAATAAATCGAAATAAACAAAAATATGAAATCATCTTTTAGCCAATCAGAACTTAATAACTTACTACTGGACAAGTCACAAGATCTGTGATTTTAACCCGTTGATCGCGTTCATAAATACGTATGACATCTTTCATACGCGGCACTCTTATAATTTATGACTTTACATTACGATAATGCAACAAATTTATGATTTGTTTTTAAGAAATCGATAGCAAAGGTTTTCAAGTATCCTCATGAACATAAACAAATACAGAAATTAGAACCATAATTATAAAATAACGTAAACAAAATTATCCATGAGAAAACACAACAGTGCCCAACACAATCGCTACACTAGCGCCATTTGTGGTCATACGTACTAGAGTGAAGTAGTGATCTGCGCAGGCGCTGATTTCTGAGACTAATGCACACTATTTACAAGTTTTTAAACACTGACATTAAATTTAACTGTACAGTTTGAAAGTGAGTTTGAGAATTTGAATAACTGAGCGATACTGGATGATACGAGGACTTTTATTATTTCGTGTTTGTTTATAAGATGGCTAATAATCCTTGACAAATATCTACAGATGTCGGTAGGATAAAGATTTCAAATAATTTTAGTACAATTTTCACCGCTCCTCAGCTTGTATGTACGTACTAGTAGGTGAAACACGGCGACTCTATTTGAGTCACCCACGCTGTGGGCATATAAGGCGCGACTCATATCGCGACTCGAGTCACCCGCGGGGGTTGTGTTAAATCTTTTTACTGTAGCCGCCCTCGACCCTTCGCCAAACTTCCATCGAGCATCGACAAAATAATAATAATTATACTTGACTAAGCACCGAAATAACCCACCATATCTCGGAACCCTTTTATGACTGTGCTCATATTTTGGTTTCACTCAGCAAAATAAAGAAATGATTTAATTCACGCATTTAAAATTTATGAAATAAAATATAAAGAAAGAAAATTAAACGAGACAATCTTACATTCACTGTATAATATAAATCAATCATTATATAATTAGAAATAAGCGAGACAATCACAGACGTAAATTCCTTGTGCCAAAATTTTCATTTTGGTGGCACCCACGCAATCAATGAGCTCCGCGACTTTTAAAAAGTATGACTCGATTGGAATGAAAATTTAAACGCTGTCAATATAATATGCATTAATGTAAAAAATTCGTCTTGTTTACACAAAGATTTAATTTTTAAATACTTTTACTGTTACATACATGTGTATGTAACAGTAAAAGTATCGTAATAAGTATATACACTATCGAATTTATGTGTCGTTGGATGCCCCTCGCCCCGTAAATAATGTTCCGAACCCCTCTCCTATTTATATACTTCATATTATAGTATATTAATTTACCAGTCTGTGGAGATAATATACAATTAGTACAGAAAATATAAAATATACACTAGAGGAACAAAAATAACACGTACAATTTTATAAATACATGTTTCAAGTTATGTACAGTTAAAATATATTGACAAGGCAAACACAGGGTGATATTTATCACATATACGTCCTCAGCGGAAGAATAAGGGATAATTTCGGATAGGTTTGAGTCAAACATAACAAATTTTGCTAAGATTACATGAAAATAAATGTTACAGAGCAACAGTGGCTAGGCGAGAGATTAACTCACGCCATCCGTCGGTCTCCCCAATATCCCCCAGCGGGACATCCACACTTTATTGAATCCACGAAAAGACCTAAGTTCTGTAGTATTACATAATCGTTCCGGGGCCTTGACCAAGCACTGTGAATCATCAAGCACTGACATTTTCGATTGGCGCTCCCTATAAACAAACATACTCTATCAATCCTGCGATTGACAAAGTTTTCATTCAGTGATGCGCACAGCTTTAGCAGTTCGCGGCAATTCGGCGGCAGAGTACGGACAGAAAATAAGAAAATGTTTAATCGTGCATTAGATCGGGCAGTTTGCTGATCGATGTAGAAGAGCTACCAAACAACTATTGCTTATTTTAAAGGATAACACATTATTGTGATGTTGCAGACATTGACTTTATCTTTACATCTTTTTAATTATCTTTACATTATAAAGATGTACACATAAATAAATATATATATGTTGTATGTGTAGTTTTATTTTCGAGGGAGAGTTTGTGTTTAAATACCATGATTGCAGGTGTTTCGGTGAGTCTCCCGTTAGCTTATATTAATGGATTATTCACAGAGATTAGTTATACCGTCTCAAATCTAATTCTATAGTTTCCCAGGGTTTATCATTCGTGGAGGTGGTCAAAAGGCTTAGAATATTCCCCGGATCTATGCATACGAGTATGTGATACATCTCTACACTCGCAACTATAGGGCAACATGGACTAGTATTCGAAATTAATAATGCCAGTCAGTTCAATACGGGAAACGGAAATAGAGGTAGGCAAACGAAGCAACAAGGTACTCACATTAATATTCAGCAGGCGCGTGCAGTCAGTATATTGAAATAAGCTGTAAGTAACAATATAATTTGGGACATAAAGCGTAATTAAATATTTATTTAATATAATGTTATGGCGTATTGAAATCTGAATAATTTAATAATAATTGTAATAGCAATATATATATATATATATTGTGGAAGTAGAGATTGGTGTTTTTCCCACTCATCGGCTGGTCAGTGGTGAATACAAGATTCGCGAGTTCTTCACCTCAAAAACACATACCCACTTTATTTTTCACACTTCACCATCCTAAACTGAGACAAATTTATAAGTAACACCCGGAGGTGATAAATAAAAAGGTGTTATTCATTATAAAAATGGCATCTAATCATGAAGTAAACATGAATAAAGGAAATAAAATAAAGATACAATACACATCAACAAATCCTAATTTCGTCGGGTTGGGCGCGAGATCGACGTTGTGCGATGCAGGTAGGTGATGACAAGATGTTCCACTAAATGGTATCCCTCCGGTCCATGCCCGTCCGAGCAACGTATGTCCTTGGCCTATCATCGCAGATGATCCTCAACATCCAGGCCGACGCAATTGGATTCGCATGCGGAATTGTTGAAAATTACATCACATCAAAAATGGTAGCCTACGGTGAGAATAACGAAGTTTAAGAAACCAAAGGGAAACATTTCGTTTCCTATAAAGATTGTTCACCACGCGATTAAATGAACAAATTATAGTAAATTATGCACCAGTGATTGAATAACATAAAAATATTTACCCTTTGGTTATATCGGATCGCTCATAGTTACATCTTAGAAACGTTTGTCGTGACAATCCACCGCGCAAATCTGACAGCTCTGCTCGATGATTTGAAAAAGAACCATGGACAGCGACCGTTTTTATAACCTTGAAAACGGATTGTGATACCAATATAACAGAAATTATTTATGGTTTCGAGGTACTTGGCAATAATTCAAGTGACGGGGCAATTTCGAACGTGACCATAATTTATGTCACAATATATATATTGTGAGGTTTAGAGCTGGGTCCCCACTCTCTATCGACTAGCATAGTAATAAGCATGAAATGTGGGTTTTAATGAGAAGACTCAGAATTTATTACCTACCGACGATCCCCTAAATCTGTATTCGTCATAATTAAGGTAATTTGGTCCTACTCTTTCGCCGCCTGGTTGGCATTTTTTAATGCTACTAGGCAGCTATTAGCGGCCCGCATATATATGTTCTCCTTCTTCCAGAGTCCTGACTTCTAGCATTCTTTCCCTGCATTGTGATATGCAAGATCTTGTACTTCTCTGGATATCTCATCACTTGTCCAAGATATTGAAGTTTTTTGGATTTTTATTGTTGTTCAGTAATACCGATAGCCGTGCGCGTGTGGATGTTTCATTATGGTTACTTTACCTCTTTGTACTGTCCACCTCTTCTATATCCTACCTTTGGAGCACGACTTTTTCTGTATATGTGTATGACTTTTGAACTGTAAAGGAGAGTGGATATTCTGCTATGTACTCGTCACCAACTTACAGTTTTGGTAAAGTTACTTGTTGATAGTGTATTCAGGTTCTCGCGTGTGCGTACTGAAACCGCTATTATGGATTACAGTGGACCATAGAAGAAGGTTTCTGAAATTCAGGAACTGTGAATACAGGAGAGAAAATTCAGGCGAATCGTGCTTTCCGTTTGGTCCTTGAGTTTTATCCTGTTCCTCTCAGGTCAGGACAGAAGTGTGCCGCTCTATCCTCTTTACCTACCTCCGCGGGGTAACGGCGTGATAGCTTTAAACCGCTTTTTATGAACAGACTAAGCTTCCGTGAATAAAACCAAAATATCTCCAGTCGCTTAATAATTTATTTCATCTATTTTTATTAGTCGGGTTATTGATTTTTTTTGCGAACTTAAGGATGCTAGCTCCCATTCGTGTTCAGTTTTATGGCCTGGAAGTCTAAAACCGTCGGCCATCGGTGTCCTCATTCTCGGTATTATTATTTGTGAGCGAAGTCTGAAACGTGTTGAGTGTATGCTCAGCAAGGTTAAGAGTTAAATAACCCTACAGGGTATGCATGCACGTCTTACATTAATTATGCTGCTCTTTTTAAAAAAAAAGTATCTCCGTAGTTTTTTTATACAACACTCTTAAAGTCATTATTAAAGTGGAACAAAAACTAATATTGATTATAATTGAACGCATTATCCATTACAAATACCATGTCGTACAGTACGATATATTTTTACGATATTTAATAGCTATTATTTTATTGATTATATCAGTAGTCTCCGTTATACCATAAGTTTGAGGCATAGCCTTGACAATGACACGTGCTACCGTGTCGAAACGTCAGACCATGGGGCCTAATTACTGTAGTGAAATACATTATAAAAGTTATAATGTTTTTTATCTTCACCAGGAATCGAACCAAAAGCCCTCGATATCAGAAGCCAGTGTCATGCCCACTGATCTACAAAGAAAACATCTCAATAAAACCTAAACGAACCTAGAAGAGACACCAGATCCAAACACCAGTGTTCGCGGAAACCTTATATTAATTAACCTTTTTCTTACGGTGCTAAAATAAAAACGCGCAATGCGATTTTTAAGTCAGATAAATATGAATATTTTACATTTATTACTAATATTAATCATTAAAATCATAGTGAATATTTACATAAATTATTGTGTAAAAGTATTAAAAATGAGAAAAAACATGAATCATCCACGAACGACAGCATAAGACACATCTAACTCAGCCAGCGCACGCTTTGCCACTAAGTAACGATCGGCACCCCGTGCCCCGCGCACTACGCCGTCCGCACCAATCCGCACGTACACATACACGTATTAACAAATTCACGTCTGGTTCTTCGAGAAAACATGTTTTATTGTTGTGTATGATAAATACAAATATATTGTAATTATTTTATCCAATACATAAATATATTATGGAGGAATACCTAAAATATAAACTCTGTAGTTAGTATATTAACAGAGATATTACCATAATTAGAGGCAATGTTAACTCAGTTTATATCATCGGAGAGGAAAGGTTAAACACACACGTATGTATATATATATATATATTATTTTTCTCTATTGCGCTTCTCTTTCTCGTTACACTTGTGTAGAGAAGTGGACTGTATAAATAAAAATTATTGCTTACAATAATGTTGTATAATAGAAATGATAGCATTAGCGATATAAATAAGTTTTAGTGGTACATGTTCCTTTTTAAGCTCACTTTGAAGTATTTTTTAAAAGCATTTGATCATTTTTTAGCATCACTGACTACCCTAACGTGGATATAATCCTGTTAGTTGATGTGATTGTGGTGTAGTAGTTACGATACTCGCTTAGTGTTTTAGTCATCGGGGGTTCGAGCCTCGTTCCAGGAGGCCATCAAGTTAGTCCCATTTTCATAGCACAAGCGTTTAAAAATAGTAATAATATTGATCATGCGTGATCTGAATTAATGATTACGAACACGGTCCACGTGACCTATGATGTTGACAGAAATTAATATCTATACACTACATGCTGTCAATTTTTGAAGACGATAAATAAAAATTATACCGTTCATTAATAGCACCTTATTTGTAAACCTTAAATATCACTTTTCATAATATTAAATCAATGTAGACATTTCGAAAATGAAATTTTGTACGGTTAGCCTGACGGAATCCTTAGCCCTTTGACATATTTGTTTACTACCACAAAACCCAGCTTTCCTGGGTGAAGGCAAACCATTTATATTAAACTATGAGTCATCTATTGATATGGGTTATATGAAGCATATAAGCCTCTAGTATATTGTATCCCGTGTACCATACGTATGATTTTTTTCCGATATGTATAACATATTTGTTCCCCACTCAGCCTGCTGAAATAGTTTCGTTATTATGTTTATATATAATATTTGAATATCTAAATAATATGTGGTTATTTACAAATTGAAACCACTAAATATCATGTAATTATTAACATAGTTTTCATTATTCAAAATTAATTCAATTAAGTCACTAACAACATTATTAAAAATGGTGGTTAGCTTATCCTAAGACGTTGTGTCTATCTTTAAGAATCTTTGAAAATTATCCATATGAGAGATTTGATAATACTACTGTTAAAAGTAAATATATGATAAGGATAATGTAAGACTATTCCGCTTTCATATCCGGCTTACCGTGCTGTGTCTATGTAAGTGTTGCGAAGTGTATCGTATGAGATGTAAGCAGACAGCAGGTTTGATAAATATATATAAAGCGCGACTAACTGTTGTACTGAAATTATTTAAACAAGTTACAATCGAGTCTTAATTAATAAGAGAACTGTACGATACCGGAGATGATGCGATGAAGCTGCCGGTGCGCTGGACATCGGTGAGAATAGTGTACTGACGGACGCTGCGTGGCACATGCAGCCAGTGCTTTGTATAGTTGTGGCTGCGGTTAGGTACCGCATTGATGGATGCGATGGCGGTGGTTAATCTGATATATTTAATACAAGTCTAATTAATTTGTAATTCTACTAAATATAGAGGTTAGCTTGTCCTTGAACGTTGTGAATAATAAAATATGTAAAAATAAATAAATAAAATAAAAATAAAAATTATACATAATTTCCTAATATTGCTTTGAGTATGCATTATTTATTGATTTAGATTTATATTTAATACATCCCATTTCCCAGTTATACGAAACATAATTTTCAGTTTGATTTTACACATTTTGAACTTCTGCGATTCTAATTAAAGTCATAAAACATAAATTAATAAATTCAAAACCAGGGTTCCACGTAAATTTTCTTACAAAAAAAGCGTCTGTTGCAATATAGGACCTTTATTTATATTATAAAACGTTACTTAAATTGTAAAATCAATTTAATAAATATCCTTTAGCTGATGTTTAATTATTTTTTTATTGTGAACATGTTTACGGGCATCGCCTTATTGCAGCCTCCCTTTGTAAATAATAGAAGCCTTCGTGATTAGCTCACCGGTGCAAGGGTCGCGAGTGCAAATAAAAACAACATTATTATTATAATTAATAATGATTATAATGACTTGATCGCGAGGTTTTCTTTTGTTTGAAAATAAAATGATTAGTTATCCGAAATCCCCGAAGATGTCATGTATATAAATCCCCTCCAGGTTTACTGTTACTTTTACTTTGTAGAATTTATCTTAAGTATTTGTTAAATCTCCTTTTTATATCACGAAAGACTTCTAGGCAGACAACAAAGAAATCAGAACTGCGATCGTGCTAATTCGTTTTGTACGAAACTCTGATACATTAAATTGTTGCCCGACATCAGAAGATGATAATGGAACGTCATTTTTTGTTGTTTATTTTTATGAATTTAAATGAACTTCGTAAATTTGTTTACGAAATTTATTTGTATAATACACAGTGGCGTGCAGTAGGTATAGATTAAGGTTATGCTGTTACTAATGATATTATACAATTATATATATCCACTATATGGTGTTCATAGAATTATGAACTTTCGTTTAACCAACGTCTTTAGGCAAAATGAATCCGTCATTTATACGACCTTACCTTCTTTCCCGTATAAAATACAATATAAAAATTAATTAACATTTTTTAGAACACTTTTTATGATTGAACATGATTATTTTACTGTTTGAAAACCTTTCACGTAATAACTAAAGAAAATGATCATTTTTATTGATGCTTTACCTCGAAAATAGTTATGCCGATGTGCTTTTTGTTTTTCCCAAATTAAAAACAAATCCATCATAGTAAAAATGTATCGTCTTCGAACGCAAAGAACGATCGTAAAAATCACATATTTAGTAAAATAGAAAAAAAGCGAATTAGTAAAAGAGGAAGTAGATATTTGATTTGCAAGCAGTTGAAAACCTTTCAAATGTTATTCTGTTAAGAAAAACCATTAGTAAGGACTCCGTACAACGGAATTATCTACTGTAGCTTAGTTGGATAATGCACCTTCTTCGGATTGGAAAGAGATCCAGGTTCGAATCCCGGTAGCAACAACAATTTATTTTTCGATATATCTTTCTAATTAATACATTTAATTTGTATTAATATTTAATTGTTGTTTAATTACTTTGTAATGCGCCAGACATTGATGGAGAATTATGATTATACAAAATACGAATCAGTTACCAATTAGCGTTACAATCGAACACAATACACAGTTTCAATAACGGTTTAAATAACGATTTAACCATCACTGTATTCATACTTTTTGGTTCGCCGCTCCAGATCGTTGTACGCCTTAGGACGAAAGTGTTCAATGTATTTTTAAAATAACAATAATACAGATTCATCACTAGAAAAGCAGAGTTTCCTGAAAGTAAACGACTGATACACATATAGGTTATTATCTACCATAATTTATTCCATATCCGGCTGTCACGGGAGAAATAGGTCGAGTCGGTTCACTCTCATGCATTTTACATCAACTGCGTAGGAACGGAAGAGCGGTTCTCCCCCGCTCTGCTCCGCTCTCTCTGCTTTTGGAATTCCGTAATAATTCTAAAAAGATGTGTTCCGCTTCACTCAATCATTTACCACCTCACTGCGCTGCAGTAAAGGAGAGGCCTTTTTTACCGGCAATTCCAGGTGGAGCAACAGCGCGCGGAAACAGCGTCTAGCAATGTATTATTAATTAGAAGATGAACCTTTTGGCTTCGGTTTGTGACAACTCATTGCTTTTGGGGGGTACAGAAATAAAGCTAAAATTGTCATAATAATGTATGAACCTAGACATTTTGAGCTAGTCATTCTACAGCTGTAAATATACATTTAAATCGCAAACTCACCATCTATGTATTAGTGATGAGAAAAAATGCTATTCTTGACTCACTGGTTTGATTGTGATTGATATTTGATAACATAAGTGATTTAAAACTGTGACTGTGATCACAGTTTCATTACTAATTATAA
The DNA here is from genome assembly GCA_031772225.1 of Eubasilissa splendida. Lineage (NCBI taxonomy): Eukaryota > Metazoa > Arthropoda > Insecta > Trichoptera > Phryganeidae > Eubasilissa > Eubasilissa splendida. The sequence continues at coordinate 19,820,352 of CM062857.1, read as the reverse complement.
ATAATAATAATTATTATATATCTAATTTAATATTATCACAAAGAGAATGCAAACGCTTTAAAAATGTGAGTTTATTTTTCGGGTCAAATTCTCAGCGTTTCGGATCAAATGTGTAAAATATTTTGGCAGAATCTACCAAATGGCGTTGATCACGAATTATAAAGTCATTCCTTCGGGAATATTTTCGTCCCAAATGAGCATGCGCCGAATCATGGTTCACAACCAAAAATAAATAAAATAATTTGTTGTTGATGTTTGAACAATAGTGGATTTTCAGAATTTGCTAATCATTTGATAGAAAATGGTCATGATTTTGATAAAAAATTAGGATTGTCAATTTTGCATATAAACGGTGTTGGTCACAAATTAAATAATTTGGAATCGTTGGAGATAAATAAAGCGTGTAAAACTAATCAAAAAATTATAAACAACCAACTAAATTTAACTACGAGTCCCATTCTAAAATTTTTTCCTAAAAATTATTCGAGTAAATTTGTATTAAGTAATGATTTGATTTTTTAAAAATAGATTCTGTCAAAGAAACAATGTATGTTTTAGTTAGTTATGACATCCTGAAGAAGAAAATGGTATTTTTCGAAACCGGTAGATGTATTTAAACTCATTTTAGTGGTTAATTAAACAAAGATAAAAACTAAAAATATGAATCTTAACCACAAAGATAACATTGCTTATTTTAAAAGTGTAAAAATAAATAAAATAATAAAATGAATCACGATATTCCCTGATATTCAATCACCGATAGTGAGTGTTACTCAAAGTGATTGACTCACGGTTCGTGATATTGAGCTCATAACTACTATCTATCTATAAGTGTGTCTGTTGGTTTGTTTGTTTTTTATACAAATCTACAGTTTTATTCCGAGCTTCATGAAATTTTGCATACTTGACCTTCAAAACAAGAGGAAGGTCACTGTCTACATGAGATTTCGAAAAACAACCCCCATATATTTTCCCACCCCTTTAAAGCGGAATTTTGGTACTTCTTGATGAAATTTTGCACACTTGGCATTCAAAATTAGAGGAAAATTACTGTCTACATCTAATTTCGAAAAAAAGTACCGCCATACCCTTAAATAAAGTCTCTTTGCGAAAAGAGTCTTAATTCGTAGAATCGTAATTGTCTTTTAATCCTCATTTCTACTATCTATATGATTAATAAACAGGTTCTCAATTAATTTTTAAATACATTATATCAGTTTTTTAGCGTTTTTCTCTAAATCAATATTAAGGTAGAAAGTTGTCTTTACTTCTGTATCTTCTTTAGTTGGATTATCGAAGAAACAATAATAATGTATTTAATTTTTTTTTAAATTAAGTCTAGTCTTAAGTCTATTATATTTTGTACGCAAAAAGAATGACAAACTGACATATACTTAACGCCAAATTTCGAGAAGAAATAAACAATTCAAAAAATCATTTTTTGATACTGCTTTTATTACGTATTACAATAAATATATTTTCGGAATAATTCTTTTCGAACAAATTGATGATGCTAGGTTAATTTAATAATTATTAAAAAAAAAAATCTTTTTAGCAAACATATTTCTTTCAAAGAAATTGCATTCGAAGAAATGTCCAAATGTTTCATGAACAAATGAACAACCGCCTAGCCTATACATTTAAAAAAAATTATTTAACATTTTTAAAATTTTTTTAAAACATGATTTAAGTATTTTACATTATTAAAACTACAATACCTCTCCAAAAAAGAGACTAGCTCTTGTGCTTGGTGAAGGAGTAACACTATAATAATTTTATATAATATTTTATTTATTGCATATTTGTGTATTTCTGTAGTGTTCATTTAATTTCTTTCTAAACTCTTTTATATCTTAGAGGCTATTGAAATTATTTATCCCTAAATATATACAATTTTGCTGATAGTATTTGGTGTTACATTTAGGGATTTTAAAGTTATTTTTAAACCTTAATGATGTGCTTGTTTAAAATTTTACAGTGATATTTTCTTTAATAAATTGATTAATTGAGATTTTTTTGTAAATGTCTTCTATTTTGGGAACTAGAAATTTTGCAAAAAGTGTTTGTGTTGAAAAAGTTGTTTTTTTTAAAAATATTATTTCGATGATTGTTCTCTGTATTATTTTTACCGAGTTCATTATATTATTGTATGCTCCTCCCCACCCAATTATTCTATACTGAAGTAGTGAGTGAACAATAGCAGAATGTATATAAAAAAAAAGTATATATAAATTATATATTATTCACACTTATAACTTTTACCGGCCTGAAGACCTTTCTGAGGGTTCACGGCCTCTTTTCAGCTGTCATCTGCTGTCTTTCAGTAGGGCATGTAATAGTTGACTCATTAATTAACTTTCAAAAACATATGTACACACATGTTTAATTGATTTCTCACAAAAAATATGCAAGAAAAAAACCTAGCTTTCGGAAAAATAACAGCTACCGGAATTTGAACCTGGAACTTCCTACTGCCGGCAGAGCGTTTTTCTAATAAAGCTATATTAACCTAGTTGATCTCGTAAAATTTTGGTCTATATCTTACTTTCTTAACGAGACAGACAAATTGATGCGAGATGGTAATAGAAAATTTTGTCAAAAAAGTGTCAGAAAAGTCGTGGGGGACATTTGTTGGATATTGCGCTCAACACTTGCGCTCGTATGTAATATACTAAAATAAAAATATCTGCAGTTTGAGAATATATTTTGAGTTGTATTAAAAAAAAATTATGACAGTGTATTAAAATCTATTTATAAATTTAAGAAACAAATCATTTAATTACCAGTATTGCCGTAGGCGTATCTCTTATCGAAACCTTTAATTGTTAATGGTTATATATAACTAATTTTATTACAAGTTAATCTGAAACATGGTGTATTATTTATGAAACATAAGCATTTAAAACGATTTACTTAAAGATGTCTGATGACTAAAGCGATTTGTAATCGAAAATTTCGCGTATAATCGAGCCCCGAAGTTTACGCTTTTCATTGAAACTTCAAACCCTTAAAAACTACATTCGTTAGCATAAACGAATTTGGTGAACTCAGACGGAATATCGTAAAAATTACGTAGTTAATCGCTAGAAAATTCGTCGAACATTATTAATTAACCGCGGGCGAAAGGGAAAGTTCGCTAATCTGACCTCTGCCCTATTATCTACACCAGAAAGCTGAAATTGAGGGTGAATTCGAAGCCTAAGTTCAAATGTTAACTTTATCTGATAATTCCTTATTTGTGGCTTACTCCTTGTAGTATTCCTCGTCTCAAGTTTGCTGGGCAGGAACTGAACAGATTTTCTTTAACGGCACGACAACAGTCATTTGGAAGTAGCGCGCAGTGGGAGCGGCCGTACTTTCGCGTAAAACAAATTATTTCTGTTTTTGCGAGCGTCTTCACTTCTTTATGGGAAATGTTTGTGCCTTTAGTTCCTCCGGAGCTTAAATTAAACTTTATTATGATGGGGATATTGAAAAAGTTCACAACCATATTTTTATTGTTGGCGTTACAAAAATTATGGCTGACGAAAATGCTGAGGCGAATTTTCCTACCTGGTTCCTATATCTTGATCACTTTAAATAAACTAAACATTTTACTTCACATGTTACAGTTTCGAGAGATACAGTCCCTCTCATGATCTCAAACTCTTATTGTTGTTCTTGGTCTTCGGTGTAGAAAAAATTAATTAATTTTTATTTACGCCGTGAAAAAATCAAACACGGTTGCGAGGCAAAAGGCACAAAGTGTTTAATTACATTTTATTTTTATTTTTTAAATTTATAATATTTTATATTAAATACAGTTAATATAAGAAATATATTTTCATTATACATTAAAAATTATGTCTTACAAATGGCGTCCATTTTTCATCTCACACAAACATGCTCTCTCTAAAGCGTTTTACATTTAATTAAATATCCTAAAACATTGTCATTTATTTATTTAGATACCATTTTACCATAAAATGTTAAAAAATATAAGAAATAAGATTACACAGCATAGATACATTTTAAATATCATTGTACCCATATTACTTACGAAGAACAGTAGAACTCGAAAGATAATGTAAAATAATCATTTGATTAATTTAATTTGTATTAAATATATAACAGAAATTGAAATTGCAACATCACAATAAAAATGTGTTTTCATTAAAAATAATCAATAAATATTTAAATAATAATGAGCATAATGTGCTATATGTGAATTTTATTTATATGTAAAATGGAATAAACATTTTATTTATTTTTCGAATACAAAATGATTGATATTTGTTTGTTAATAATAATAATAAATATTTTATGCTTATGAAGATTGATGATAATTTTTCTGATTTCGTTCAAAAATTTAATGACTAAATTTTTAATTATATCATTATATTATAGTTTAGATGTCTCAGTTCCTAGATTTAATAAAAACTCATTATTAATGTGCCCTGTATTAAGTGTGCATATATGTTCAGATGTTTAGATGGATATTATTGAGTTTGTATTTTTATTGAATGTATTACTGAAGGTCAAAGTTAATTTGAAAACAGACTGTAAAATGTTTTTCAATATTTTTAATTGTTTTTTTCAGCTTTATTGATTCTGTTTTTAACAACAACAAAAAACAAGTCTTCTTTCATGTATAATGTTAAGCAATTTTTCTATAGGGTTAAGTACAGAGAATACAATATAGTATTTGATTATTATTTGTTCCATTTTACGTCCCGTTTACCGATCTAATTAAACCATTCTTCATTTTATTTATTCCATTCATGTCAGGTTTCATGTTTAATGTTGTTTCTTAACTTCATTCATATTCTTCAATAATAAAACTGCATTATAAAATCTGTCACGAAATTCGCGTAACTAAAACACAGTAAAATGAATAATTCAACATCATAATTAAAGGCTAATCTACATGAATATAATTCTCGGCGTAAGCAATATGTTCAAATATTTTGAATATAATAATTCTATGTATTTTTTACTATTTTTATCTATTTATATATATAGGGATCAAATTACAAATTCCCCGCTATCTCAGCCGGCATCGATGCCAGCGACATATCGCTGCCGGCTGCCACTACAGGTCTGGCCTGATTCCTCGATGTTGAGTTCTCTCCTGTTTCATCGCTTCGCAACGGCGGTCTTGCCGGACCACGAGCGCCGAGCGAGACCGCCGACTCGCTTCATTTCATAATATACGCGCACCTTCAGCATCTTTTCATTTATTTCATTCTATCTATCTTCCTTGTTCTATCCAACACAGTAAACATCAACACGCCAATCATTACTCTTTCATTTAACCATCGACCTAACCTCCAAATATATAACTCAATATCTGTTTGTCTGTCTATCTGTTCTCTACATAATTTTACACTCTCTGACTGATCTAAAACAAAATTCTTTAGGACCTTGCACAAAACATAGGCGTTATCTCCCCTCCCCCCGACGTAATTGTCATCCATTCCAAATTAAATTGAATACCACTACCAACAATATAAATGTGATTCATTCCAAATTAAATTGAACGCAATCCAAATTTTGTTTTCAAAAGTACTAGAAATATTGCGTACAAGCATAGATGCCGGAAGAAACTCAGAACAGGAAAGAAAAGGCACTCACCACCGATCCAAATTCTGCTCAACCTCCAAAAAATGGACTGTATATTATTGATTTTACACACACTATTTCATCAAAGGTTCTGACACATGGTATAGACGTATAAGTCTCAGAGATTTATTATAACGGTGTTCAAACCATTCCAATACAAAGCCGCCGATCGACTAGACTGGCCTGGTCGGGAGGGAAAAGGAAGGAGGGGGCATGGGACATTATTTTCGTTCAAGTAATTAATATACGCAAAATAAATATATGTCCCAAACAGTTGGGACTCTGAGTAATACATTGATGTCTTCCCTCCGATGTAATTGTCATCCATTCCATATTAAATTGAATGCTATCAATTTCAAATTTTGCATGGTTACTCTTTAGAATCCTGCGAAAAGCGTATAAACCGCTCTTCTTTCTCCTGGTTACTCTAACTTCACCCAATCAAATAAACATGGCTTAAATTGAATGCTATTTATTCCATATTTTGCATCCGTCTGTCTGGATCAAATATTGCGTTCATTATTATTATTTCATCATCCACGTCGGTTCCTTATAGCTGAGGATCGTGATTTATATTAACTCCCGACCTCTTGACTATGCCCCTTCACTTTTCTCGACATCTTGCAGATCTTGGGGCTATCGCCAGAGAAGTGTCTATTGCCTGTTCTACTTGGTAGATCCAACGACTGGGGGATCTCCTTCTTCCTCTTCGTACTTCGACGTGGCCCATCACAACAAATTTATCCAAGCTACTTCCCTTTTCATAAAATACCCAATAAATTGAAGGATTCGTCTCTTCAAATGTTTGAGAGTCTGTCCTTGATGTTTATTTCCTGCAGAATAGAGACACGTGTGTGCCTCGCCATCCATGATATGTTATTATGGCACCCCGCACCCCTAAACCTCTTATTATATTATTATTAAATATTTTTAATATTTAAAATGCAAAATTTACATTGCGGTTATTTATTTTAATCATAAGCCAGAATATGAATAGACATGAAATAAAGTATAAATATAAGAGAGTGGTTTAGAACATTAGATACGGGATGAGGGGCATTCCACATTCAACATAAATTTGATAGATTATGACACATTTATGCAACAGTAAAAGTATTTACTCTTCGAAAATTAAATCTTTACGTGGGCAAGACGAATTTTTTACAATAATGTATATTATATTGTCAGCATTTTAATTGTTGTTCCAATCAAGTCATATATTTAAAAAAAAGTCACCTAGCTATTGAACATACCCAAATAAGGAATTTGCTTTAGTTAATATCTATATATTTGGTAGTCTGTGATTTGAATATTGAATTATTTATTACTTTGTTTTTAACGACTTTTATGAGTAAATTTATTACACCAACCGGTTTCAGAAAACACGTTTTCCATCATCAGGATGTCAAATGGATAAAATAAATAAATAATAAAATAAAAGTGGTTAAAACAAAATACATAATAAATAATTCAATATTATTAATCTATTTAAATCCCGGGCAACGTCGGATAAAATAATATTAAACAAAATATAATATTACAAAATTAAATATATGGTATTGGTATGTGTTAAATATATTTATACACAATATATTTGATGTTTAATCCCAGTATTATAAAAATGAAGGTGAAAAATTAGACGAGAAGAATATACGGATTTTTTTTAGCAGCATTCCTCACCCGAGAGCAGGTCTCAGCTACATGTTTGATTATCGAGATCAGAACAAATAGTGTCCATACAGAGAAATAGATTTTCTCCGATATGTATTTTTATCATCGCCGTTTGTAGCCAGCCAGCAGGCAAGTGAGGGGGAGGGGAATGGGAATTCAAAGGGAGGGGATTGCTATTTCGTAGAACTAAACTCACTCACATAAACATCTAGAAACAAAAGAACGTAGACATTTATTTACTGAACACAAAAATATATGATAAATTTGTATTTATTTTGGTTTTAATAATTTAATAAAAATATTTAACGCAAACGCGTTATGATTTTTTATTTAAACAATAAATAATTCATTAACTTTGCGTTTAACCATTGTGAATTTATTATATTCACCACCGGTTTCGAAAAATACTTTTTCTTCATTCTTCTTCTTTTAAATAGGCAATTCACCTTTCAAGAGTGATTTGTGCCATTAATCAAGTTAAAAACTTTGTTTTATTGAAAACAGTACAACGATATTATATAATAAGAACTACTATCTTACAAGTCAATACCATTGTCATTCAAAAAAATTGCTATTATATATATTAAACGTGGCGAGCTAAGAGAAAGAAGATGACACAATTTAACCGGGAGCTGAAAATTACAATTGACGAGACCACTGTAGGATTTTTCTTCTTCATTAGAATGATGAAAAATGTTTTTAATACCCTTATAAAGAAATAAGTATTCATTTTCATACAGAGTACATCATCCGATAAGGAGAGTTGTATTAAGATAAAAGTGGAAAATATAAGTGACTAGTGTAGGACCTGTGCTAATATATGTAAGAAACTGAAATCCATGTTAAGTGCATATGTTAAAGGTTATGCACCTCTCGGGCCATACTGTACTCAATGTAATTTGCGACGATCGACTCGGTTATCAGTTATGAAGTGAGTAGCTATGAACTAACTTTTAAAACATTTATTATTATGATTTTTAAAACTTACAGTAGATAACAGAACAAAGTGTTTGTAAAAATATGATTATTATAAATTATTTACAATATACAAAATCTTACCAGTTGATAAAAAAGTAACAAACAATATAATTTTAGAAGAGATGATAAACAATTTAAATATGAATACTGACTCTCACCATAGCTATTCTACCAGATCCTTGGAACGGACCATGAGAGTACCGATCGCGAACAGTATGTATGGTGAGTGAAATCAATAAAGAATTATTCAAAATTATGGAAAATAAAATTATTAGATTTCTCTATTATATTATATTACATTAAAAAAAAATTGTTTCTGTTAAAATTTTAGTTAAATTTTACTGTTACTTATTTAATTACTTAAATTTTTTGTACGCACTTAACTATATTAATTACTTTAATTGAAGGGCAATTCTTGCCGTAAAACTGCTACGTTGTTTAGCAAAACATAAAAATTGTTATGTAATATGTATGAAATAAAGTTTGAATGAAAAAAAAAACTACAAAATAGAAAAGAAAAATACAATATAGTTTTACAAACCCGCCCATATTTAATATCGGTAAAGATCAATTTAAATAATAGATTTAATATAAATTTTTTACGTACAGAACAAAGAGAGTATTTCTATTTTTCGTAATGTTTTTCAGGAGTTAACTATCATATGATTTTGTACAATTTGATACACGCAATAGGAATATGCCTGTAGGTTGATATATAATATATTGGGTAGAGAAGATATCGAAGAGAAAAAATTGCATTTGAAAAATAATGTATTATTATTTTATTTAGTACAATTTGAAGTGACACTATTTGAGAATAAGGGCTCTATTACGCTTGCAATTCGTAAGAATTGTCGCAGGGGGTGGATCCATCAATCTTCGGCAGAGCAAAAACAGTAGCTTGAAGGTCGAGAAGTTTCAGAGTAGGGGAGGTGAGTGGTTGAAATAAAAGTCAGGCTGCAAGTAGTTACGGGGAGGTCAGCAGAAAAATAGCTTTTTAGCCAGGCCGACCGTCTATTTAATGAGTACATGGGTACCTACTTTTGAACCGCTCCGGTGAAAGGCTCTAGGATTGCACGTGACTTGTATGCAAAAGCGTCTCGTGATATCTGTAAATTTTTAATGTACGACATTTACAATTTCTAATAAAAAAATACAAATAATTTAATAAATTATGTTCACATAAACAATGTGTTCTCTGTAAATAAAAAGTGAAAACATTAAAATTTTTGCATAGTACACACACAACTTGGGTCGCAGAATAATTTGATATGTTAGTACATTATCTTTTTTCTTGTGCCCTATCCGTTCAACGAACGTTGGCTATCATCACTTTATTCACAGCGGCCCTGAAAAGCTCTACAGTGGACTGGCCAAGCCATTGCCTCAGGTTCTTCAGCCACGATGTTCTCCTTCTTCCAGGGCGCTGACATCCAGCAATCTTTTTCTACATTATGAGGTGCAATATTTGTATAACTTCTCCGAATGTCTCATTACACATCCGAAATATTGAAGTTTTCGAATTTTTACTGCATAAAATACTTTTTTTTCTTTATTCATCCGAACTGTATGGTTCATCTATATTCGTAACTATATCCATCCAGCTTATTTTGCGCATTCCTCTATAGATCCACGTCTCAAATGCTTCAAGTCGTATTATCATTCCTTCGGTAAGTGTCCATGCTTCCATTCCATAAAATAATACTGGGAACACATGGCATCTGACCATACGCAATCGTTATCTAAGGTTGGGATCATGACTGCAGAACATCTTTTTTATGCGGATAAGGTTGCAATAATTTTCTCAATGCGGCATTCAACATAAGGATCCTATCTTTAATTTATATTAGTGATATATCAAATTGTATTATAATATATTGTGAGTATGTATGGAACTGTATACTAAAAGCTGCTGTTGTTTTGAAAATACTCCCCTTGTACATCTATTCATTTGTTTAGTTCTATCGATGGAAGCAGGCTTCGAAGTCATTATCCCAAATACTGTTGCATAGCAATAATCAAAAATAGCGGAAAGCTAAATCAAGTAAATAAAATGATCTATTATAATTGGGTAATCATTTTGTTGACCAGAAAGTCTTATCACAGTGAGGGCCCTGCGACTGATCTAATTTTCGATCGCCCTTTTCTATGCCAAAGGACATACGAAGATACCTGTAACCTTTCTAATATCTAACTAACAACTACCTCTATCAGCTTGAAATTTACACACGTACTAGTTCAAACATACGTACGACACGGGCGAGTACGCGGCTATTCCGGGAATTAAATAATCATGCCTCGTACATCCGTTTTGCCACGGTCTGACATCAATGAGAATCAACATGAGTAATTTTACACATGCATATTTGTAATTGAAGGCAGTTTGTTTTTTTATAAAAAAAACATTTGTAAAGAAAGTTCAACATTTTCAAGTTCCTTGAGCGCTGAACTCTTAGTGTTCTTGGCTTACAGACAACATTCTGTAACAGGTGAATCACGTCGCTGAAAAGTTTACCTGGTCTGCGAAATACCTTCCTGAATTTTAAAACAGTGTTTATTGCATAATGGACTCGAAATGCAAGGCTTCTTTTGTAATAGAATAATTTTTTTAAGGTTCTACTTGGTGGGTAATGGAAAAAGTTTTTTTCACGATATAAGATAATTGAAAAAAAATCATGTTGAAAATTTAACACGATAATTGAAAATGTTAAAAAAAATCAAATAAGAATAATAAGTGTTTTCATGGTCATATGTAAATATCGCATGTATGTATATTAAATTTACTGAGAAGAAACGAAGGTATAATTTATTTATCGTTTATTTTTGACATTTTATAATTTCATTTACTTCAAAACGTTTGCTTTTAGCATTATACCTTACATATGTACATTGATACTAGAAAACTAACACAATTCACAAAAAGTTTACAAAAAAATTTTAGGAGATATTTTAATGTGAGTTTTATCGATAGTAAAAAGTATTAAAACATAATATTGACGTTTCAATCACGTAATTGTTTGATTACGTTTTCGGCACGTTTTTTTCTAATGTTTTCACAACAATAATATATAGATTCATAAGGCTAGGTATGTTAAAATATTTTTTTAGGTTATAGATTCTTCCGTTGCACCGTTCTTATATAATTACAATTAATTTTTATTTTTAAAAGGCAAGTAAATAACGAATAGTGGCTTTACAATAAATTATTACCATAAAATTAAAATAAATAAATAAATATATATATATATATATATATACGTCGGGAGCTGTAAAGACTAATGTATTTACATATACATATATTGTATAATATGGTTTATGAATATGGACGAATCGGAATATGTGCGCCGACTTTAGATGTATGCATGTGTTATAGTAGGTATTCTGAGAAATAATCCAATCAACTTTGACGAAGTTTGAATTACTGAGAAAATATTTTGGATGTTGGATTTAACCGCCTCGTTGAATATATAATAATTGAACATCGTAAATATTTTGATTGAATATGATCAAATTTTACGTGCAATTTTTTTTAGCTATCCAATTAAATTTATTCATTGCTAATAATGTATTACTATTGCACACGTCGGAAACAAAGATTTAAGGCAATTATAATTAGAATAGTTAGTAATGCACCTTCCCCGGATTAGAAAAGAGATCCAGGTTCGAATCCCGGTAGCGCAAAAATAATATTTTTCGATAAAATTGATTTTATATGTATATCTTTATAATGAATACATTTAATTAGTATTTATATTATTATAATTTATAATATATCAAAAACACATTTTGAATATTACTTTTTCCCATCATTAGATCAAATAAACCGTTTTTCTCTTCTTTCGTCTTCTTCTCTTCTTTCTTTTGTTTTTGTAAAATCACAAAAATATACCATACGTCGTTTTTCGGGTGACGCCTTCAATTAATAAATGTGCTGCGAAAAAAAATCACTTATTTAAAAAAACAATTATTTAAAAAAAAATGCATCCTTACTTTTGTTTATTATGTCTAATAAGCCTGTATTTTCATATTAAAAATCAATTGATCTAGCTGGTATATTACATATCCAAGATAAGTTAGTTGCACATTGAAAATATACAATATATATATTAGCACCTTACTCGTGTTGAGACGTGATACACAAGGAAGTTATGGGATAAGGCAATAACATAATAATATGAAGAAAATAAAATGTTGGAATTTAATCTATATCTGTATCTGTATCATAAAATACTCCTTAAGATTTCCCCAGGTGCTCAGTCACGCGACAGGCACGCAAACCTTGGCTTTGTACATTATTTTTTAAATAAAAATAATATAATACCTAAACGAACACAATCAAGATAACATAGATATAAATTTTTTTTAATATTTCCACCCTCGCATCTTGCTTTTGTTCCTCTGTTCATCTGAGCGCTAAATAAAATGAAAAGTTAAAACACGACACCACAAGTCTCGGTCCACATCATATGGAGGCTTCAGTCCCACACAGAGACGGCTCCAACTGTCGTCTAGTAATTTAAATGCAAATTGCACACATGCGCATAACGCCCTGCAGCCTCCGAGAACTTGAAACGGCTCCCTGATATAGATCCGCCATCTTTTTTTGCCAGCGCGGGAAAAGGCGGTCTCGTTTGCCACCAAATGCCCTCGCGGCAAAGCTAACTCGAAAAAATCGCCTCGACGTCTTGCCGTGGGCGTCTTTTTACCGGCGTCGCTCGAGGACACCACGGCGAAGTTCTTCCAGCGGAAAAATTCCTCCGCGATATTGCAGCTGTAAAAGTTAACTCGATGACTGAAAGTATGGTTTATGAATATTAAACCTACTATAATAATAGTCTTGAATAAATTACGTATCTACGTACGTCGAATCACTATCCTTGTTTAAGTTTATTTTGTGCCTCTTTTTATACCTGTTGTGTTTAGTCAACTAAAAATATTACGTGTACCAACGTATAGAATAAATTTTTTCAGCTACCGAGGCACTTCAGTGCGGCTAAGATGGTATTGAAAGGAAGAATACATTTATTCGAATCTTTTTCAGAATTTTGAAACATAAAATTCAATAACGTAATAATCCTGGCGTCTGCTAGCGAGTCAGTCATCTACTTGCCGTAAGCAAAATATAGAATGAAAAATTTAGTCAAGATAGAGGGGGTGAGATATATGGGGAGAGGATGGAATAATTAATATTCATTAGGGTCCTAAAGTGAAACTGATTAAAATTTGGAACGGATGTCACTTATATACGTTTATTCAGGGGGGAGGTGCCTATGTTTTGTGAAGGGCTAACTATGCAAAAAGCACGAGCTTCACAAGCACAGCTGTTCACGGAGCGTGCTTGTGCTATTTAATGTATTTAAAATTAATGAAGAAAGAATGGCATTAAAGACAATATGCGTTTATATCGCGGGGGAAATGTGGGATGGCTGGGGGGAGGGTGTTAAAGGGTATAATACTGTTTAGAGGCAGACACAGTATATATTATATACACATGAGTATATACCTGCTAATAAAAATTAGCTAATAAACCCGTCAATAAAGACAGGGAAAAAATTATGTTGTTAAATATATACAAATTCTTAGTAGGTACATACCTTTTGGTATATAATTAAATTATTATTATTGCAGATATTTTAAAACTATCTAAAAAAAACTCATTAAAAATAATTTTACATCTACGATCCGACTCAACAAGTAGCAGTAGGATGATTTTTTTGTTCCAAAAATGGATACCAAATTTGGTCAACGAACTTTCTTGTTTTATGCACCGCGTTTATTTAATAAATTGCCACTAGACCTAGTCTAAAGTGATTAACGATTTTAAACCAAAAATAACAAAGTAGCTGCTTAATGTGGGCATAAAGCAAAATGAAACTAATTTGTCATTTGTGCTAACCTAACTACCTACACTTTTGTCTATTATATTATACACTATATTATAGACAAAAATCTTTTTTATAACTTCTGATTGTACCTTAACAATATTCAACTTATAAAAACTGCAACTTTAGAACAGATCACGTCTAGTAAAGTAATTTAGCTTTATTTCTAATGTTTTATTTTAAGCTAAAAAATAAATAAATGTATATATATTTTTTAAATATTGTGGCGGTTATATAATATTTTCCCACTGACAGAAATATATTTGTAAATATATCACACAGGAAATCATCAAAAGTCAAAGCAAACCTTTTGCGAAATGGCAGGTATCTAACCGTCGTATAATTTTATCTGCCCGATAAAGTTATTTGATAGTTTATCCATGGGGTGGTAAAACTGCTTCGATTTACATGTTTGTGTGAGTGAGAGACATTTAATAGAAACTAAATACGTAAAATATTATATATTTAAAAAAATATGTTTTGTATATAATACAAATATAAAATAGGGAGTACAAAATACACTTTTGTTAAAGAATACAGTTAAAATTCTTTACGAGCTTTTGTATCAGCTGTCTATAAACTAGTAGCCAAGGGCTCCCGATATGTCAATATTGACTTTGCAAAAGTGATTCAGTAAATATAAGTGTCTACATCTTCGGATTTTCTTGGACTTTTACTGCATGGCGGACAAAGTTAACGAAAAGGCGAAATAATATCTGTAGATGGATGAATTAGAATTTTATTCTAAAGGCATTAAACATTCTGCTTGTGTTTAACTGCTTACCAAATTTAATGAAAATATGCATTAAAAAAATACTTTAATTTTACAAAAATATTAAATGTTCACCAAATTTTAGACCATATTTAGTCTTAAAGTGTTAACTAAATATTTACTTCTTGGTACTATATTATATTATTTTTCACGTAAAAATCTTTTTGTCTTTGTGTTTTAACCTAACCCAACTAAATGTTTACAAACGTAAAAGTAATCTCAAAGATAATTTGGATAATTGCTTGTGCCATTCAACCGATCAGTTATGTTCTATGGTAATTCTACTTCCCACTCCCTAAAATGTTGTTCTTTGTACTCATAGAACGTTTCCGTAGTATTTACGTAAGTTTAACATTACAATGCGTCAATATCTAGAATTCTGTTAACACCGTTTCAATTTAGTGCTATTTTTGGTGAAAATTTACTAAATTTATTATCTCATAAATATTTTTGATATTTTTTTTCCTTTTTGAATTTTATTTGATAAGCGTTTAATTTAATTCCATTTTTGTTTAATATAATTCCAAGGAATTTTTATTTATGATAGCTTATATTGAAAAGGTTTCTTGGAGTAAGTAATTGAGTGATATAATTAATAACCAATTAACTCTTAATTTACACTCATTTATCAATAAAATGGTGATGATCTGTACTGAATTTATTTCAATTGTTGTTGCTTGTTGGTTAAGACGCTCGGCTAGTGATCTAATGGTTGGGGGTTCGAGCCTCACCCTGGAAGACCAGCAAGTTAGTCCTAGTTAGTTTTCATAGCATAACCGTTTATTTCAGTTTTGAAAATAGTAATAATTTTAATATGACACGTATCCGCGTACACACCTCTAATTAAAAAATATAATTAAACACTTCATATCTATGGTAGTTTATTTTTGTTTTTTTATTAAATAAGTATATTATTGCACGTAGTCATTTTTTTGGCGAGTAACGATTCGGAGCCTCAATATTTTTAATGGCATTCATTTAACAAAAGAAAATGTTCAGCGGAATTTACCACAAATTTACATACCTACGTCCGGGCCGGCGGTTCGGGCTGTATACACTATACAGGGTGGTTTTTGACCTAATACTAATTGTTACGTACTTGTCTTCTAAGTACGTCTTCAGTGTACACCTCGTAATGTGAAGGTCCAAGGAATACTCTTTGTAACAATTACACGTTTATTACAGAAATATACAATTCGGTTACAAGGTATATCACTAGTACAAGACAAACGATAAAGCCGATGGATACGCAGAAATAACCTTTATAACCTCGCACACACGCCCCGGTGGTGCGGCATTCACTCATACACACACTCACACACACAACTAACTATACAATCTCAAGGACATCACTCTAATATTGATCATATCAAACTTGGCAACTTTTATCTCCTGTCTAGAATGCTCATTACTACGGCGAGATCTCATCCATTAACTAGGATATATTCTTAATAACATAGGTTTAGTTTAAAAATAAAATTGTATTGTACTTGGTTGATATTCGTTCGGGGGAGCATTACACATGTACTATACGTTTACAAACACGAATATTATCGCGCGTCATGTATACTGGCATCGTTGATCTTGAAAATCCATACAAATAACACTCAAACTCAACATCGTTCTCCAGCTGTACATATATCTCTAAGTCTATTGCCGCAATTATGAACTGTCCAAGTTTATCCGACAATAGACTCAGTTCAACCGACATAGTTTTGGTTTCTTGCTTTATGTAACTATCATAAGTTGATTCATAGCAACATTAGCTAGTACAGTCCGGTAGAGTTGTTGCGCACAAAGAGAAATTAGTGACGTTACTGTATATTTAGTGCATTTAAACCAATTAAATCTATCAGTTTTTTATTGTAATTCAACAAATATCAAGTCTATTGATGGATGAATAAACATGTCACATCACTAAATGAGGTTTGCGAATTCTGTAGCCAATAAGATTCAAGTAGAAGTCTACGCTGCAACCAACCAGAAGCCCCGAAAGTGTTGTCATAATCTTTATTTGTGTTCAACCGATTGCCCACAAACAGGAATCGACAAATTAATATGAAAAGTGCAACAAGTGACAGGTGTTAAGTGTCAGACTACAATTTATTGAATGACTAATTCATATATATAAATGAGTAACTAGCTGCTTTAAATGACGAATTATCTCGTGTATATTATCGGTGCTACTCTGTGGTTGCATCTGGATATCTACTGTACTGAGGTCTGTACAAAGCCCAGTGCAAAAAACCGGAATGGGTTGTAAAAAATGGAGAGCTCCAATCGTCTCGGACCACCTTTGCCATTGAACCAAGCTCTCCATTATTTCAAGAGTGCGTGTGAGTGGTACTGTGTAATACAACATACACCTTAAATAATTCCACGCACAGGCCTCTGCCATGGCCAACCCAAAAAAGAGTACGGAAATATAACCAGGGCAGATGTCATGATACGTCAGGGATGTGTTTTTGAATTTTCCGTCCACTACCACCAAAAAATACGAATAAAAAATACTGTTACAATTAGTTTTAAATTAAACTTAAAAACTTAAAACTTTACTTTTATTAAAAATGTTCCTTCAAAACAAGACGGTCCACCCGGTCTTCACTTCAATGAAACGTATCAATTTCCCTTGGTGTGACACAAAAAAAGACAAGATAAAATCGGTTGGGGGTTCTTCGTCAGTTAGAGTTTTGAGCCGCTTACGGGACATCCTGTAATACTAGAGGCAGGCGCGTTTTATCATCGATTGTAAAAACAATGGATCCTGTATCAATAACATGAAGTATTCAATTTATGCTAAAGTCCACAGCAGTGGAAATATCGAAATTTGTCCCATCTACTCTGTTTGCTTTGTTGCCGGAGCGCCGGGCGATAAAATGAGCGGTCCAAATCATAAAACAACAACTGGTCTTATCTGGCCGGCGCAGGGGATAAGGGATGCTGCGAGGCCGGTTCAGCATGATCTGAAGCGAGAACGTAAACGTGAGCGAGAAGTAACGGGAAACGGAAACGTGGATGAAGACTTATCTTTATTTCCGCGCCGCCAGGGGTTCACCACTCTCAAGATGGGGAAGTTTAATACTTGTACATTAATATAATATAAACTTACGTAAACGTTTTATATTTCTTTCACTTTTAACACAGTCAGTCGAAGGCTTCTCATGTTACGTTAACGTATATCGTTAATAGCGTAATACAATTTTGAAAACATTTTATAGGAGGTTCGCGGGAGATTAACACATGTCTTATAGGAGACTCCCCCGCGTAACGTTATTTTAATGTAAAGTAGAACGTTAAAATATAAAAACATTTACATGATGTTTTACACCTTTCTTGGCATCCCTCAGATCTGACATCAGAGAAGAAATCAGTGATCAGCGGGCTATCATCAGAGAAATGCTTGTTGATTTTTTCATTGCTCGGTCCAACGAATGAGTGATTTTACTCTTACTTTCTGTCTTTTGACTTGACCCACCATTACAAGTATCTCTTCCTGCAAGATATCCAAACAATTGGAACAATCACCTTAGAAAAATGATCGGAGTCCATCGTTAATGTATAATTCCTGCAGAATGGAGAAGTTTGCGAGTCTCGCTGTGCAAAGTAAGCGTAGTATGTTCCTTCAATAACATATCACAAAGGTATTAATTGCTTTTCTTCTTCTTGTCTTTAGAGAAGTGGCGTAACCATAAAAATGGCTCTAATGCAAAATAACAATAAATACCCCCTGTATATTATGTATTGTAAAAAAAATATTAAAATATTAAATACTACATCATAATAATAGTGGAATAAAATTGAAATCTTGTATTCTACAATTTTCACTTTTTTTTAAAGTGAATTTTTAACACTGTAATGTACTCGCAATTTTACAAAATCCTTGCTTCGCTTTACCGAGATTTTCATTTTATGGGGGTGGTCCTCTCCCTAACCCGACAATTAGCGGAGTATTACTGTATACACCAACAAAATTTACATGTGGTTTTCTAATATCCGTGAGATTTTTATTTTTAAAGTTAATAATTTCATATTTTGCTGTGGTAGATTTAAAAAATGATGTGTCAATATTAGCGATCTGAAAATAATCGACTCTAAGTGTGATATTGAGCTCCTAACCAACATGAAGCCTAATGTATTCTACTTCGGCGGAGGATGACGTCTGTTAACGATTGTGAGTCCGAGTGTGGCTGAGGAGTCCAATTCTCAAACCGCACACGTTCCCATACGTTGTGCACGTGCATCCGCGGGGCAGGGGGTTCAGAGTAACCGATCTTCCTCCTTTTCTTTCCTTTATCTCCTTTTTTCGGTAATTGCATCGGCCCTAAACTGTTCGCAAGTTAGTTTCCCTTGCACGATGCACTTTTTGATGCCATTGTCCTCGGTCCTGGACCGCGGTTTCTCTGTGTTCAGGATATATGCCACATTTACTTGCCTTCAGGGTGTCTTTGAATCTTTTCCTCGGTTCACCCTGTCTTCTTTTCCCGCGAGATAGTTGCCGAAACATAACTTGTTTGGGAAGCCGAGTGTCATCCATACGCACAGTGGCCTGCTCATCGTAGTTCCGATACTAGGGATGTTAGTCTCTTCCAGGACACTCAAGTTTATTCTGCACACTTCCCGTTGTATATCTAAGATCTTCCCCGAGCATCTGTTATGATACTTATCGAGGGCCTTTAAGTTGCAGCTATATAACACCGATGATACGCATCCATATATTTATAACCCCAAAAGGTCCCACCCTAACGCGTGTAAAATTTTACAAAATCTTAAAAGTTAGAGCAGTTAGTTAAGTTCCGGCAGTTAGTTACTTAAATATTATGGTTTTCTATCATATTATCTTTTTGTTTTTCTTTTTTACATGGCACAATTACTCATAATTACTTTTTTTTTATTACATTCAGTCATTAACATCTTAAATACTAATTTAATGTATTAATTATAAATATATACATATAAAATGAATTTTGTCAATCAATTTATATATTTATAATTAATACATTAAATTAGTATTTAAAACATCACAGACCTATGTTCTGAATAATTACAACTTCACAATTAGAATGTGTTCTCCTTAATAATTAACATCTTAATACCATCATAGGTTGGCATCGGTATCATAGTACCAGAGCTATACCTATACAATTTGAAGTGAGACTCGTTATCATATTAAAGTCATTCACTCTCAAAAAGGGAAGGTAAACGTCACATTTATATGTTGCAGTCGAAGAACTCGGTGACAATCCGGCAGAAATTTACCCCGTCCAGGTTGCAAGAGATGCAAAAGAGAGCCAGTGGAATGCTTTGTTAGGTCTCCCTAGCCACCGCTCTTCCAGGCATCGTCCATCCTAGCGGAAGACCCACACCCGAATAAATACCCGGAAAAGTCCGAGACTCCTTTAATTTTTTAATAGGTCATCGTTCCGGGGGATTCGATGACCTATTCCTTCTAATTCATATAGTAGTGTGAGCAATACTATAGCACGATAAACTGACTCTTTAGTGTTTCTGATTAGGACCCCAATGTACTGGCATTGGCGAAGTTACGTCACTGCTTTAGAGTTCACAACTCCATAATTCCATAGAAAAATATTGAATTTATGAGAGACTGCGCAAGCCTAGTTATTTATAATGAGCAAATATTTCTAAATGGTTCGGGAAATGTAATCGGTACGTTACAATTTTGCACAAAAAAATATGTTTATTGTATCGTACAAGTCTTCAAAAGAACGAGTTACATGTGTAGTGTACCAAAAAAGTCTAGAAAATGTTAAATGTGTTCGGATTTTTTACGTTTACTTCGTTCAAGTAAAAGAGTGTTTTCACATAATATATAACACCTTTTTGAGTAAAGTTTTTAAAAAACTTAAATGTAAAACTTTATTCAGTGTGATTTAAAAAAATTGTACCATAAATAATTCTTGGAGAGTTTCTGATGGGTTGAGCATCACTTCCTCTCTTATTTTCTTCCTCGCACCAGCCTCCCCCCGCCTTTTGCCATCTACTCATCCCCTACCATCATCGAAGCTCAGATAATGTAATGGTAGAAGCCTGCCCAATCGTCACTTTAATATTGTGACACTGGGTGACCTGAAAAAGCTGATCCAAATGGGAAAGTCGATTAGGATCGATTCTTAAACCCGATCGGCAGTGACGACATAATCTTACACGAGGTACTTTTCATCGGTAGGAAATATTGTTCTATGAAAGCACATTGCAACTAAAACATACTGGTTGGTGAAATTATGATGTCACTTTTCCGACTGCGGTTCGCGTACAATGAATATGCAACACCGAGAAAAACATGCGATCCGTCAAAAACATACACCGGTAATGTGAGAATGTGATGTCATGGAAATTACTAACGCATAAATGAAAATACCATTTTCGTAGTAATTTGAATTGTCATTTTACAAAATGGTCATATTTGAACGGTGCATGTACACAATTTTTTAAATTGTTATTAACGTAGAACAATGCTAAGACGTATAGAAAGATGCATATTGGGCATTGCACAAAAATACAGGAAAATGAACGTCATATCAATGTACTCGTAATTATACGCCAAAAAAAAACAAAGAATGCCAATTGCAGGCTATATCACCCGGAGAACAGATAATCATTGGATGGACGCAGTCATCCAGTAGCGCCCGAGGAGAATCGGCCGCTGTCAGGTCGCCCTAAAATCTATTTAAATATGAATTAAATATATTAATTATAAAGATATACATATAAAATCAATTTTATCGAAAAATATTGTTGTTGCGCCACCGGGATTCGAATTCTATTTAAATAATGAAATCTTCATTGCAACCACCATAAATCCACTTAACTAATAAATTCATCAACAACCGCTCTAAAATCCGCCGATATAATCAAATCATTATAATTAGTGCTCTAAAATCCACCGATATAATGAAATCATTATAATAAGTGCTCTAAAATCCGCTGGACTAATAAAAAAATCTACGAAAATATGTAGCATCTAACAACAATGAGTAGAGAAAAGTAGACATTGGGGAGGCCTCCATCTAGCAGTATAAACGGCACAATAATAATAATAAGCATGTGTTTAAATTTTATTGTCGACATATATCAGTTGAACATCCATAATAATATTACGCTTTCCCGTCTATATCTATGACTTTATAGATGCAGCGGCCGTGACTACTTCGGTAGTATCATTGCTTCGTTAGGCTGTAAAGTACTCGCTTAAATGGCTGCATCTGTGAGACTCCCGTTATATATAAGAAAAACATCCTGTCATAACATCTACATATGTCTCATGGTCATATCGCGTCGAACTCTATGATTTATTTCGTTATCTATGTCACTGTCAAATGTGACATGAATGTTTTGTTCGAATTTTTCACGTTTGTAGATTTTCAGGAGAGCAATACAGAATGCACTAACAAAAAAGCGATCAGTAATTAAGACCCTAACCGCGCACAATAGCCAACCACAGGTTTCACGAGCTTCGATTGCTTACTGCTAGTTTGTATTAATTTTTATAACTTATTTTGGTAATTTTTTACGTACATTGCGTAATTATGTACTGTACTTAGCACTATGGGTTAAAACTGTTTAATCCTAATGAGCTTAATTCTGTGTGTAAAAGTATACACATAAATACATTAATTATAAACAAAGGGTTAATTTAGAAAAGTATTTTTTAACAATTTTTTTAATGAATAGTAAATTTTAAGTTAAAAGTAAAAAATTTATCCCCCTATCAAGCGTACGTAAAAACATTCACTAAAAGATTTTCATTTAACTTAAAGAATCAGATTAAAAATGCTACAATATAGTAATGACACATACATAATTTTGTGGTGTAGGATGTTGGTTGAAATGTTAGAATATGGGCATTTATTTTTTCGGTCTGCCGGATGATGGATCAATTATTTTACTCCTCTTCCACCAGAAGCACAAGCGACGCAGAATATGTAAACAAGCACTGTTAACTTGTTTTTATGTATTAGCGGGAATTAAAGGTAATATAGATTTTAAGCGTTAGCGGTTAATTATTATGCGACGGTGGTTAATCCGTAAGGTTCCAAACATACACTGGACTCGTTCGAGAGTGTTGATTGTGGCGACCTCTTCTTTCTTCCTTGTGCTTAAGGACAGATAAGAAAAAAAGGGAAGGAGATACGCAGGTTTAATTTTGATAATCGCGCATACACGATTTGCGTGTGCAGGTGCGTTAAACGGCGCTAACATATATTTTGAGTCCTACTTTGAGTCCTAGAGTGCTACTTAGCAAAATTTTGAGCGGAAGGCATTCAATATAATACATATCTATATTGGGAATAATATTATGCGCAGGGGTTAACTGCAACTGAACACCCTAGCTTATCAAGAAAACACAAAACAGTTTTTACATTTCAAATAAATTCTAGAAAAATTTTATTTTCAAGAATCACAGCACGATTGCTCTCTAAATGAAAATAATTTAATTTAATGATAACGTTAATCGCTCTTCGGGGCGCGTAAAATCAAAGTGGATGTGGAAAAGTCGTCTCAATAAAGGGTTACTTGTAATGTAAGGGTAATCTCTGCATACAACAGAACTTAATCCGAGTTGGAAAACGAAATTGCACAAATTTACGGGTTTTACTCCTAATTCGGCCGCCATATCTTTACGTAATGTCGCGGTTTAAGCTCCAAGGCTATTGTGAGCCAACCCGTGATGCCAGCAGCCTTCCCCAACCTTATTTGGGGTAAATCTACCCTTATTCTTCGAATCTATACCCATTTTGACCCAAATATACTCATAACACCTGTTTATGTTTCAAAATAATATTCGCAAAACCTAATGTGTTCGCTATTCACACGGCTGTTTGTATCTAGAATACAATCTACTATTTACTACGATAGGGTTGATTTTATGTATATTAAGTTTATTTTATTCATAATCAATTGTGTATTAAAATGAAACTTAGTGTATAATGTAAAAATAATTAATTAAATATGTATTAGTATATTATTACCTAAATCGAGCATTAATATTATTAATGAAAACATATTTTTATTGTGATATTACAATATCAGAATAAAGTTCTGTAATATTTTAATACAATTAAAATTAATTAATTAGGAAGATATACAGAATAGTAAATATCTCTTTATCGAATAAATATTTGGTACCGTGATACGAATTTTATAACGCGTTATCAATTCGTCATTTTTATTAACCCTTTCCAAACCATGCAGTAATATAGGTCTACCATCATAATTAAACCTGTAATATTCTGTAAATACATGCAACATAAAATTCATATTTTAGATAATCCGAAAGAAAATATTAGCGTTTAGGAATAACTAGTGAAAAGCTAATTATAAAAAGGGAATCATACAAAAACAATTAATTTTTCCATTCAATTCGTTATAAAATTAATACGTTGTAAAAATATAATTTGTGATATGAAATACAGGAGATCACATATTATTTTGACAGTGAAAAGAAAAACGAAGATACAAATATAATTGTATCTTTCTTACTAATTAAATAAAGAGAGGTAAAAAGGAAAGACACATTGTATACGACTTAATGCATGCTTTAAATTATGTTATTAATAATTTTTATTAAATTGAATGCTCAATATTTAGATAAATTTGTGCCATTTAAGCTAATAAAAACATTTTTTATAACTGTTATTTTCGGTAACACGAGTTGACAGCATGGCTGCGATCGGGTATTTTATATCATGGTATGGTAAAGGTTAATTACGTTTTTGACAAACATGATACATTTCTTAAAAGCAATCATCTTTATATTGCAACAGAGCCCAAATACATATATTTTCCGGTTTATTTTAATTATTGTTATATATGGTAAAAAATGTAATAATTTAATGAATTTATTTTTTATCAAAATGTTTTGAAGCATATCATGGCAAATTACATATAAAGGTATTTTTTTTATTTTTATAACTATATGACTAACATTTGATGACGATACTTAGTCAACTTATTAAAACAAAGTAAGAATAAATAAAATATTTTTTTGAAATATATATGTTATGTACAATAACCACTACTACTCCGCTTTAAATTTCGCTTACGATTTTTTCTTCGGACAAGGAATTTAAAATATTTCATTAACAGTGTTCAAAAATATTCATTTAAATAACTAGCTTTACAAATTAGCATAGCCGAAACTCATAACAGAAATAATTTTATTTGAACATTTAATTTAATATTGGTAAAAATCTAACATAATAATATCCCGAAATATGCAAACTGCTGCAAACGTTTGACAGATAATACATTATAATTTACAAATTGTATCTACGCAGATACACCGAAATACCGAATGACTGGGAATAACAGGTTTGAATACACCGTGAAAACAAAACGAATATGTAGAAGGTGTACATATTTACGTAGTTTTCAGTAAGAATTAATCCCTTTCAACTGAATTAAGCATAAATTGTTTGAAAAATGCAGAAAATTGGCAGACTAAGATGCCCACAGAGCTTGAGTCAGAAAATATTTAGTTTAGTATGTTTCTCAAAAGGGTTAAACAAACAAGTTAGACGCGTACCTGAAAACTGACGCGTACGCATCCTGGAAAATTGCGTACCAGAATGGCCATGAAGTTGTACACAAATAATTAGCAATTTTTCATACTGTTGACGGCAAGACAAAAATCTAGCCATGGGTTATTATAAACCGGGTAATAACGGCTAGAATTTTATAAAGTCTTTTCGTAAGATAAGGATTGCTTAATTTATTTTTATTTCACAGAATCTTTAGTGATGTACTGCTTTTTTGCTTGCATGCAGTACATGTCCCTAGTACTTTTATATATATATAGAGACGTAGACCCTAGCTGTCAATGTCATAGATAAATAAAAAATTTCCCAAAGAGCAATGGAAAACGCAATATTTGGAACAGATGTTGCCCAAAAAATTTGCATGCTCAAGTGGCAATAGGCTAGACACATTTGTTGAGGAGCTGATGGACGGTGGGGATAGAGGTGCTGGGGTGAAAATCTCACACAGGTAGAAGAAGGGCATCCTCAAGCTCAATGGAGCGATGACAAGAGTGGCCGGCAATCGATGAGTGAGAAGGCCTGAAATTAGAGAGAATTTAAAATCATTAGGGTAGGCTGTATCCAGCAGCGGAAATACATAGATTAATGATGATGATATTTATGGGTATGTTTGTTCAGTTATATAAAATCAATCATGAACCTCCAAACTTTTGTTCTCCTATAATACCGCAATAAAGAGGTCGTAGATAAAAAAAAAACAAAATCCAATCTTTCGTTTCGGTTCGTCATGGTTCTCAATTTTATCACAAAATTAAATTATTTGTATTGATTATTTATTAGCGGGTTGCAGACCTCAACATCGTCTATTTTAATAATTATGGTACTGGAGAATTTTCGATATTAAATTCACAATACTTCTATAAGCCAATTTCAAAGCTTCATGTTTTTACTTTTTTTCAAAATATTCGTATCTCTGACATGATTGAGATTCGATACACGCATCTTAAACATTATCAACTCATATTTTGAATGGGGTAGATACCCCTAAAATATTGTGCGCTAGGTGTGTTATCCTAGTATAGTTCATCTTGGAATGGGTTTCATAACTATGATCAAGGAAGTTACACACGGCAGAATGGCCCAGAGAAGTAAACATTATTTTTAAAACGGCACAGTGCCGGTGGATTGTTCACGTTACAAGAATGTACCCACAATGTTAAGAATTACCCCATAGTAAAGGTTAATTTAAAAAAAAAAAGTACACGTATCATGTGGGCGACGAGGTCCGAACTTAGCCAAGCAGAGACTACAGTAATAATATATATGATTGAGTAGGGTTGTTATTTGCCGAAACTTAAAAGGTTTTTTAAAAAAAGGTTACTGTTTGCTGTTTTCCGAAAGGCTTTTAAAAAAAAAGGTTTGCTAACCGCCGCGCCGCAGACAAATGAAATTACATTTATTTGTATCGAATAACGAAATTTCATTTGAATGTTCAATTCGTGAGTAGAATACCTAAAATTCTTTACCAGCATTAAACCTACTTAACTATTTTACCTAAGTAATTATTTTACCTATTTAATTATTTTGAAAATAGACAGTAGCATGCAAAAGATGTAACGTGAATTTTTAATATAGATACGTATATTAAATGATCGATAGTTGTGGGTAGGTACTAGTCAAAATCAGCAAACTATATTTTATATTATTATTATTCAGCTTATACGCACCGTGTTAAATTATTAACAATCAAATTTCACACTATTGGGTGTAAATCGGTCATTCAAAATTAGTATTATTTGCAAAGTTAGTTGTTTTATCTGCCGTTAGAATTAGAATTTGACCAATTGCAGTCTTCGCCACTTTGAAAATTAATTTTCCACCAGCATGGAAATCAGTTTGTTCTTGGTAGAAGGTATTAGATTTTTTTCGTATTTTAAACGAGTTCTCGGGAATTATCTTTTATAATAAGAAGTGTATTAAAAAATATATCGTTCTTCAAGCTCCTGTTAGTTTTTCACATTTTAATCCAAATAAAAAAAAATTGAGGTTGTTGGGATTGTATATTATTATAACAAGTACGCTTGTTAGTAGTATGTGATGCGTGTTGAATAGATATTAGACGCGGCATGAAAAAAAAAACTACTTAAAATGTATCATATAGAGAATAAAAATTACACATTTGTTAGTTACGATAATTTATTATATTTAAGTTCAATAAACCTTGTTTGCTACCATTTACATTACGGACTCTGATTTAGTGAATCAAATTAAATTATCAGGGATGAAATAGATGAAATGAACATGTAGGTACTAATTAGAAATAAATAAATATAATTGAATACAATACAATACGCATGAGGGGTACATTACGCAGGATGGGTCGATATATCAATACTATTAATACATAATCTTCATATGTTAAATATAATTTATACAGTTTATATATTTTGGTAGCGGTGACAAAATCCAGTAAAAGTATTCGTAATATCAATGTATTTTTAAATTTTAAATTCTATTGACAAAAAGGATTCTCATCTTTTAAAATATCAATACCAAGCTTTTAACAAATGAAAAATGAGTAAATCGACACGTTCATCGTTTGGTTTCTGGAAAAATAATTTAAACTTAATTCATATTTACCTACTCAAAAAACACAATTTGTAAATATAAATATTCTATAAGGTTTTTAAAAATTTTAGGTTGCTCTAAAGGTTTATTGAAATTTACATTTTTTACCCAGGCATTTTAGATAGAATATTGTATAAATACCATAGAAACATGATAATTGCACGATTCATAATAATTAATAGTGTTATGGTGGATTAATTTTTATTAATATTGGCTTTAAGAGCTTTTTAGATCCAAGTCCCTCTATCGTGAACGATTGTCCCCCAATAGGGATCATTCCATCACTGCATTCTTTTCTTATTCTTGGGCATTCCAGGGGCTGAGTTGCTATTGGTTCATTAACAGACGTTACAAGTTCTCTGTCGGAGTCACATCTGACCACATGTCCATTCGCCTGCCCTGCCCATCTTAGCCTTCTCGAGGTTCTCTTCATGGGTTCAAATTTTGATCCCTTTTTAACAATTTCAAGCTATGTAATTTCAACACGTGCACACAGTACTGAGATCCTTTCAACTAAATATTTGATATTTATCTCGTTGTATTTATAGATATATAGAATAAAAATATATGTCGAAGAGTTATACAGTTAGGGGAAGTACGTAAAAAATGACGTATATGGACAAATATCATAGGGGATTTATTTACGAAACCTTTCTCGTTTGCTTTCAAAAAATCTTCTTTAGAGGCGCGCTGAGACGCCGTTGACGGCCGCTCATTGGTTCGCGATGAACGATGACAAGTGTGATTTTACCTGACTTTAAGTGCTCGCTAGGTGCTTTTATTTTATAGTAAAAGTAAGTAAAATTGTGCCTATTCAACTATGTGTTTATCACAATAATCTTAATAGTTCCTTGAAAAAATTCTTCGACCTTAGGATATGTATTTTCAGACATAGTAATGTACTATTCCAACGGACATACATGAAGACATGGTATGACATTTTACCAATACTTTAATTCATTTCAGATTATTAATTTAAGAAAACCAAGTAATTTATTTATGAACTTTGTACTAATTAATATTTTTTACTTATTTTTTTATTTGTCATTTCGTCCATATAATTATTATTTTTAATTATTTATTTTTATAGCATAAATAATATATATAAAAATAAAGGTAATTACTTTACTAGACGTGGTCTATTCTAAAACAATTACCTGTACAGTTTTTAAAAGTTGTAATTGTTTAGGTACAATCGTTATAAAGTTAGTAAAATGTAAAGTAAGTTATAAAAAGTTATGTGAAAAAAAATTGGATGTCATTTTGTCCATATGGTTATAAAAAAATATTATTCCCTCATCGTCTTAAAAGTACATTTAAAGTTTTGTTAGTAGTTTTAAGTAATTTGATCTGTTTAATTTTGATAGATGATGAACTGCTGTAATACGAAGATATATATTTAAACATATATTTTGTTTAAAATAGGTTTTAAATAAAGATTTGTGACTGATTATGCAGAGGACATTTCATTTTGCACGTATTTCCTTACAACTAGAACTCAAACCCGGAACTTTCTCTTGTCAGGAGAACGTGCATCTTTTGTCACGTGATTGTGAACGTCACATTTTGGAGTGTGAGAAATCTATTATTTATTTTTAAAAAGTATATTTCAATAATTTTTTTTAAATTATCTATTTTTCTTTAAACATTGATTCTCATGCATCTGTATATTATTTATTAAATTATTGTGGTAACTTTCTTAGTACCATCAGATTCCCTCAGTGTTCTACCATCTTTTTACTGTTGAATTACTCGAGTTCAGTTCCCTGTAATAATAACTCCATGTCCAGGTAACAATTACAGTTTACAGTAATTTATAATTATACAATTCATAGATAGACTTGTAATTATTAAAAAGTGGCGATGTAAAAAGACCCGTTTCCCCAGAGACGGCCTCTTATAATCATTTCCCCCCACCACTCATCTACTCACTCTCCTGACACGCACACATACACATACAAGTCCAATGTGATAATTCTAACAGTTATGAAAGTATTTCTAATGAAATATATAATTTAAAAAAATATATATATCTCATGTTGAAAATGATTGAAAAATAATTAATTAAATCGAAGATTAAAAATAAAATAAAAGCTCGAGCAGGACAAAAAATGGTATCAAACTGGTACTATTTGCTATCGATTTTTCGCTTCCATAAGCATCAATATAGGTAAATAATCCTTTTCAAATCTTTAATTGAACAGAATTTCGCAATATTTGTTTTCAATTTGACAAGTGTACCGGCGCTGCGCACGGAACCAATTTTCCGCTTTTTATTATAATCGTGCTTTCGCAAATATTTATGTTTTAAATTCTACCAGAAGCCTCGCTTTTATTTATTCAAGATTTCAATCAAATCAAAGAATGTTCCGCGTTTTTCTAAACAATCTTTGTAGGCGCCTCGAAAAATGTTTATGAAATAATTTTTAAAGCTTTCACGGCAAATACAATTTCACTGAAACAGTATTATTTGGAGTGAATTAATTTTAAAAATTTCTACACCTCAAAGCACAAATGCTGTAGAAGATACATTCAAATATTTGACAAAATATTATTTAAATAGAAAACGAAAGAAACACATGTGATTTGCAGATGGTATTATAATTATTTCAGGCACCCGGAAAGTCTAATAAAAATGTATCAAGAACTCAATGTTTAATAAAAACATAAAAAATATATTTTGATACAAATAAATTTTTATTATGAAGTTGTAATGTTGGAACATAATTGTTAGAACTGTCATTTTGTATGCATGTATGTATGTATGTGTGAGTAAAACATTATAAGAAGCCGTCTCTGGGGGAATGGGTCTCTTCCATCACAGATCCTCCTGAGTTAATAGTCTATTACTGAAGTGTGTAATTACGTTGTTGTAATAAACTGAATATTGTTACCCGAACATACTGAGTTTCGGGATCAATAAATTAGTCCTTAATCAGAGGATATGGTAAATGGTAATACTTCCAAAGTTACCACAATAATTCTTTAGCAATTAGATTTTTTCTCGATAAATTGTTTTACCTGTGTATCTTTCTAATTGATATATTTAATTTGTATTAAAAATATCACAGAACTATATTTTAAAAAACTGTATGATACGATGTTAAGGAATGTATGGCGCTTCGTTGTGACTACGGTCATAGACTTCCAAGAGACCGTTAAAGAAGAAGAAGAAAAAGAAAATAAGATTTTAAGCGACAATAAAAGTTATACGACTTTTATTATAGTTAATTATTTCTAAAAATATTTGTTTTTTATAAAAATCCTGTATTTCTACATTAAAGATCACTTTGGTTATACGGAATTGATGAATGAGGAGAGAATGGTAAGAAAGATGTATGACGCAAGTGTTGATGGCACCAGAAGTAGACGACGTCCGAGTAAAACTCGGTACGACCAGGTAAAGCAGAAGCCTTAATAATCGTCGAGCTTGTATGAGAAGATGTATGAATGTAGATGAAGCAAGAATTGTGTGTCAGGACAGAAAGTGTGGCACGCTCTTTCCTCTCTGCCTACCCCCGCGGAGAAACGGCATGATGGTAAGTAAATAAGATCATACGAAATTAACGATGATCTAAAACTGACGAGATAATATTATTTACAATCAAAAACAAGTCTCTGGTAAATACATAGGTGTACTTTCGTGAAAACAAGATTAAATCACTCCACCAAATTGAAGAAATACGTCCAAAAGAAAGATTTCTAACAGATCCTTTGTCTCAGGGTTGAGGACATTACTCTGTGGAAGAATTGTTTGCTCTCGCCATTGTTTAGCTTTGTCTTTGCAATCCATTATCTGGTACACATGGGAAATCTAAATATAAAAATAAAAGAGTCTGTGTTTATCTGTCTGTGAATGTTTGCGGTCACCTTACTTCGTGAGAAAAAAAATTGATGCTGATTACTTGTAGCGAGGCCCTGGGAGCAGCTTAAAGAACTTGGGCTGAACAAAACACATCAAACGATTACTGAAATACATTTTGTATTTATCCACTGGGTTTTTAAATATTGATAAAGATCGGTTCGGAATGACCGCTTTTTTTTCGGGTCAAGGTAAAACACGTTAACATATAATTTAGGATAGTTAATTAATTAGTGATATAGTTAAAAATTATAAACGAACCAAAATAGATTAATACACATATAAAAAATATATAATATGGGGCGTGCGCTGCATACAAGCAAAGAAGCTGTGCATTACTAAAATTCTGGGAAACAAATATAAATGAAATAATCCATATGTTATAATTACGCTAGCGCCCACGGTTATCAGTAGAATCATTAGTTGCGTAGTTCTGGATGCTACCACGCGACGCCACCGGAGCGCTGTAGTCCCCTACTGGGTTATTATTCATTTATTGCTACTATAATTTCTAGCCACTGTTTTAATCTATCGTTCTATTCAAGCCATACAATTGCTACCTAATGAATTGAAAATTCCACTCGGCAGAGTAAGAAGTGGATCAGCCGATCTATGTTGTATGGAATCCTTACTTATGCTGTTTCTTAACAGAATGACACTTGAAAGGTTTAGAACTTGGCTTAGAGTATATACTTCTTCATTTACTAATTTTTAATCGCAAATTTTACTACCTTACTAAACGTGTTCTTTTAATGATTGTTCTTTGCGTTCGATGATAATGCTTTTTTATTATAATGCATTTTGCCTAAAGACGTCGGTTAAATGAAAATTCATTAACCTATGTACAATGTAGCATATAGAATATTATATAATATCATGGTAACAGCATAACCTAAGTATATAACTACTGCACGCCACTGTATATAATACATAGCAGTATATAATTTCTACCCAACTAAATAGTTTAAAAGTAGACTTTATGAAAATTAATTTATCGGAATAATTTGTTGGATATTATTTATCTGTAAACATATATGTAAAATGTGATAGTTTAATGATTTTTTTAAAACTTAAATAACATGATTAGTGTCGCATGCGAATGAAGATATACGAGAATTATGAAGAAATGCTAAAAATATTATGTGTATTAAATATTTAGCAATCGTTTAGATTTCTCAATATTTAGAAACAGTGATTAAATTAAACCAATTAAATATCTAAATGTTCACATATTATATTGTCACATAATACCACCGAGATACCTATATAAAATATGTGATTACATATAAATATTTTTAATATTACGTTTAAGTTTAGTTTTTATATATAATATTATCCTGATGAAGGAAAACTTTTTGTCTAAAGCCAGTTGATTTATAATATAATAATTTGTTTAGCATTCAAATATACCCCACCCCATTCTTTAAATTCATCAAAACCATATTTGAAAATGAGTCTAAGAACTTCAACTATATTTTAAATTAAAAATGTGTGTTATTTTTTGCTTGGAGAAGCGTTTAAATACTATCCAAGTACTTATTTGAAAATATATTTTTCTAGAAAGAATACTCGGACCAGTTAAAAATTATCACCGACGATGCATCCTTATGAACAAATACTGAGTTTGTTGAAATGTAGAAGACGGGCAGGATATGGTATCAGATGAGCTGAAGTTTTGTTGTGAAGCAAATTCAGAACATTGTTCTACGGTATTTTTAATACAATTATATAGATGCCCCCAGATTATTGGTATGTTTGATTTTCGCGCACCATTGAGGTCATCGAGACACAATTCATTATTCTATCACGGTGGTAATGTCAGAATACATGCATTAGCTAACTCCGCAGTCCCCAGAATGCATTATTTAGGGAATGAATATGCGGAGGTAGTCGACATTTTTACTGTAAATTTAATTCTTTATAGGATTACATTGTTACAATTTTTTGTGTCTCAACTCAATTGCTTTACATCAAATTTTACATTTATTTTTATTTTTAATTTTGATAATGAAAAAACATGCTAATATTATATAATTATTTTATTTGTGTATTGCACCTCTGATAAATTTTTTTATTATTTTACAAATTATGTTAATGCCTGAATAGGGCGTGTATAATAATAATAAATAAATAAATTTAAAATGAATCAATAACAAAGATATATAAAAAAAATTGTGAAAATATTTTTTTACTACAGCGATTCTAACGAATTTAAAATAGAATAATAAATGTATATCATTTATAAAATATACAAAAAGCAAAATTGTCGCAAACGTACCTAATCGGTTGATGTAGTAGAATCGTAACACGTTTCCTAGGATAGGAAAAGTTTCATGTTTGAATACCGGCAGCAACCGAATATTTTTTCGATTGTATAATTTAATTGAATTATTATTTACTGCTATTAATCAAACATAGTACATAACGTACTAAAGAGAATCTTTATTGAATAAGGTAAATAAATTTAATTTATTATCCAGTTTTTGATGTTTCGTATTATACGTACTGCTAACGTATACTCGATACTATTAGTAAATTGCGGAAATACATGCCTTGAATTTTAGCCGAAATCCCTTTATCAAAATCATTTGTATTCACTATCACGATTCTGGGATATCGAGATGCGGAGATTTCATATATACAGACTCGTTACACTAACGTGCTTTCGAGACATGGTAGTTAATCATCATTTATAATCAATTCTCAAAATATATATTAGGATAAAACAATTTATTTCTAATTCGTCAATTTTTTTACGAAAATAATCGTGGCTAAATATCTATAGAAAGAAATACTATTGTTAAAAGGCAAAACGATATAGCAAAATTTTTTAATCTTTAGGGAGAAAAAGGATGCGGTTATCAAAGAGTATTTAGTGGATTAATGTTTGATGTGTGTGTTGGCGTATGGTAGATGAATCAGAGATCGCGGAGTGTATTGAATAAGTGTGCGTGGCCAGAGCAGGTTAAAAAACGGAAACTTTTCTTACGGTTGACACAAGTTTATTGTTGATTTACAATATCGGCTGTTGATCACATGGTTATTGTGGCGTCGATACTGGGCATGTTGTTACGGCTGTTAGGAGTTCTAGTTTTACGCACCGGTAAATATGAGGTGTGTTCAGGGATCGTCGGCGATAGTATGCATATACTAAGATAATGTATGTATGTATTCGAAGAGATAAAAATTTGTGTAGTGATTGCTAATCATTGCTATTTTGGAATATATAAACAACTGCAGTCTGAAGTCAGTTCTTACCCATGCGTCAGAAACCTGGACTTCAACAAGGGAGAGAGAGAGAGAGAGAGAGAGAGAGAATCTTAACATATTCCTTTAAAATTTATGCATGTAAATCTTATTAATCTTTTTTACATATTTTTTTCTTAAGAATTATCTTCGCTATATGACAATGTTCGGCATAATTTGAGAACTGATTCGACATCATATTCATCACTAGAAGAGATAGTCGGCGCATCAGATCTATGTCCTGAAGATAATGATTCTTCACAAATAAAATTACCCTCAACTTCGCATGTTGATTTTTGCCTTTTGACAATATAACCAGTGATTAAACTTTGCGATGACTTTGATAATTTTTTGTACAATTCCTGATATCCAAAAATACAATTCTAAAGCTCGCGTTGAAACTTGAATGCTCGTTCAGAATTATCACATTTTTCTATAAAACGGTTTGCCAATTTACTGCAAAGTTGAAGACCATCTCGAATTAATTTTCTTCCGATTCATTTTCGTTTTCTTTTTCTTCGACGGTATCGAGAGTTATACCAATGATATCATTGTCATTCATGACATTATCCTCTGTATTTTGCTCACTGAAAATTTCTGAAAACAATGGAGGGGAGAAGCGCGTCTAGACATGCCCAATTTCACTTGATTTCAGCTGAATTGTACTGGCGCAGGCTGTGTTTGGTCTAAAATAATTATTAAAAAAAAAAGCTTATTGAAATATAAACCACATAAAAATAGTACGCATAAAAAGAGACCCGAGTGAATATCACATTATAATTTAGCGAATGTGACAACTATGTATACAACCAAATTATCTTAATTTTTAATGTACGGACAAAATGTCATACAAAATTTATACATCTATTAGTTTTGTATACGCTGTCGGTACCATATTATATATAATGTATTCACAGGGAGTATAGTCTATTATTCCTGAACCCATGAAAGCCGGCTAGCTAATCAACTCTGACAAAATTACGTGGGTTATTATAAAATCTGTTATTCAGATAAAGACAACGTGGTTGCTAAACATATGGTGTTTAAAATATAATTACAACCATATGATTTTCTAATGATCACTCTTAATTTAACTAACTTGTGTAGAAGAACTTTAAGTGTTTTATTATTTTTATTTAAAATAGTAAATGGCATACTGGACGCTCCTAACTTAACTGAACTGATTGTATACCACGTTCCTGCGCGTAGTACCAGGTCGTCGGTGCTTTTCTATGTAAATTCATCATTTACTAATTTTTATAGGAATGCACCCACACATAGTCTTCACAGGCTTGGGAACGATTTTGGTCTTGTAGAAATATTCCGATATTCTATGCTTAAATATAAGAGTAATGTTTTTGATGCTGTTCTGAGTCAAAGATACAACTGATAGAACTTTGATACTCAGCCATTCTGTGTCAAACCTAAAATTTATTATTTTTTCTGTCGTGAACCTTTTTTTTATACTTTGTTTTGCTTCATTTTTAATTTCTATTTTTATATATATATTCCATGCTACTTATGTAGCTGCTCATGTATTTTTTTATTATGTTTTATACCAAACCTATTTTGTAAAAGCCCACAAGGGCATTAATAAATGAATACATCAATAAAACAACCAAGGAAAACAAGATAAAAAAATTACAAAAATATCATATTTTATTTAAATGCGTTACCGCGGGATATCCTGTTAATGGTGCATGGATTCTGATCATGCGTTAATCGCGATGCAACGTTTTAAAATTTAAAATAATTAATGTGTCCTCGTCCTCCACGAGAACAGAAAAACCATCTCCCATTCGGATGGATTGTGATTATATATGTGCATGAAATAAATTTAAACCTATCGATTAACGGTGAAGTTATTTGAGATTTTTATGCATTTATATTTTACTTAAATGATAATAAATATTCTGGCAATTACCTGCTAACAATCTTATACCATTTAATTATAAATATGTCATACAATATTTGCGCTATATATAACATCAAAATATTCAGTGGGGATATTGATATAATATTGCTAGATTCTACGATATAATTTAAGTAAAAATATTGATAGCCAAGATAAACATTTCAAATAAGTTTGATCGAAATATAATAATAACTGTAGAAGTTATCGTGTTCATAAATTTTTTTACAGAGAAAACATTATTGTTGTGAAGTAACAGCTATTCAGAACATAGTTCTATGGTTTTTTTAATATAAATCAAATGAGTCAACTTGAAAGATATACAGAAAATATCTACTTATTCGTTGCAATATAAAGTTGATTGTTTTTAAAAAGGGAACAACAGATATATCAATTTGGAAGAGTTATAAAATTTAAGTTCTAAATTTGTCGTAAAACTACTTAGTTCATATGGCGAAACTAACAATAGGAAAAGGTCCAGGTTCGAATAAAATATTTTTTCGATAAATAGATTTTCTCTATATATCTTACAAGTGGACTCATTTAATTTGTATTAGCCCATCCCAAACAATACAGTTACACAGGTCTACCATCATAATTAAACCTGTAATATTTCGGTAAATGCATGCAACATAAAATTCATATTTTAAATAATCCTAAAGAAAATATTAGCGCTTAGGAATGACTAGTGAAAAACAAATTATGAAAAGAGAATCGTACAAAAACAATTAACTTTTCCATTAAATTCGTTCTAAAATTAATACGTTGGTAAACATACAATTTGTGATATGAAGGACAGAGATCACACACTATTTTCACAGTGAAAAGAATAACAGACATACAAATATAATTGTCTCTTTTTCACTAATTAAAAGAAGAGAGATAAGAAGGAAATACATATTGTACACGACTTAATGAATGCTTTAAATTATGTTATTAATATTTTTTTTTAAATTGAATGCTCAATATTTAGAGTAAATTCGTGCCACTAAAGCCACTTAAGCTAATAAAAACATTTTTTCTAACTATTATTTACGGTAACACGAGTTGACAGCATGGCTGCGTTCGGGTATTTAGTTGGGTTGTCTTCTTTAGATTTCGACCGACCGAAGCGCGCCCTGGTGGTTTATTTGGACCGCTGGACTGATCGAAGTACAGGACGTAATTGAATGACGCCTGTCGGTCTTCTTAGTTTTACTCACATACACACATGTACATTTTTATAAACCAAGAAAAGCAGTGGTGCCAATCGAAGTAACGAGGCACGTAAACAGTCTCCGTATGATATTAAGGTACAGTTTCAAAATATTTTAAGATAGTTACACAATATGTCACATAATGGTCGAAGAGTAAACAAAATATTAAAAACTACCGCATGAGTTTAGAGCTGCAATACTTTCAAGGTCAACGAAGATTAATCACGTGATTTTTTTACAGAGGATGGTGTCGAGGTCTACCGATCGTGATCGAAAAAAGTGAATTGAAATTCAGCTGACTCTGCAGGAGGTTGTTTTTCAATTAAAATCTACGTAAAACCTACATGTATCCACATTATTTTCCGAGAGTGGCTAAAAATATATTTTGTGAGAGACGCAATAATAAATAAACTAAAAGGATCTTTAATAACCACTTTTGTCTCATGTAAGCGTGCTGTCTCGAGTAACATGGTTTTACCTAATTACTCGAGAAGACTTACCGGTGTTTCAGAGATGTTTTCTGTCTTTAGAGGACTTTAACAAGACGAATCGATTTCTTTGCACCGAAATTCAATGAAGGGCTATCACTCAAGGGCATTAGTCTATAGGTATCCGTCAAATTCGATAACAGAGCAAATCTGTAACTGAGTGTGCAAATGTAATAAAAAAATTAATAAAGCGTTGTTATTATTTTCAACTAGTGATATATACTAAAGAATATTAATATATAAGTTGTATCAATGTGTCCAAAATTTAATAAAATTAATTGTTAATTCTGGTGTCTGCTATCAGTTCACTCAAAGGTATTTGAGATTCCGTAAAAACAATGTAGATGGCTTTCAAATAATGGAAGGATAGATGTATTCATTTGAAAAAGTGTAACATATAAGTTCGAAAATTTGTCTTTAAAAATACTATCGCTGTAGCATAGTTGGAAATGCACCTTTCCTGGATTGGAAAAGAGATCCAGGTTCGAATCCCAGTAGCGCAACAACAGTATTTTTTGAGAAAATTGATTTTATATGTACATATTTATAATTAATACATTTATATATCACAGATCTATGTTCTGAATAATTACAACCTCACAATAAGAATGTGTTCTTTTTAATAAAAAATAATGTTTGCGCAAGACCCGATCCACCATATAAATAATATATACAAGTTACAAAATAATATTTACCTACGTTAAAAGAAGTAAAAAATAAAAAAAATATGATGAAAAACTCACATATACACAATGTCTGGTCAGTTTTGCCTTAACAATACAAGTCGAGATACACAAATTTTTAGATGTTTCATCACAGACCACAAAATACATAAATATGAAGTAACGAAAATTTCTTGTCTCAATATTTTCATTTTGGTGTCACCCACGTGATCACTGCGGTACCATTTATGCAATCAAAAGCTAATAAATGACTCGATTGGAGCTAAAATTTAAACGCTGACAATATAATATGCATTCGTTTATAAAATACGTCTTGTTTAGAAAAGATTTAATTTTAAAAGAGTAAATACTTTTACTGTTGCATAAATGTGCCAAAAAATAAAAATAAAAATGGTTTATCACAATCCGTAAGAGTAATAATATTTAACAGAAAAACGATTTATTGAAAACATTCTTAATTATCTAGAATTTTGTGTATTTTCGTACGAGAGCTATATTTTTATAAATTTGCTCCCACGCTATTTATAACATTCACGGATGCTGATATTAATGAATATAAATAGGTACTTAAAGAAACTTTGGGGGATAAAGTGTCCGGGGGTTTAAACGGCAGAGGGATCAACTGTCCGAGGGAACCACTATCCGAGGGATCAACTGTCAGAGGGATCAACTGTCGAGGGATCAAGTCGGGGGATCAACTGTCGGGGGATCAAGTCGGGGGATCAACTGTCGGGGGATCAAGTCGGGGGATCAACTGTCGGGGATCAAACGTCGGTGCACCGTTTGTTACACAGGTTAGACTAAAAGTCAGTTTAGCATTTAAAAATTAAATTACGTTTTGAATTTTTATTACATTATTTATTTGTCCTTCACATGATATTTTATATCGCAAGAAGGTTTTTTTATATATAAAAAGACTTTTCAGATATTTTACAAAATATTCTACATAGTATCGGTTTAACGTAACCATGAAGCTCGTGGGAGTCATTTGCGACATAAAGATAATTACTACGTTGTGTAAAATATCATCTAAAAGATAAAAATATACAAAAAGTTATTTGATTTTCAAATAATATAGTAAATTTGGCCCATCCTGTACTATTATCAAAGTTGAAATATGTGTTGTGGAGTAGATAGGCTGTGTTCAGGATAAGTCTACCAGAAAATTCATTTGAGAGATGGAACTAATGAATATAAAGTATTCCGCGTATAGATTTATGGTACAAGTAAATTGGTTTCCGATATTTAATCAATTCAATAATGTTCAGGAAATGGAACAATAAAATATAACTGGGAAAATTTCAACGTCTGATATGCTCTAATAAATAACCGACAATATTAAATCTATTTCATAAAAGAATCACCAATCTAAGTATCTGTGGTTTATATCTTTTATGGGAATTAATTTGTTTAATTCTACCATATTAATAATGATATTTTGTGTTCAGGTGCCGTAGCTGGAGACTTTATAAAGTGATATTAAAACATGTAAGCAGTTCACTTAATGTTCGGTGATAATTTATTCTTTGTCTTACAAAATTACGATTAAATTAATAAAAATAGTTAATTTGATCAAAAGGTTATAATAGAAATTAGTTGAGAATATTTCGCGTGAGCTTGATAAGCTCCCGAAATATATACTAAAAGTATATGTATATATATATATATATATATATATATTTTAAATAAAGATGCGTTTACAGAATATGTGTCACTATATTCGTGTCGTACTATATTCAAACTAAGCGAAACGCTTGTGCCATGGAAATAGGATCAACATGGTGGTCTCCTGGGATGAGGCCCGACCACCGGATCCCTAGGCGAGTGTCTTAACCACAGGAACGAACAAGCACATCCCATATTATGAGCTCTATACACCTTACTCCTACTATCGGCAGTACTTTTGATCTCAGATATATTTTGAAATGAAAGAACTCTGTAGCCAACAATATATATGTA
This sequence comes from Eubasilissa splendida, assembly GCA_031772225.1. NCBI lineage: Eukaryota > Metazoa > Arthropoda > Insecta > Trichoptera > Phryganeidae > Eubasilissa > Eubasilissa splendida. The sequence goes on along the minus strand of CM062857.1, from coordinate 19,778,975 downwards.
AAGTATTTTAAAACAAAAAAATATATATTAGAATCATCAACGTCAATCGTTTTGCGATGAAAATTAGAAATAATAAACTTTCAACAAGCATAAATGTAAGGCAAGTCCTTATTTTAATGTAGAACCAAAATAGGTTGAAAGAAAACAACTGGAAACTTCAGATGTTTTAAGGGTAAAAAATACATTTGTAAAAGGTCCTTTATCTTCTTCCGTGCCGGCCTACGGAGCAGTTTATCTGCAGGCGGTAAAACGGTCCATTACACCGCAGCATCTGAATTTTCCGTTCATAAAAAATCTCAAAGGTGTTCTCAGATAAGGGCTGAATGGGGGTGAACGCTGCCTCAGTCACTGCGTTATTATAAAAATGGACATGAAAAATTTGCTACATTATTCAAACAGTGTCCCCCGTCACGTGAGGGGGCTCCTGGAAGAGGGGACTCCTGGAAGAAGAGAGTCCTGGAAAACAAACGTATTCAATGGAGGAATTGGATAAAATATCTAGACCTTTGTAGCTGGTTTTCTAACAACACAAGCATGTGAGATTACATGAATAAATTGAGGATACTACAGTTGCGAAGTCAGCAACATCCATTATTTATTTATTTCTAAATTTTAATGTAATTTTCTTCTTAAGTTTGATCGCTGATTTATTAACAATCGTAGCACTTTTTGATGTAAATTGGTTGTTACAATCAGTGTCGGTTGCAATTTCAGTTAATTTTGTCCGCTGTCATTTATATTAGAATTTGACCAATACAATCTTCACTACTCTGAAATTTAAATGTATAGTATGGAAACTAGCTTGCTTTTGAAATAAGTCCTTGCATTAATTTTGTGTTTTGAGTATCATTTATAATAATAAGTGCGTTAATAAATGTATTGTTTCACTTCTTTAGTAATTATTCAGAACATAGGTCTATGTTCTGAATAATTACAACTTCACAATAAGAATGTGTTCTCCTAATAATAAAGTTGTATCAATGTGTCCAAAATGTAATAAAAATGAATTGATAATTCTAGCGTCTGCTATGAGATTACTCAAAGGTATTTGAGATTCTGTAAAAATAAGGTTGATGGCTCTTTCAAATAATGGAACGATTAAATGTATTAATATAAAAAGGTAACATATAGGTTCAAAAAATTTGTCGCTAAAAATATTGTCGCTGTAGCATAGTTCGATAATTCACCTTCCCCGGTTAGGAAAGAGATACAGGTTCGAATCCCGGTGGCGCAACAACAATATTTTTCGATAAAATTGATTTTATATGTATATCTTTCTAATTAATATATTTAATTCATATTTTAATTACTTTGTGGTCTCATTTTATATAAATAAATAGACAAAATACTTTGTTTAAACCACTATTTATTGATTATTCAACATGCTAAAGGTTTAATGTAAAAAATGAAGATTGCTGAGGTTGCAACCCTCAGTTTCGACATGTACGGCTGTAGCTAAATTAGTTAGGTAATTCGCAACACGCAACTGGCAACTTCCATTATGTAATGTGCAATAAAATGCCCCACGAACCATAAATATTGCAAATTATTCTTCTTTTTATTGTCATATCTTTAATAATATTTTGTATTTTCTAGTATAATCAATCATACAGGCAAGGATACTTTTTAGTAAAAATATATTTCTATATAGAAACTGAATTGAAAATATGGATGTGGATTTGAGTATTATTAATTAATGTGTTATTTTTCATTATTATAGTTTTTTATTTTTTATTGGAAGAATAATCAGATATAAATACATTTTTATATAACATAATCAAATATATATATATATTTAAAAAAATATTTATTACTTATCTATGAGAGTCGGAGACGGAGTAGAGAAAGAGTATAGTTTAGATGAAAATTCGCATATATCTGCAAGGTGTCTGTATACATGTTTTTTGGTTTCAGATAAAAATTTATAATAATCTATTATTTTTTTGATTGTTAGGGGAAGATTATTAAAGAATTTAATGCCTCGAAAAATTAAGTGGATTTGAGATGCAGTATATTTAAGTTTTGTAATGTTAATTGTATCTCATAAACCGAAAATCGTTTCTAATATTTAATTTATTTTTAATTAGAAAAATTTAGATTATTGATTTTTTTTTTCGTATACATCTATTATTTTTGCCACTCTGAATTCTGTAAAGAGTTGTGCACTTGGGTAGTCATTTTTAAAAAAATATTATTATCATCATTTTTTGAGTAATTTATATTTGTGATATTGAAGTTTTGTGTGTTCCTCCCCATCCAATAATACCGTATTATAAATGTGACAATAAACGCGTAATATATTATTTGTATATCCTTGGTACATGATGCAGTCTTATTTATTTATTAGACCCAATTGAAATTCACGTTTTTATTCTAACAGAGATGAATATATTATAATATAATATGATAAACATAATATATAGATATAATTATATTGCAATTACGTATATACTCGTAGTTTATTGTGTGGGATGGAGTAGACTCCACCTTTGATATATACAGCGTTGTCCTGGCTACTTTTCTAGACTGCAGTATGTATTGAAGTAGCCAGTTTTTTTCGTGCTGTTGTGGTGTTATTTAATTCAAAATTGAAAAAGATTCGACAGGAATGAAAATATAAAACTTGTGCACTTTATCTGATCTCTGCATACCTCAATAGATCAATGACCGTACCAGGTGGACAGTGTTTTTCTCTTGCATCGTATACAATACATTAATTATAATAACAATAAATAAGAAAATAAGAATCAATTAAATAAAATCAGATTCTATCAGTTTAAGAAACGCAATTTTATATTTAGTGTACTGTAATTTAAATCTCACGGTAGTGTCACATAACGGTAAAGTTACGTAATATTTTGGTGATCTATAGGACAGCTCTACCCACCCTACAGCCTTAAACCTTCTGATCGCTCATCCGAGCTTAACACGCAACACACGTCGTACCAACATCATCCTCATGATCTGCATTGACGGGCATTGATTAGTAAAATAGCATATTACAAGTTTCGTATTGGTGGTTGTTCATTGCCCTTCTGTGAAACCTTCATAGCCTACTGGAACACTTGTATTTATCCCTTCGCGCCCATAGACATGGCTGTGTAGGGACTCACTTAACAACCATATAGAGCCGAAACCCAAACAAATAATCAACAGACAATATGCATCGTGATGAAGCAGCTAGCGACCGCTTCTCCGCACACTGTCCTCTCATAGACATCTTCTCCCACTCACATCTTGAGCGAGCAACTCCAGAGTTTAACCACATACACGCATATAACTGTATACCGCCTCCGTATAATGCATACTTTGTAAGTGCGCTTTCATTTCTATACCTTGCTCTAGTTACAACAATAGTCATCCTATACTGCGACATACACCAATATGCGTGAAGACCAGAAGATATCAGGGGCTTCAATCTCACATTAACAAACTCCTTCTGCCACAATCACGAGTCAATTATATTAAACAACCAGCAACCCCTACAGATGCATATAGTAATATATATTTTTTTAAACTAATTTAATTTATTTGGCGAAAAAATCCAATTACTTGGAAATTAAAGCGAACCTTTCTAATGGGCCTAAAATTATTATTTTTTCGCCTTTTGAAGTTGACCTTGCAAATGCTAATTAAAAATAAGATGAGAATCTCTTTCTTATGCAAATTACCTTAGTTTTTTTTTTTTTGTTGAAATACGAATGACATTTTTTTACGAAACTCGTGGAGGATACAAAATATCTACAATGTCACAGCTTTTGAAAATACAGTAAAGCTATTTACTTTTAAATTTATTGCATCAAACTAAAACAACAGATGTTAAATTTTTAATTAAATCACAATATATTTGTGACGCTACGATTTTCAGAACATAGTTTCTCGATAGTAATTAAATCAAATTAGAAAGATACACAAAAAAATTTATATATATCGAAAAAATAAAATTTGTGACTGATTAGAAGCAGAAGAAACTGGCTATCCGAGTATTTGTTAACAACATTCTTCGAAGAATACTTGGATCACGATAATCATATAAGCCGCATTCCTATAGATGCTGAGGTTGTTGAGACCTCCCAACGACCAAATATATCAACACATGTTGAAGTCGAGATGGCTATGATGGTTAAAACATGGCAGATGCGATGACTCCACGGCTTCCCGTTAGGTCAACGGGAACTCGGCCCCCGGGACGCCCACGAACGAAATGTTCATGCAGCGAAGCTTCCAATTCCCTGTTGGGAGACCACAGCTTAGGACAGAGACACCTAGAGAACTATTGTGCGGTCAGCCATTGATCTGAATAGCCCGAATTATCTATAATAATAATAATAATAATAATAATAATGTATTTAATATTAAATGCAAACTCGTTGTGGTTATTCATTTTAATAATCAATAATTCATTAATAAATTATTTTTTTAAAAGCAATCCACTTTAAAAATGGAATAGTAGATGTATCAATTAGAAATATTACAGAATAAAATATTAAGTTCAAAAATTGTTGGAAATGTATTCGAATGCTATAGCAAAATCGGAGAACGCGTTTCCCCGAATAGGAAGAGGTCCAGGATCGAATCGCGGTAACAGTAAAATATTTTTTGATAGATAGATTTTTTCTGTATATCTTTCTAGTTGATTCATTCAAATGGTATTAAAATACGACAAAAATATTGTAACTACTATTATTAGAATAATATTTTATCAAAAGAAAAATTAAAAGTGATTTATCTATTTTTTAACTATTAAGGAACTGTATTCTGAAAAATCGCTACCACGTAAATAAAATATGATTTAATTAGAAATTAATTAATTATTAAGAATAACACATTCTTATTGTGAAGTTGTAATTATTCAGTCTGTGATATTTTAAATACTAATTATATGTATTCATTTAAAAAAAAGATACGGAACGATAGGTGTATTAATTTGAAAAGTGTAACAAATAGGATCGAAAGTTTGTCTTCTGCCGTAACATAGTTGGTTAATGCACCATCTCCGGATTAAAAAGAGATCCAGGTTCGAATCCTGGTAGCAATAACAATATTTTTCGATAAAATTGATTGTATATGTATATATTTCTAAATTCACATCGATGTGAAGTTGTGACCGCCACGATCGTGTGTGGTCTGCACATATTCACACACGCGCAGTATCATATCAACCGTACTTGGAGTGGTTACTCTCGTGCCAGTTCCTCTCAACAAAGCAAATCAACGCGGGTCTAATGTAACAATAATTTGAATGCGGTATATAATTATTTAGCTCAAAGTTAAGGGCCGGTTGTGTGATGAGTAGTAACTTTTTACTATATAGTAAATAAAATTACTAAAGTAAATATATTTAATTAGTATTTGAAATTAATTAATGTTAAAAGTGACAATGTTGCCTGGTGCCATCTTACAATAAAAATTGTTGAGTTGTTTGATAAACAATGTATTAAAAAAATTGTTTTATACTTTTAAAATCAGCAATGTTATCTTTGTGGTTAAGATTCATATTTTTATTTATTATCTTTGTTTTATTAACCACTAAAATGAGTTTAAATACATCTACCGGTTTCGAAAAATACCATTTTCTTCTTTAGGATGTCATAACTAACTAAAACATATATTGTTTCTTTGACATAATCTATTTAAAAAAAATCTATTTTTAAAAAAAAAAAAAATATTTTTTATTTTTTCTAGATATATATAATAATATAATAGATTCTGTCAAAGAAACAATATATGTTTTAGTTAGTTATGACATCCTGAAGAAGAAAATGGTATTTTTCGAAACCGGTGGATGTATTTAAACTCATTTTAGTGGTTAATAAAACAAAGATAAAAAATAAAAATAATAAAAAATTGATTGCTTCCAAATAGAAAAAAATAGATGTCTCACTGATAAAGTAATGTATAGACGAAATTATGCTATCTTCCCTTCTAGCAAGATACCCAAAAAATTGAAGTTATCGGCAATACAGTGTTACGGGTCCGAGTTTCGGTGGTGACTATATTTTTTCGTTAGATAATGTGATTTGTCTAATTTATTTTAATATGTGCACATGTGTTACAGAACCTAAAGTCTAGATTTTGATAAATATAATATTGTATTAAATAAATATCCGTAACAAAACAATAACTTTTTTCGGTTTACCAAGATGCCTGCCAAGTTGCTGCTGCATCCATTTATCAGTGGATTTATTTAATATTTAAAGCGAGTGAAATATCTGAAACTTTTCTCAAATGCACACCGCGTTCGCTGATCGATCATAAAATTTGTTGTCACAATGGGATGGCTGATAGCTTTACATTTCACAAGCTGTCAGACTTGAAATATTTTCAGTGCGTTGCCAGTTGCACGATGAAAGGGTGTTGAATAATCAATCGAAGAATAGAATTAAAAAAATATTTTTTTGTCGTTAAATAAAGGATTAGTGTAAATGCACGTGTTGAGATTTAGATCTGAAGACAAACTCAGAAATCACGAGCTTGAGAATTGCAGAAAGAAACCTGACCATACACGATATTCGATTTGATACATTAAAGGCATTTTGACTGTAGCAGCTGTGGAGACGCAAATTCATCCAACCGATGGTCAAGGGACTGACATTTCACGTTTGACGTACAACAAGCGTGAGGTGAGGTGCAAGACGGCTAATCTCTGAGACTTTATGTGTGTCAAAGCTAAGAGTTGTCTTCAAAGAATCTTATGAGAAAAAAACTCATGTCTCAGAGATTTAACGAGAGAATCTCACTAAAATCTCAACCGTGGCTCGGATCATTATAATGTTGCTAGTTACATGATAATGATAAAAGCCTGGTTAATTGAAAGAAGAATAACAGAAATATTTTTTTTTACTCGTCAAATAAACTGATGGATGATAGTAAAAATTTTTTTTTAAAAAAGGCAATTTGTACAGAATATTATGAGAATAAGTCAAATAATATAACTTGATTCAGAATATCATTTGAAGAACGCTAAAAGGATTTTCAATGATAAATTATAATTACGGATTAACATATAATAAGATTAATTATAATTAGGAATTAACACGACAGGCGCACCGACGATGTATTTAAGTATTATATTACAATTTAAAATATTTATCTTGATTACAGAGATTTTAAGTAAAGTGAGTAAGTATTTTAAGTAAAGTGTTTGATCAGGTGAGTCATCTGCTCCGTCCGTCTACCGAAGTCGGGAATTTTCTCTGATATATATTTTTGGGCTCGTGTACCGTGGGGACGGCTCATGGAAGGGGCAGGTAGACACCGACGTTTATCTCGTTAAGTTTTTAGTAAAAAAAATCGGGCTGGCATCTGGTTAAGCGTGGTTCAGTATTAAAGTCAAAATCGCACTAACAAGGGGTGATGCAATAACTTTAATAAAATAAAAAGTGTTTCGTGTATATTTAAGAATATTCTTTATCTATCGATTATCTGTACTTCTAAAACGTATCTCGCCTTTTGCCATTGTTTTTTTTTTTTTATAGAAGTGACAATAATATTCTTCTCTTTGTTAATTTAATTTTACGGTACAATCATCAACAAAAATGTTATAAAAAACTGTGATATTCATGCAGATATATTTTTGGACACGCACGGCAAAGATTATTTATATTTATATTACAGTCCACATCAGTCCCTCGTGACATCAGTCGCTCGCGATCTTCATGAACTCCCGCCCTCTTAACTATGCTTCTCCACTTTTCTCGGCATCTTGCAAATCTTAGGGCTGTCACCAGAGAAGTGCATGTTGCCTTTTCCACTTGGTCGGTCCAAAGGGTGGGGGATCTTCCTCTTCCTTTTCGTCCTTTTACGTGGCCCACCACACCAAGCTATATTCTCTTCTCGCAAGATGTCAAAAAAATTAAAGAATTCGTCTCAGACAAATGGTTGAGAGTCTGTTCATGAAACAAGTAGAAAACATAGTATAATTAATCCATCGCATAACTGCTTTTTTTACATAACAACTAAAACTATGAATGTGATTATTTTGATGTAAATAGAAAAAACATATCCAAAAATATATAATAAAAGTTAAGATATAAAAATATTTAGAAAAAGTAAACAAGAAATGTATATATCATGTATAGCGAAAATAAAACTTAATTGTCATATTATTTTTTAATTTGGTATGCGTTCTAATCTAACCATGTATTGTTTATATACTAAGACAGATTTGTGCAGTCTCTATTATAAATACAAATTATATATATATTAGAAAGACACATATAAAATTGATTTTTTGTGTATATTATTCTAATTAATACATTTAATTAGTTTTAAAAATATTACAGACCTATGTTCTGAATAATTACAACTTCACAATAAGAATGTGCTCTCCTTAATAGTGTGTATTATATTTAATATTTATCTATGGTGTGAATTCGTTGACTAAAGGTAAAGGAAAAAAGGTAGATTATGAAATGTGGTGTTTGAGACATTTAGTGCGTATATTGCTGTATACAGCAAGACGGACTTTTGTCGCCCTTCTACAAGAATTACACAAGAACAATAAACTTCTCAGGTGAATCTTCCAATTGTATGGACATCTTATGAGAGGGGAAGATAGTTCGGATAACCTTGTTACTGCCACTTTACTGGTGACAGCTGCATGATGCTGAGAAAATTGGAAGAGTATCGTCAGATGGACGGGAGTTCGATAATTCGGTAACGCGTAAATGAGAGATCGATGAAGAGTATATATACGGTGTTACAATTCAATTCCCGGAATAGTCGCGTAGTTCTCTGTGTCGTAATTATATTGAAATAACGTAAGTACAGCTAACCCTCTGTTCATTTCGACTCCGGCGAGTGCGGATTCGTTATAACGCGATATTAAAAAAAAAAAATTGTCTTTGCGCCACTGGCGGTCGGTGTCTTTTTGTAGAAGAGATACTGTTAGTTTTACAGTACCCAGAGAATGTGTTTTTTTTCCCCCAAATGGTCGAGACATAAAATTTTTACGCATTGTACACTTACACAATTCACTGTTTTCGTTTACAACGTTAGAACATGTTGGTGAAGTATCCATATTATGTGTCGTATTAATTTTTTTAATTAAATGATGAATTTACACGAACAAATTTCTCAAAACAATCCGCTTGCTTCGTAAAATGTATACTATTTTGTACATTATATTCATAAGCATTAAAGTCGTTTTTTGTTGGTTGAATGCAGTTAACGAATACGTATACAGTATTCGAAGACCTTAACAGGCAAAACTGAATGCGCATGCATAAAAATCAAATAATTTCAAACTTTGTAGATACAGAAAAAATGATCCACTGTTGCTGGTATCTGCGTGTTTACGCGAATGATATATGTTCGAAAGTTGAAAATGTATATGTATTTCGTCTTTCTCCGTACGCACGCCGTGTCGTAGTGTGTGTTTTAACTAGTCTCTAAAGGAAAGGACGAATTTATTTGTAGCAGTGCTGTTTTTGACTAGAAACATAAAGCTTTTTGACTCTATAACACAAGGGATTCGGAGCATCCAAAGCATGTATGAAGCGACCGCGCCTGCTTTTCACTCGTCTGGCTTTGACACATGCCAGGAATCGTCATTATGAGTGGTCTCACGTGCGTGCTATCTTTATTGCTCACTCACATTATACACATACATATACGTAAAGTTGCGAGTGAGACAAAATAATGGTTGAGCCAGTGCATTAAGGTCTATTATTTAGTATAATTTTAGCTGCAATGTCTAACGCACGCTAGATGATATTCAGACTTTGTTAAAATTACATGGCGAACCCTTAACTAATGGTTGCATAAAATTGACTGCTGTACTATTCCAAGAAAATTACATCTCAGAACCTGTTCCCGTGCGAAAGTGAAGTGTCAAAATCATTAAAAAGGACCTTTCTTTTCACAATCAATGCGTAGAGTTGTTAGAAGAAAACGACGAAGATTACGAGCGAGTGAGTGCTGTAAAGCGTTGTTGTAACGGCTTATTTGTCAGTTATCAGTTAATTTTGCATAATAAACGTAGGCCAAATTCTTTATTGCAACGCGGAACAAAACAAATGAATTATCTGATGTACGTCTTTTTTGTTGTTATTAATAATGTTTGATTTATTAATAATATGTTTTTTCGGATTTTAAAATGTTTTTTTTTAAAACCCCCGTTGATCGCGAAATTTCGCTTATCGCGACCATGTCCGGAACGCATCCCTCGCGATCCACAGGGGATACCTGTATTCGTATTTTAAATAATAGGTGCGTAAATTTCAACTTGATTTCAAGCTATTAGGGGATGGTAACGGATAGCTGCGTGCGCACTTTGGCGTAAAAATTGGCGATCGTAATTTAGTGCGTTCACTATGAAAGACTTTCTGGCCAAAATAGTAATTATCCAAATAGATCTCTCACTTCTTTAATTAACTTCCGTACCCACGATTTATATATATTTCTAAAATTAAAAATTACGCTAAACGGACCAATGTTTTCAAAATTAATTGATATCAGACAGAATGCGAGACAGGTATTCAACAGTACTCCAAAAAATGAGTTCTAAAGCTGTTTTTAGAAATGGGAACATCATGAAAATCAGTATATAGATGCAAAAGAGAAGAATTTTGAAAGCGACAGTAGCCAATAGTGTACAATTTAACACGTGTATTTTTAATGATGCATTCCGGAAATTAAATTGTCACACCTCACACACTTGTTTTTTTTTTCAACGGATGGCCTATTCCGCAGACAAAACTCCCTTCTGATGTATGCTAAGATTGAGACATTTACAGAATAATCAAAAGTTGCTAATTTTTTTATGTACCCTTTCACAACCATTGTGTGTAAAATAAATTCAAAATATATAAAAACACAATTTGTGAGATAGGGAAGAGATTGTTACCCTCGCGTTTTGGTGTTCGTCCACGAGAAAACCTCAACATTTCCGCCAATGAAATACGTGATTTCTATTCATTGTTAGGGAGACGAATGTATAAACAACATCAGACCCGTTTTTATTTGACGTTCAATCTAATTTCACGTTGATGTATTTGGGTAGAAAATATGCGATGACAGTGATGCTCCTATATATATATATATATCTTTTAGACATGGTGTGCAGGATTTATTTGAGAATAAATGACTTTTTATAGATTATGGAAAATCTAAATACATATTTTATTAAATGATTTCCTCCTGGGTGTACATTCCATACAATAAAAGTTAAATTTTAAACATATTCCAAAAATTTTAAGAAATATTTTACACACATGAAGCGAGAATCAAGTAGCGTGTGTCTAATATCAGCCATACATAGTGGAGGTTCCGCATCTCGTACGCATGACGCACAGACATCTCAAAACTGCAACAAACCCAACCACAGCGAGCCTTAAATGATTTTGAATTCCAATTCTTCGGCCATATTATGCCTAGAAAATGAGATAATTTTGGGCGCAATTTTGATAGATGCGTTGGAGAGAGCGACTCTGAACCGGGACTTGTGAGAAATTGTGTTCCTAATACCTATATAGATCTCTTCCAACCTTTCAACAGATACTTGGTTCTACCTACTTGTCCATCAATCCAGGAATCAGTGTTAATTTGGTCGCCGTCATGTAAGTATTACAACCTGTACCTACATCGCGAGATACTTTGCAAAGTGGTCGACGGTACCTTCTATAACAACTACGAACATCTTAAAAGTGACTCCCAGCACCCGTCGAGGGATCCTTCAATTGCTGAGCGCAAAGAGAGAAGCGGGACTGCAAAAAGTAGGTGGTTATTTTCAAGTACAGTGTCATCCTGTTTCTCCCTCCAAATTTTCTGTGATAATCCCTAACATGTGCATTATTAGACGATTTTCATCTCGGCCACTATATGTCAACACTAATATGAAGAAAGAGATAATAAATAATACAAATTAAATTAATCAACTAGGAAGAATTACAGAAATATTTTAAACAATTTACTTGCGTATAAAATATTTTTTCGATAAATAGATTTTTTCTGATCATTTCTAATGTTGATTAATTTAATTTATATTAAAAATAGCACAGAACTATGTTCTGCCAAACTGTAGCTTTCCAACAGCAATGACATCATAAACATCATGACATGCTAAAAACGTAGCGAAGAAAAGGCTTCTAGTTCGGTATATAAATTCTGTTATTGTTACTCACTTACTTACTTACCATCACGCCGTTTCCCCGCGGGGGTAGGCAGAGAGGATAGACCGCCATACTCTTCTGTCCTGACACACAATTCTCGCCTCATCTACGTTCATACATCTTCTCATACAAGCTCGCCGCCGATTGTCGTGGCTTCTAACAGAACCGTCCTCCATTAACTGATTTACCTGGTCGTGTCAAGTCTTCCGCGGACGTCTTCTATTTCTGGTGTCATCAACACATGTGTTATATATCTTTCTTATCATTCTCTCCTCATTCATCCGTTCCATATGACCAGACCACCTAAATGATCCTTTCTTAATCTTACTCACTATACAAACATCAGCTTTACATTCTTTCCTTATTTCTTTATTCTTTACTCTGTCATAAATAGATTTGCCACATATACTCCTAAGTGATCTCATTTCCACTGCATTCAGTCTACTTTCGTTCCTCTTCAGCCAGTTCCAGGCCTCAGTTCCATACATCAATGTCGGTACCAGGATTCCATTGTGCACTGGTAGTCTTGCCTTGATTGAATGTTAACAAGTCGAAAGTGATGGACTCACCAGATTCTGTAGTTCTTGTTCATTATTCACCATTAGTGCTGTTATTGTTCATGGAATAAATTACTTTATTATTTTTATGTTGTTTTCTCAGTGAAAAGAAAAAAAAGGTTTCGTTTTTTGAATAGTATTATTCACAAGGTGTAATAATTATTTCAGAAATACGCAAGGCAGAGGCAATAAATATGTGTTCTTCGGATAACACAAGGCTTGCCATTAACCAGGCTGTTAGGCTGGAGAAACGTAATTATCGCATTCATCAAGAGCTTATTTGATAAAACAGTTTCCTGCCTATGTTTTGTTTGCTCAACTGTGACGGTGTCACGGTGAATGACGACCGCTTACACTTGTCATGGATGACTTTGTTTACAAGCGGGATCTACTCTATCTCGCTAACTTATTAATATCATCAATATACTTAACATTTCAGTTCAACTTGGCTATGGTTCACAAATAACATAGTGGCTCTGGACAATCAATTTTAATTGGCATTGCTAAATTGAAAGGAAAAGGTCCAGGATCGAATTCCGGTAGCAATTAAAATAAATTTTCGATAAATACATTTTTCTTTACATCTTTCTAGTTGATTTATATAATTTGTATTAAAATACCACAGAACTACGTTCTGAAAAACTGAAAATTCACAATAATAATGTTTTCTCCTTACAAGTATATAGGTTGAATCAAAGGTTATCCAAATTCAATAAAAATGAATTGATGCAGGCGTCTCCTAGCATATTTTACACAAAAGTATTTGACAGGTTTGAAATAGCTACAGCATATAACTTCAAAAATTTATCGTCAAAATACTCAGTTTATGTGGCAAAACTGGATAACGTATATTCCTGGATTGGAAAAGGTCCAGATTCGAATCCCGGCAGCAACTAAAATATTTTTTCCAATATATCTTTCTAGTTCATTAAATTAAATTAGTTGTTACTGACGTACCTCGCATCTCAGTTTAACATAAAAATATTTTACATTCTTTACTTAGTGAATATTTATTTTCTTCATTATTCACGCTTTTTCTTTCGGAATTCGAGAATTGAAGCACCATAGTTGAATTTAAAGATCAAAGATAAAAGTATAAAAGTATTTGGATATAATAGGTATTTATTAAAAATTAATCCTTAAAATTATCAAACGTTTAAATTATATTATGTGGTACATGTTTGTATTTACTTTTACTGCAAGAATATTTGGATATTTCAACACACCATCGCAAAACAAATTTCACAGTGTTTCATTATCAAGAATGATTTTTCTAAATTTAAATAAATATGAAGCAAATTAGTCTCAATGTACCACCGTCGTGATACGTCACTTCCAAGTAGGTTTATTCTACTCAGGGTATCTTCAGTCTAGACATATACACTCTCAAAAGACTTTAAGTTAATCAATATAATAAAAATCACAATGAAATATGAGATGAAAATCTAATGAGAAGACCCAAAAGATTTATCTGACTTCGTTTAAAGTGTATTATTAATAAATTTATACAGGGTTATCCAATAAATGTGATAGAATTTAAAATAAAAATAGTGGCCATGTTTATTAAAGTTTTGACAGCTGTCATTGATATTTTTATTCGATATAGACTGCCATTTCACCATGGTGTACAAGTTTTTTAAACTTATTACCAAAATGAGTCGACTCGGCAAACCTAACGTGCACTTCATGAATTTTATAATAATACATAATCTTCAATCTGAGAAAGCTATTCGTAAAGGTTTAAAACAATTACTCTATACATGATGTGAGGACACCGGTCAGACAAAAAAATTCCCGGAGTGAAGCCAGTATGGCCGCTGTAAATGAAACTGTAAAGGTTGATCCAAAGTTGTCGATATCTCGACGTTCACAAGATTTAGGCCTATCATATGGCACAACATGGCGTATATTGCTTAAAGATCAAGGCTTACACCCACAAGATCCAACTAGTGCAAGACTAACAACAGTTGGTATATGGTTATCGGTGAAATTGCACCAGATTTATATGAAAGAGTAGATGAAAATTGGATTCGAAGAATGCATTGTATAAAACGTAGTCGTGGTGCACATTTGAATGAAATTCAAGCAAATAACAGATATCTTTTAATGGAAAATATATGGAAATATGGGCTTATGACCTGTCTTCGGCTGGCTTAAGTGAACACTTTATATAAATATAACGTTCACCATTCTCACCCATCAATCTCCATATCAATCAAATTTTTGAAAGTTGTGGAAGAAGTGATTCATATTTGTGTGTAAAAATCTCGCGCGTATATGTGTATGTTCACTGGGAAGGAAGGAAGAAATAAAATTTTACTACATTTAAAATATAATATGTTGGAAAACGGTTACTTACCATTGTACTTTGAGTAGGTAGACACTAGATAGGTATGAATTATTTTATTAATTCAAATTTTTAGGTAGGTTCCGTGTAGGAACTGAATTCACAAATAAATGAAAGAACATATCATAATTTTCCTATACGTGAGTGTTTTTCGATCATGTGAATTTAAATAAATTGTCAAAACGTCAGTTTGACGCCTATGGGTACTGAATAAAATGTGTAATCACCATGGTAACTAGTGTGACATGTTTTTTGATATTATTCTGGTTCGATTTTTTTGGAGAAAGGAGCTCTCTGGGGGTATTTCTATGATGTACACACATCAATAAGATGAAACATTACCCGACTAATTTAGATTTTAGTGAAAAAATTGTTTTATTGCATTATTTCAAAGTGCGAATTAATGATAGGAGCATAACCAGTGAGCATGTAATTCAAGGGTAAAATAATAGAGGAGCTTTGTATATTGGTTCTAGACTTACTAATTAACTTACAAAAAATTAAAAACAGATGTTCACTCATATACGAGGCGCGTTTTTTAAAAAAGTACCGTTGCCGAATATTTCCGGTGTAGCTCTACGGTTACGATGTTGCGCATATGCGCAATGGTTTCCTTCATCTGTTGACTTACCACTTGCAACGTTAGAGGCATTCACATAGTGTGGCCATCTTGTAGTGATTGTTTGAAATGTTCAAGACAATAGATCAGTCCGCCGACGTGAGATACGGCCCGTGATTCGTTTCTTGAATTTTTCATGGTTTTCATCCCAGACGGCGTCGTTCTATGACAAAGGTATACAAAAATTGGTGCCCCGTTATGACAAGTGCCTTTATAATGGTGGCGACTATGTTGAAAAGTAGTTTAAGGTGTGTAGCGTCCAAAGAAAGTAAAATTGATGTGTTTTTAAAAAAAAATCCGACTCTTACTTAAAAAACGCGCCTCGTACAAATATGTCATATTAAAAAAAAAGTTTATTTTATTCAATCTACTACTCTACAGGGTTTTTATCTACTGTTTAGAATTGATAAATATTTTTTTTTAATATGTCAATGTCACCCCCAATGTCAAAGTCAATTCAAGAACTTTCTTATTTGAGGGTGTATAAAACAATGTAGTTTTTTCTTATAAAGAGTATTCTTATTAAGAAAAATACGAATTTCTTATATTAAACTTTATGATACAGTAAATTATATAAAGAAAATATTGGCCAATCTGCTAGACAATTAATTTAAACTAATGTATCCCTACATAAAATATGTTCGCTCTTATGGGCTTTACAAAGTTAATTATTTTTAAAAAAGATGTTCATCTTCACAAGTAGCATGGAGTATATTGTAAATGAAACAAAAATTGATTTAAAAGAAAATAAAGACGTCGCGGTTATTGTTGGGTGTTGATCTGACAGGTGCCACACCATGACCAGCTCATCATACATTTAAGTCTACCGCGAATTTAACGTTATTCATAATGTTCTAAAGGAGCCTCCGATAAAACATATTTAACAAATGAAATTTTTACCGGAGATGAAAATGTATATTCGAAAAAACATTACTTTATTAAGGAGAACACATTCTTATTGTGAAGTTGTAATTATTCAGAACAAACGGTCTGTGATATTTTAAATTCTAATTAAATGTATTCATTAAAAAGATATACATATATCGAAAAATATTGTATTTTTATTTATTATCTTTGTTTTATTAACCACTAAAATGAGTTCAAATACATCTACCGGTTTCTAAAAATACCATTTTCTTCTTCAAGATGTCATAACTAACTAAAACATATATTGTTTCTTTGACGGAATCTATTTAAAAAAAATCTATTTTTAAAAAAAAAAAAAAAAATTGTTTTTTTTAATACCTAACTCAAATCATTACTTAATACAAATTTACTCGAATAATTTTTAGGAAAAAATAGATTAAAAATAGATTCCGTCAAAGAAACAATATATGTTTTAGTTAGTTATGACATCCTGAAGAAGAAAATGGTATTTTTCGAAACCGGTAGATGTATTTAAACTCATTTTAGTGGTTAATAAAACAAAGATAATAAATAAAAATATGAATCTTAACCACAAAGATAATATTGCTGATTTTAAAAGTAAAAATATTGTAGTTACGCTACCGGGATTCGAACCTGGATTTCTTTTCCAAGCCGAGGAAAGAGCATTACCTATTATTACATTATACTAAAGCGATAGTACTTATGACGACAAATTTTCGAACCTATATGTCACACTTTTCAAATGAATACATCTATCGTTCCATTTTATAGCATTCCCGCAACAACAATATTTTTCTATAAAATTGATTTTATATGTATATCTTTATAATTGATACATTTAATTAGTATTTAAAACATTACTTTGACTGAACTCAATCAGAAATGAAAATGTCTTGACCTAAGAATCAGAAAGTCGAAACATTTCTTTGCATTCCCTCGAGTGACTGGGTAATAAGGAACCTTGTACAGATTTTCCCACTGTCAGCTGATGTCACGAAAAAAATGGTTCGGGTCCGTCACAGTGTCCGGTACACCCATCTTAATTTCATTGGCTCAGTATATTTGCTTCGGTCCACCCGCGGATTATGGTTGTCAGCCGGAAAATGGCTTTTCCAAAGCCCTGTTCTTCGCCAAGATAGCCTGTCAAAAATCAGTAAACAAATTCAGGCAACCGTGTAATAAAATGGCCGCATCGTCACTCCGCTTGAGTGACGAAATTCGTGTTTTATTGCGAGGTGCATTGTTGCCGTTGTTGACACTTAGTGGTTTTGAAGGATGGACCATAATTCCAATTTGGCGTGGCTTGTTATTAGATTTACGTGACGCCAAAAGGACGTTAGCGCGAGTGATGGTCTGTGACAAAATATGAGTAAGATAGGAAATAAACCCTCTTGACGTTGAACAGTATTATATAACATTTGTTGTAGTAATTTAAACATAAAAAAGGGATGGTTATATTTGTGTCTATGATTGAGATATTTTAATAACAATGAGTCTAGTATTAAAACAAAATATTTTAGAGTTATAAATACTAATTTAATGTATTAATTATAAATATATACATATAAAATCAATTTTATCTAAAAATATTGTTTTTGCGCTGCCGGGATTCGAACCTGGATCTCTATTTCCAATCTGGGGAAGTACACTACCAATTGTGTTATAGCGCCAGAATTTTTCATTACAAATTTTCGAACCTATTTACACTTTTTTGCACCTTGTTACACTTTTTCAAATTAATACATCTGTCGTTCCATTATTTGAAAGCCATCTACATTGTTTTTACGGAATCATAAATACCTTTGAGGAAACCGACTGCAGACGCCAGAATTATCAATTCATTTATATTAAATTTTGGGCGCATTGACATAACTTACATTATTAAAGAGAACACATTTTTATTGTAAAGTTAAAGTTCTCCTTAAAATTTTAGAGTTGTCGAAATAAAAAAAAGTTATTCGTGAATTGTACATATATATATTATTCAAAAATGCAAATATTTTTTAAGGTATTTAAAAAAAACCAATTCATACTATATTAACATTCAAACACTAGAAATAATATCTCTTTTAAAAAGGGTATTAGTTAGTGTATCTGTCATTAATATATAATATATTTTACAATAGTTAATACATAATTTACAATATTTTCAATATATTGAAATGTAATGAATCAACAATGTTCTCGTTTTCTCTATTTTTGAACTCGTTCTTTTGTAGACACGTTCTTCAGCGGCAATTAAGCTTTTATTTTGTAACTTTTGAAATTACATACGATATTTATCAATTTATTAGTAACTGACGTTTTTCAAAATTAAATGGCTAGAATCGAATATATGTGTCACGTAACGTTTTATGTTCACGCCTGCAACTAACACTACCAAATCAACTTTGGTGACCAATTGCGAGAATATTCTTCTAGTCTTTTTTTATTTATTCAATTACCATTTAATTAATATTTTTATTTATTATCTTTGTTTTATTAACCACTAAATTGAGTTTAAATACGTCTACCGGTTTCGAAAAATACCATTTTCTTCTTCAGGATGTCATAACTAACTAAAACATCTTTGTCAGAATCTATTTTTAAAAAAATATTTCTTTTTAAAAATAGATAGAAGCCGGTATATGTATTTAAACTCAATTTAATGGTTAATAAAACAAAGATAATAAATAAAAATATGAATTTTAACCACAAAGATAATAGTGCTAATTTTAAAAATATACCATTTAATTGATTAAAGTGATTAATTTTCTTTGTTGAAATATGCCTATATTACTATAAAAAATAGTTTTCACGGAGGAAAAGTTAACAAAGAGCGTTTGAGTTAGAAATACACTGCTTTAGATGTACATGTCTATTTATTAGATTAGAAATCTGAAATAAAATACTAATTAAGAAATAAAATACTTTTCCTGACACGTACACCATTAAAAATGTTTACTTTTAAATTTAATTATACAGAAATTTGTGCGCCTCTGTTTCCGAGTACTTTCGTTTACATAATATTTCTATCTTTATTTCTCTACAATACGTTCCCGCAATTTCCACCGTGCACGATTGCGACATTCGCATACTTAAAATACACTAAAATATTCAAAATTATTAACACAAAGTACCTTTTTTCTGTATCTCGCGAGCGACATTATTTTTGTGATGAAGCAAGACGTGTTTTATAAATAATACGACGGAAACAAAACGTAATTAAATTTATAAATTTTTTAACTCATTTTTTCCAATTCCCTTTGAACTCTGAGAAAAGTCATTCGAAGGGTGCGCAAAGTTTTTGGGTGCTAGAAAATTTGTAACAATTTTATTGTACACTTCATTTTCAAAGTTTGGACGGAAATTATTCACAAAACTTCACGTCAAATAAATTTTTGTACGTCAGTTATCGGTTTCGCACGAAGCTGTCTTTTTGGCTGGAGTACACATTTATAGAAAAATGTTTTATTTTATTTTTTAGAAATTTGAATGAACCCACACGCGTTATTATTTATTACCGTTTAGCAAAGATTTTTTAAAAATACAGTAGACGGATAAGCCAAGTGGTAATTTTCAAATTTGATCACAGTGTGTACGCAGTTTTCAAAAATAGACATAAAATAATTTTAATAGTATAATTGATAAGCGTATTTAAGCCATTTTGTATTTTAGCTATAATTATTTTGTATGTGTTTAATGAGATTAAGATCAAAAACTTATCAAAAAATAAATTTAAAAAAAATAAACTCTTTTGGTAATGAGACTACATTTATGAGTATATAATATATGTATATATTTAATAAATAATATATAAATGTATCAGCCTATTTAGGCGTTGATAAATAATAAAAGATTTTTTTAAATGTATACAATACTAATAGTATTGTATATTATAAAACACTCCTGAGCCGGATCTAAAACCACTCAAATTTCTTCACAAGTTGGTAAAATTTAAGACTGCCCATTAAAAAATCGTAATTAATTTGTTTCAATGGATATAAAGATGTAACAATTTAAATCACCTTAAAAATTTACGTTAATTGACAAACTTTATAAAATGGGGACCAAATTTTTGAATTACATTCTAAATTGCTACTAACTAAAACCTTTAATGAAATTTTAAACGATTTTAGTGGATTCAAGTTCTTCACCGTTTTTAATACAAAACTGAAATATTTTTATTAGTAATTTCATTGATGTGCGGAATGATCGTAATCAGTAAAATCACGTTCAAGCCAAGATTGAATTCTGCTTGAGTAGATGTTCTCTCGTGATCGCTGACTTGAAATGTGTAGACATTCGATGCCAATGTTTTCAATATGAAACTTCTCCATGTAGAAATAACAACTGGATAGTAACAGCGAAATAGTTCTGTGTATTGCTAGATGAATCTGCATCATGTCAAAATTTTCAATATGCACCTGTCTGAAGAATATCCGCTAGATAATATTTCTTCTTTTTCGATTATGCTGAGATTGATTTTGGTCTGATAAAGCAATGAATAACGTCCACATACCTTGAAATGAAAGTACAGTCAACCTTTAAATCATTGTACGAACGTGGATAACAATTTTATCCGAGAATCCATCCATGTCCGTGCACCTACCTGTAGACAAACGAATACATGATGCCCCATATACAACATTTCGTGTGTGCCGCATTTAATGGAAAAAAAGAACACCTGCAGGCCATACTTGCGACTAATTTTCATGTTATCTGTATGTCTTTATGTATAATATAACGGCATAATTATGTCACGTCCGCCACATAAAATACACAAGTAAATAGCAAAAAAAATCTGCCTATATAAGATTCCGGTAAACATTTTGTAGCCAGTTATCTTGATTAAATCCAATGTGAAAGCACTTGAATTTTTATTGGCGGATTATTCAGAAATTTTATTTTATTTATATGATGGGCTTATGGGCTTTTATAACATTATTTATAAAAACATATAAATCTTAAACACATACAAAATACACACGTGTCTCTACAAATCATTATCAGCCAGTTAAAATACACAGAAGATTGTAAAAATTGACACGTGAGAAAGTATTGGAAAACGAAGAAATACAATCTTTATTCTATACATAATACATCATCGACTCACTCTCCAGCCGACATCTCACCAGTGAGTTATAAAGAATTTTCAGCACCCTAATATTTTTGAAAAAACTTTTAACCTCCGCTTAACTACCGACATATTAAATGGTAGATTTTGTGATCAAGTGATAAATCACAGGCCTACCGAACGAGTGAAGAGATTGCCTGATTTTTTGCCTGCACCTAGAAACAAATCTCACACAATTAAGGGATGCAATCTTATTCTCGTGTCTCGGAAATTTATCGAAAAAGATCAGCGAATATCATTTGGTCATTCTGCTTTGCGCAACGTGTGACTCGTTTCGCATCAATTCTGTACTGTCTCTTACGTGAGTTTTAAAATAAAGGTTTTTATCTGTGTACTCGCACCTTACAACTTATTAATGGAGATGAAAAAGAAACGAAAATATAAAATTAGAAGATGGTTTATACAGAATGAATATTATATTCCAGGCAGGATTCGTTCGGCCGCCATTTTGGTTTGGCCATATATATTGGTTTGGTTTATAAATAAATAACTCCGAGTGTTGTAAACATCTTTATTTTGTTTAAAAACATTTGTTTAAATTCGTATCATCTGACATTTAGTTAAAAATAGACTTCGCATAAAATTCTAGTAATAATTTTCTCTTTAAAACTGTTGTACTAACACGTCAAACTTTCCATTAGCTTAAGAGATAACAAAAGAATGATGTTATATTTTAGTGCCATTTTATATTTTGTGATTTGAGACAAACTAAATGATTGATTTTTTAATTATAAAGATATTTTTTGGTACCATTAAATTTAATTAATTCAATTTGTCGATTGTTGCATTTGGAATTATGTTTATTTGTGCTCAAAAAATTTTAATGTAACCAAATTTAATCATTTAAATTGTAGCAAAAAATCAGTTCCAATGTCGTACAAACTTTACCTCTCCGAAATAAATCTAAATTTTGAGTATCCTAAATGCTTACTAGTAAGTATTTCTCGATAGTTTGAAAGCAAATATTTTATATATTTACGTCTGTATAAATTCTCTTTATTACTTAACGTCATTGAACTTTGAGCGTAAATAATAAACAAGAAGGTTAAGCGTAATTGTTGTAAGTTGAGATTTCTTTCAAACGCCTGCAGCTAAGCTACTGCTCAATTAAAGGTCGGTGAAATTATTTAAAATATTTTTACAGAAGAAATTTCAGTATACAATATTTTTTGGTCGATTTTAACTACACAGAAGTCTGTACTGAAGGAGACATGATCGTAGGTGTATTTCAAGAGTTTAAAACCAGCCATACATTCAACGTTATACCTGACAGGTATACATGTTCAGGTCGCCTGTACAGGCTAACAGGAGCGTATATGTGACTAAGCTGGCAATTATCCCTACCTGTACAGGCGACCTGACAACAATTGAAAATTCATATTTTCCACCTACTGTACTATGCGGTATTGTAGTCAATGGGGTATATACTAGAGTAAAACTTCTTCACTCGATACCTTATAAAGGATTAATAATTTATAATTTAGAAATCGTTGAAATACAAAAGAATTTAAATTTGGAGAAAACAATAATAAACAACATAACATTCCCTAACACTTCGCCTTAACTGTCCATATTCTCTCCCTTCTTCTCAAGCCCCGCCCCATTGCCCGAATAGACTACAATACTGTATTCAGTTTAGTTATCACCTAATGATGGGGGACTGCACCTCTCGAAACTAGTAGTGAAAAAAAAATAACCCAACGTGTGTGTGTAATACAATGTTTTGTTAAGAAAATTAAAAAATTTTAAGTCGTTTATTTTTAAGAATAAATTAATACTTTCGTACAATATACGTTTATATTTTTTTCACATTTGACACGTGACCCACTGAAGAAGTCTGGGGATATTATATATATATAAGTTTACTTACATTTTAATTATAAAATACACTCTTAAGCAATATAATTTTTGTAAAGAGGTTTAAAGAGTTTATTCCCCTTTAAAATTATAATTGTGATTTGTTTTCATATTCTTCTTATATTTCAAAACAGTTTTGAATTATTTAATTTTAATTTTAAGGAAACATAAAACACGTGGCTTAATAATCTTTATAGACAGACAGTCCTGTAAAGAATTCTAAGAATTTAAAGAATAATCAGATTTAAATATTAATATTGGTATAATCCATTAATTTTCACTATATGTTATTTTCAGTAAGTATCACTCGCAGTAAAATCTGAATACATTTACAAATTTTCCGTTTTTTTAAATTGTATTGTGAATTTTGTACGTTTTTCGAAAAAGGTTAGTCCTACGCTAATTTCAGATTTGATCCTTTTTTTATTACCTTGTAAATATTGCTTTGAAGCACAATTCTCAAGCGTGTAGGTAGCCCTTGAAGATACCGTTCAAAGGTCGGAAAAGCCCTAAAGTTTACGTGTATTTTATGAGCCTTGACTTACAGCAGAAAAGTCGTCAGCTTTTAGAAATTTGCGATCAGTAAGTTTGTCAATCGAGAAATCGCTTCATCGGAGCCACTTTCTCTATATTCAGCACGACGGAGAAAGTTAATTTATTGTTAAAACATATATTAAACATACATAAATTATAATATAATCAAACAATTTTAGAATTAATGAACACGATTTTTTTGGTTCCATATTTAATTTTTCCAAATAATTGGACGATCGTTTCGGCTGTCTAGGCCAGGGGTCGGCAACCTTTTGAGACGGAAGAGCCAAAAGTTACAATTTACAAAATTTCCCAGTTTTTAAGAGCCATTTTTATTTCAACTATATGGTATTTGATTAGGATTAGGTATATAAATTTGATTTTTGATTTAAAATAATAGCTTTAAATATGAAATAATATTTATTCATATAAAAACAAACAAATGTTTCGCACAAAACATATTAAAATATTTTAGCTAGCTCTGTTAGAATAATAAAATTAGTAATCAAATAATATAACTATAATTATTGAATAATATTTACTATAGTTACATCGATGGGAGCACCAATGACTAAACAAACAGAACAGTGTTGCCACATTTCAAAAATGTCAGCTGTCCGTATACTCTCTACTTCACCTATTCTCTGTTGAGTGTTTTTATCCTGTTTAAAGTTTTTTTTGCAGTATAATATTTTTTATGAGTTTTGAAAATAAAATAATATAATTATTAATATTTGCGCATGGAACTGGAGAGCCGCATCTTGACATCAAAAGAGCCGCATGCGGCTCGCGAGCCGCAGGTTGCCGACTCCTGGTCTAGGCCATTATCAACTGATGACAGCTGACAGCCGAAACGATCGTCCAATTAATTATTTGGAAAAATTAAATGTAGAAACAAAAGAAATCGTGTTTGATTTATTGTGTTGATTAACAATGGTGTTCAATAAAATGAATGCCGAATTCGAAAAATAAAAGAATTACTGTGATAAGTTTTGATAAAAATTTGGGATTTTCCGTTTTATATATGAACAATGTTGGTCTTAAATTAAATAAATTAGAATCAGTAGAAACAAGTAAAATGTGTAAAAATAACCAAAATATTGTAAATAACCAACTCAATTTGATACAAATTAAATGTCTGAAAAAATTGCAAATTCACAATAATGTGTTCTCTTTAATAACTAAATTTAACCACAAGTGCTATTCTAAAAAAATTTCAACATTTTTTATCATTGTAGCAATTTAAATTAGGTAGAATTAGATTTTTTTTTTAATATTTTAAAGTACTAATATATACATATATAAATATATTTATTTTATTTAATTTTAATTTTAAACAATTTGACATTTGGTTTTAGTTAGTTTTTTTTGACAAACCGATCAAGGAAAAGGTATTTTTCGAAACCGGCTGGTGTATAACTAACTCATAAAAGTGGTTTAAGAACAAAGTTAAAAAATAATTCAATTTAAAATACTCGAGTGTCAATCGGGACGAGGTACACGTAAATATTTATTGTTTAATTTTTTTACCACGTTCTGTCTTTCAACGCTTGGTATCGTATACCATCATGTGTCTAAACAGAAAGCTGAAATAATTTACGTGCCTGAAGTTTTATGGAGAAAATCATAACCATGCACGCTTCACGGTTTTTCAAAATTCCAGTCGTGCTACCATTTGAAACCTTTGAATTCTCTTGGAGTAGGTCCTGCGGTGACAGGAATGTTTTATGTCGGACATAAAAGTAACAACAGATGTCAGGAATGAGCACTGTACTCCACAAAACACCAGAAATCGCCAGGCGCAGCGTTTTTGGAACGACCTGCGTCGTAAAGTGTATGGGCTAGGCTGGTTATTCTCGGGAATCGAGTCTACAGGGTGTATCATTTGAATGTTAAAGGAATATAATGTTTGTTTTTTACATATTTTATTAGAATTGTGACGGTTTAAAGACATGTTAAAAGCAATAAATGTGGAATGTTCTGTGATTGTTCTAGTAATTTCCTTCGGTAGCTTGTTATTTCAGGGTTTCTCATTGATAATATGAAAGTAAATGCAGGTAGAGAAATAACCATTAACCTTAGAATTACGGATGCTGTTTCTCTGCTCGTCGTGGGTTGTATCGTTCCTATTTTTGTGTTCTGATCTTGGGTCGTCGACTCGGTCTTCACAAATTATTCTGACCGGCCGAAATAATTAAATACCTGAGCTGATTAATAGATCTTTATTCGGTGAAATCGTCAACCGATCCAACCGTGATTTTGACAGCAATTCCCCGGTCGCAAAAAGGGGAGACCTTCACACCACATAAACCAATCATACCAATAACACAAAAACAAGGGGTACCAGTCAAAGGAATCAGAACGTGTGTAAACAGTGATATTTAAAATAAATTAAATGAATCAATAATAAAGAAATAATTATAGAAAAATCTATCTCTCTCTCGGTCGATGTGCTCATGACAGCATTTTTGTCCTCTAATCTGCTTCTACAGCTCGAACTGCTTGCCTGCACTCCTTGTGATCTTTGACCTTGTTTAGTGCGACTCGGATTTGGTCTGTTCATCTTATTGGAAATTGACCTCTTGGTATTTTAATTTTTCTAGGCTATCTTCATATCTTCCAACAACATGGCCATAGTATGAAAGGATTATTTTCCCGCATGTTGAAGGAAACTCCAAAGGGTCCCACCCTAACATCGAATCGTTATGAGAGTTGTGCACTCTCGCTTCTATTCCACTTAACAAAGCAACGCGTGCGATGTTTTTCAGAATATTAAAAAGTTTTTAGAATATATTATAAAATTAAGATAAATTAATTATGTTCCGGCAGTTAGTAAATAAACCTTATGGCTCCCCTGCATAATTAACTTTTTTCTTCTTTAATTATAACTTTATTACATTTGGTAATTTACTTATATAGTTCCTGCATGTCAGAGAGCTTTTCTTTAATGCGAAGGTTCTGAAGAATGGAGACAATCGTTCGTTTTGCAGTCCATGGTACGCGCAAGATGCGACGACAACGCCATATCTCGAAAACCTCGAGCACGTCCCTTTCTTTTCTTCTCAGGATTCACATTGTGATCCCACATGGAAAAAAAATCTATTAAAAAACAATAATATTGTAGATGTATTATTTATAAAGATTTTAAAATATAAATTATAAATTTGTCGAAAACTCAATTAGATTTTTCTAATTGATTCATTTATTATGTTTTAAAAATATTTTTATTTACGTAAATACATTACATTTAATACCATAATCTCTAAGATTAAAACCAATTCGTTCTCTCAGTACTTATCTACGGAGCCTAGACGTGGACCTTCACCGTCAATATCAAGTCAATTTTTAATTTTCGTCACACACTAACAAAAGTATCGAATTAAAATTATTATAAAGGACACCCTATGTTTTCTGCTATGTTCGAGCAAAGTATCTATTACTGTTTATTTATATGTCATTTCAATGTATAATTCTATATAAAATTTTATTATTATATTTCCCTATGCAACGGTCATTTTGGGTTTCGAATATCGATACTTCTTCTTTTATTACTGGATTAAAAAGTAATCTGAACATTTTCTAGGCCGTAAACACCATAAGGGGTATATGGCAACGTTTTTACACAAACTTATTAAATTTATTTTTTATCAATGACCGTATGGGATATATTATTTATTAAATATGTACTTTCAGTATATACTCGAACACCAACAATTTTTGAAACACATTTTGATAAGATTTTTGATCTTAATCTCTTTTCTTTTGTTACAATATAACATCAAAAATAATATAATTGAAACAAAGAAAATAAATATAAACGGCTGTTGCCGATTGCTTGCTTCTAAGTTCTGCGGGCGGCTATTGTGGCCGCTTCGCGGTGTTAGCTGTCCAAACGAACAAACGGTAGCAACAGTAATATTTTTCGATAAAATTGATTTTACACGTATATCTTTCTAATTAATACATTTAATTTGTATTTAAAATTGGAAATTGTATAAAATGAATAGAACAAAACTAAAATTGTACATAAATACATGGAGTATCGTAGAATGTTTGAAGAAATATCATTGTTTGCAAATTATACGCAACTAGTCGACAAGCATAACATAATAAACATTAGTTGCCAACACACTTGAGCTTTAATAATCAGTACAGCAAATTATCCATTACCATTGAGTTGTGACACAAAAACTTGTAATAATTTAGTCTTATAAACACTTAAACAAACAGCAAAAATATCGATTACCTCCGCACATTCATTCCCGAAGAGTGCAATCTGGGGACTGCGGAGTTAGCTAATGCATGAGTTCTGACATTACCACTGTAATAGAATAATGCATTGTGTCTCGATGACTTCAAAGGTGCGTAAAAGTCAAGCAGACCAACAGTCTGGGGACAGTCTATCATGATTGTATATATAAATATAAGGTAGGTAATATTAAACATTTACACAGGGAATTATGTTGGTATATAAAAAGGTCGAGTGACACTATGAATGCCTGTTATTTTACTCCAACACGCTCTTAGAAAATATAAGTAATTTTTATAATAACTTGATTTTAATAATCAAACATAAAAAAGTTGGAATATCGCTAGAATAAGTATATCGAGCTGAAAGGGGACTATTATTGATAGAATCGACGTTAACTTATATAAAATATATTATATAGGAAAATACTATATATCGGCTCAATATCCTCAATAATAAAATTTCTCACTTCTCATATTAGATCCGCGTATTACACCAACAACAACTAAGCCGCATTACTTCTTAATTCAAAGCCAACAATAGATAACTTAAAAAAAGCGAGATTTACGAAATTTCATGTGGAGATTGCAATAGTTAATATATCGGACAAACCTCTAGAAATCTCAACATTAGATTAAAAGAGCATCGTCGTTATCTAACTAGTAACAACTTTTCCGAATTCGCGAACCACATCGTGGATAATAAATATTCCCTTGATTCGTGTACCATTAAATTCTAAAGTAAAGATAATAAAATGAATAATATTGAAAGTTTAGAAATAAAAGGAATTTGAATTTTGGTTTTAATTTGTTAAACAATATTACATTTTCTAACTCATCTGCTCTCCGCTCAATATTCTCGTTACAACTACCCCTCCACCTTCCACCAGTAACTCCGCCGCCTCCCCATCCAGCTGTTAGTACCTAATTACTTGTATGTTTACCACCTATGCCTTGTTTTCTATATTTGTGTGTAGTTAGTTTAATACTACACCTGTCGATGAGAGTTACTGTTTCTCTCGAAACTGGAGTTGTGCGAATAAACTCAAGTAGAGTAATAACATTGTTTTATTTATATCCATCCGAAAGGACACTATGTTTAGAAATTTGTATATATAACTTACTTAATTACTTACCATCACGCCGTTTTCCCGCGGGGGTAGGCAGAGAGGATAGAGCGCCACACTTTTCTGTCCTGACACACAATTCTCGCCTCATTTATCATTCATACATCTTCTCATACAAGCTCGCCGATTGTTGAAGCTTTTAACAGAACCATCCTCCATTAACTGGTTTACCTGGTCGTGCCAAGTCTTCCGCGGACGTCCTCTATTTCTGGTGCCATCAACACTTGCGTCATATATCTTTCTTACCATTCTCTCCTCATTCATCCGTTCCATATGACCAAGCCACCTCAGTGATTCTTTCTTAATCTTACTCACTATACTAACATCAGCTTTACATTCTTTAATTATTTCTTCATTTTTTACTGTCATAAATAGATTTGCCACATATACGCCTAAGTGATATCATTTCCACTGCATTCAGTCTACTTTCATTCGTTTTCTGCCAGCTCCATATATATATATATTATTAAACGTGTTTCCTTTCCTAATACAGGTACTCATCACACAGCCCTCGCACATCCCATTCCAAGGGTAATAAATCAAAAAAGTAAATCTTACGAGAGAGCGAAAACAAAAATGAACAATTTTAAGGTTTAAAACTCAACGTGGGACCTTAAATTTTTTAAATTGATATATATATCATAGACTAACCAAATATATAGACACGAACTAACGAAAATTCCTTGTTTTAATATTTTCATTTTGGTGTTAGACATGTGATCACTTTGGTACCAAATATATCTTGTTTACACTTTTAATTTTCGTAGAGTAAATACTTTTACTGTTGCATAAATGTGTTATAATCTATCGGATTAATTATTAAGGAGAACACATTCTTATTGTGAAGTTGTAGTTATAATCAATCCGATAGTTTATAACACTTTTATGCAACAGTAAAAGTGTTTACTCTCCGACAATTAAATGTGTAAACGAGATATACTTTTTACTTTAACGCATATTATATAGTAAGCGTTTAAATTTTTGTTCCAATCGAGTCATTTATTTTTTTAAAGTTTCCGAGTTATTTGATTGCATAAGTGGTACCAAAGTGATCACATGTGCTTATGCACCTGTTAGATGCGCAAGGTGCGTTCAGCGGTCATCGGCGGTGATGATAATTGTGGAGGCGATTGACTTCCACAGGTACATAACTATTTGAGATCAGCGCTTCTTGCAACCTCTGAACGTGGCCCACTTATCTCATTCGCTGTAGTTTCATTTTGTTGGGTTCCGATAAAAGTTATACAACTCGTCATTATATCTTATTCTCCAAACTTCCTCATCCCGCACAGGTCCATAAATCTCCACAGCACTTTCCTCTCAAAACTGTCCAACATTTCTTCCAATTTAAAGAGGATTGTCCACGCTTCACATACGTAAATCAATACAGCACGTAAGATAGTTTTATATAAAAAAAAAAGTGTAGTAATTTAAAAAAATATATATTTCAGAAAAGTTAAATAGACATGGATTTTATGCGTCACGAAAACCGTATTAAAGTAAATTTGTCCCTTCTCTGCGAGCAGCCACTAGTGTATCTTTGGGACGGGACAGCTTGTTAATCAATTCTCTTAGTAAGCAATAGCATTAGCGATTCCTATGTAATGACACATATCGATTCCATTCAGCAGTGTATTAATTTTACTATAAATATATCACGTTCCAGTAAATGAATAGACATGAAATAAAGTTTACATATACGAGAGGGGTTCAGAATATAAATTCGATAAATACTAATTAAATGTGTTAATTAGAAATATATACATGTAAAAAATGTTTTATAATTATTTCTTTTTAGAAAATTTATTTATTACCTTCATTTGAACACTTCCAAAATCCATATTGTTTCAAAATACTGTATTACGCTACGAATTCATTCATCGTCACTTAGAGTACGCATCTCAAATCTGGAACCCATGGCAGATTACATATATTGCGAGATTGCAGCAAACTTCCACAATATGAAAACCCTTGAATATCGAAGAACACGTACTAACCAAATACTTCTCTACAAACTACTGCAAGGCCATAATGACCGTCTCAGCCAATTATAACTAATATCTCTTCACATACCATCTATAATAGATCGACCTGGCAGTCCGCACTCTTCCACATTCCTAGAAGTAGAACATCTTACACACAAAACTCATTCATTCACCGGTTATGAAAAATACCATAATGAGAAATTTACAGAAATATACTTTTTCAACATTAGCCTTACTACTCATAAAGGGTTCTTTTTATGGGCCACCACAATTTCAATTTTGGCCAATCATTCTACCTATAAACACATATTGCTCTCCGTTTACCGCAACAGCAGTTGCAACCTCCTCACCCTTTCTCCCATCTTTTTTCTTTTTATTTATCTTCTGCACCTAAACATACTTATGTACCTAAACATTTCTGTGGATTATCATAAATAGTATCACATGTTAAATATTTATTATGTTAGTTATAATAAGCTTACACTGTCAAAATCCCTTAATAAAAATATAATAGTTATGTATTTACGTTAATTATTGTATTAAATTGAACCCAAATATGTATTTCAGTATGATAAAAAAAAACATGCCAGGTTTTGTAAGTCATTTCGTGTTATACCGTGTTTTGCTCACCCTAACATTATACTTAATATTGCTAGATAACAAAGCGTATTTTTAAAATGAAATATACATTTTTAAATAAAAAAATTAATTCCGAAACCGATGATATATATAACTCAAATTTGTCAAATAGTGTTATAGCGGATTTTGAAATTCAGTGATACAAATGAAGTATTGTATTTATAGAACAAAATATAAATGTAAATACAAATACAAATTAAATATATTAATTAGAAAAATATACATATAAAATCAATTTTGTCGAAAATATTGTTTTTGCGCTACCGGGATATATATATATATTTTTCGACAAAATTGATTTTATTTTAGTATTTAAAACATCACAGACCTATGTTCTGAATAATTATAACTTCACAATAAGAATGTGTTCTCCTAATAATATATTATTGAGTAAGAAAAAAAGATTTTTTTTATTATTTAGCTTTGTAAGTAATTTTTATATGTACGGAGATCAGTAGATTCTACATTCACTAAACAACTAGATAAGCTTCCAAATTTCAATCATAAGCTCAGTATTTTAGCAGAACAGATTATACAACAACATTTTTATTAATAACACATTACTATTGTGAATAATTACAACTTCACAATAAGAATGTGTTCCTTTAATACTATAAGTTGTATCAATGTGTCCAAAATTTAATAAAAATGAATTGATAATTCTGGCGTCTGCAGTCGGTTTACTCAAAGGTATTTGTGATTCCATAAAAATAATGTAGATGGCTTTCAAAAATAATGGAACAACAGATGTACTAATTTGAAAAAGTGTAACATATAGGTTCGAAAATTTGTCATGAAAAATACTGGCGTTATAACACAATTGGTAGTGTACTTCCCCGGATTGGAAATAGAGATCCAGGTTCGTATCCCGGTAGCGCAAAAACAATATTTTTCGACAAAATTGATTTTATTTGTATATATTTATAATTAATACATTCAATTAGTATTCTATTCTTTTTCGCAAGCTTGGCCTGCAGAAAATGTGTATCGCGATATTATTATTTTTTTAATAAGGTATTATTTGTTGTGGTCTATAAAAATGGAAGCGTTTTCCGATAATTCAATTACTGTTATTGTTATATTGGCTTTGCGCTGATCCACGGTTTTCCACAAAATAAAGTAAAGCTTAAGTTAGATTAAGTTCGTTTTAGACATCTTTCGAAAAAACATAGTTACTATCGGCACCGAACACAGAACATTCTGTTGCCGATTAAATTCTTTACCGATTAAAATATGACTGTCCTTATTTATTTATTATTATACACGCCCTATTCAAGCATTAACATAATTCTCAAAATAACAGAAAATTTGATCTGAAGTGCAATACAGATAAAAATCATTATATAATGTCAGGATATTTTTTCAAAATCAAAATAAATATAAAATGTGAAGTAAAGCAATTTGTCCGTCACCATTGAGTTGAGATACAAATAAGTTAAATAATGTAGTCCTATAAAGAGTTAAATTTACAGCAACAATGTGGACTATCTCCGCATATTAATTCCCCAAATAATGCAATCTGGGGACTGCGGAGTTCGCTAATGCATGAGTTCTGATATTACCATTGTAATAGAACAATGAATTGTGTCTCGATGATCTCAATGGAGCATGAAAGTCAAGCAGACCGACAATCTGGAGGCAGTCTACCATATCATTGATGATCCTGTATAGAAATATAAGGTCGATCATCGTACGTCTCACTGATAATTTTAACAATTTAAGAGCATATATATAATTTAAAATTAATAAATCTTAAAAACTTCTGAATTTTTTGACCGCCGTCGAGTGAACAATGAAGTGTGGCGACCATATGACCGAATTATATTCTATATGCGGTCTGACTAGAGAAGTGCAGATACCATATTAAAATTTATATAATTTTTTTTAAGTGTGACATCTATTTTTATCCAGCTTTTACATCCCTTGTACACAAGTACATACATAAAATAAATGAAGGTACTCTGGTCAATAGGTAGTCTCCAGGTGAAAAATAAAAAAACAATGACAGCACGTGTTCTGCGGCCGCAAACGCCAACACCCTCGCAGATACGACCCTTGGATCTACACGTGCACACGACACCTGTACGTTTACTTTATAGGTAATGAAAAAGATTTTATCTACATATTCGAAATGATAAATATAATATATAAGGGATGGGAAAATCGGAAATCTCGTCTGCCAGAAATATGAAAACAAATGTTGCCGCATAATTATTTCCCCCGGTGTTATTCAATTTAAATATTGTCGAGAGGAAATGAATTCTCAAAACGTATACCTACCCTCGAAGTATCAAATCTCGCACTTGTGTTTTCAAACATTTTATGTTAATTCTTCCCCAGCGGCAGAAATAATAATAATTTCTCGAGAAACTACCCCAGAAGCTTTAACAGGGCGAAGGAAAAACAGTTGCCTTAATAGAATAGCCTAAGAGTTGTTAAGGAACTCATATTTAAATTCAAGATGTTTCTAAATTATTTCTTGGAAGCGATTTTCAGCAGAACAAAATAAAGAAATACACATTAAACAGACAAGAGGGTGTTTGAATAATTTGCTCGGTTCTCGCTTTGTGGGGCCTCTTGTATTGTTACTTTTTATACAATTATCAGCTGTGCTGAATTAAATTACATTTATTTTTACGCACAAGTAGATTGATATTATTGTTACGATCACGATGAAATATTTCAAGAAATCACCGACTACCCACATATACCTGAAACAATGTACAAATGTTGTGTTTCACTCGATATCAAATGTTATGTTATACTTGCGTTGAAGTCGACGCCATTTTAAAAAGATCACCTGAACTACTTGCAATTGCTATTCGTGCTGGTTTCATAGGCAGTCAACGTGAACCAGTTAATTAAAATTATTTTATATATATGAATAAGGTTTTATTTTCACCATGTCCACTCGGTACCACATGGGCTGAAGAAATAACACGTGGACAACACATAGACTGTAAATTTTATTATAAAAAGGCGGATTATACAACAACATTTTTATTAAGGAGAATTCTTATTGTGAAGTTGTAATTATTCTATAAGTTACTTAATACTATAAGTTGTATCAATGTGTCCAAAATTTGATAAAAATGAATTGATAATTCTGGCGTCTGCAGTCGGTTTACTCAAAGGTATTTGTGATTCCGTGAAAACAATGTAGATGGCTTTCAAATAATGGAACAACAGGTGTATTCATTTGAAAAAGTGTGACATATAGGTTCGAGAATTTGTCATGAAAAATACTGGCGCCATAACACAATTGGTAGTGTATTTCCCCGGATTGGAAATAGAACTACTTTTAAAATTAGCAATATTAACTTTGTGGTTAAAATTCATATTTTTATTTATTATCTTAGTTTTATTAACCACTAAATTGAGTTTAAATACATCTACCGGTTTCGATAGATTTTTTTAAAAATAGATTCTGACAAATAAACAATAATATATGTTTTAGTTAGTTATGACATCCTGAAGAAAAAAATGGTATTTTTCGAAACCGGTAGATGTATTTAAACTCAATTTAGTTATTAATAAAACAAAGAAAATAAATAAAAATACAATATTTTTTGACAAAATTGATTTTATGTGTATTTATTTATAATTAATACATTAAATTAGTATTTAAAATAACTTTTTTATTCATTAACGGTGTACATCCTAAATCTCCTCGGGGCCTGATGTATTTTTCTCTACTGCGTTTATTAAATTCTACAAAATCATAAGAAGATTGACAAAATCAACACCTAAAAATAGAAAAAAAATTCAGTCTTTATTCCATACGTATCGTTTATTATATTCTTAAAAATTAAAGACGTTTTGATAACTCAGCAGGCCAGTCAAAAGCCTAACTCAAAAACACCCACGAAATACATATACTTTATTCATAAGCATGCAAATTTATTTTAAAAAGATCGTAAAATATTATAAGTGTATATTATTATAGTACTTACCGAGTAGGAGTAAAATGGAGTGTAAATATTTTCATATAAATTAAACTTTTACTATGGTATACAGGATAATAAGTCGAGCGAATTTATAATTTAAATTAAATGTATTAATTAGAAAAAATATACATATAAAATCAATTTTATTTGAATCTGGATCTCTTCCAATCTGGGGAACGTGCATTAACCGATTATGCTACAACACGCAGTACATTGATGACTAATTTTCGAACTTATATGTTACACTTTTCAAATTGATACATCTATCGTTCCATTATTTGAAAGCATCTATTTTATTTTTCTGGAATCTCAAATACCTTTGAGTAATCCGATATAAGGACGTCAGAATTAACAATTTGTTTTTATTAAATTTCGGACACATTGATACAACTTATTAAAGTAGATGTCTTTCAAATAATGGAACGATAGATGTATCAATGTGAAAAGTGTGTAACATATAGATTTGAAAATTTATCGTCAATATACCTGTGTCCTGTAGTATAATTGGTTAATGCACGTTTCCCGGATTGAAAGAGATATATTTTTATATATAAATATTTTTCGATAAAAATGATTTTATATGTATATATTTCTTATTAATACATTTGATTAGTATTTAAAATATCACAGACCTATGTTCTGAATAATTAAAACTTCACAATAGAATGTGTTCTCCTTAATAAGAATTTATAGTCATCCAAAAATACCATTTTCCACGCCATAATTTAGCATAAGTTTTGGAATATGGTCCGGATATCATTAGAGGATCAGTATCGATCAAGAATAGTGCTTTTTTGCTTATAAAACCGGTCTCGAAGTGAACGCTAGCTAAACAAAGTACACGATAGCTCCAGATGCAGTAACAGGCTGAAATTTGTATTGGGGCTGATGCTTTTGACCTAATTGTTACTTCCTATAATGATATAAGCCCAGAAATTACAAAAATACTACAAGCCTCCAACAGCACTGTAAAACGGTTTTTACAAATGTTGATAGATGGACAAAGCGTTGGCCATTTAGAAATTGTTGGATTGTGTCGATTTAAATTATTGTTTAGTTGATTCAACCCGAATCGGAGCACGAAAGGAATAATGGCAGATGGATCTGGCCTACCTTGATCTCAGTCCTGGGTTGGACGGCAATTTACACCACCAGTAGACTTGCACTTTTGTGGTGAAGAACGGAGATATCACTGTATTCCAGGATGCTGTAGAATACCGCCTTATCGTGGTCGAGATTTTACGCACGGTGACACGTTAGCCAGAAAAGAACAGGTTTATTGGAACGATAGAATGCACAGGGAGTACTTGACTTGCGTCAACATTGTGTATATTAGCATTTTTACTTATATAATATGGTTGTCTTATATACATATATATATATTATTTGTATAAATTTAGATGTCCAATAAGATATACAACGTTCTAGGATTCATAAATCAGATCTGCCCAAAACCAATATACAGTATTGTTGCAGGGTCACTTTGATACATGAAATATTTTGACGATATTTGAGATACTTGGTGACATTACGCTATAACTAAGAATTTGGTAAACTCATCGTCGTCCAAGTTATCAACTTAGAACGGCTGAAGCGGTCTCATTACGCTGAAAGAATGGACTCAGAACGACCAGAAAAGAAAGCATTGTATGCTAAATCTATTGCCCAAAGAATATTGTGAGACTCAAGCTCCAGTAGTTGGATGGCGTCACCCAGGACGCTCGTGCTGACGGTATCGCGCACTGGAAAGGAGTGGAGAAACTTACTTAAGGATGCCAGGGTCCACACCGGGCTGTTGCCATAATGATTCAATTCTTTTAGAGAAATTAAACGTTTACCCATAAAAAACAGAATATAAAATATGAGCGAATTTCAATTGTCTAAAAATACCCAACGACTTATAAAGACGTTTTCGCACTTGACGTAAAGTACCTACGCATAAACATATGTTTTACGCTTACACGTGGGTTGTAGAGAAAAATAATTCTGAGAATATATTTCAGAGGATTTTAAAAATAAAATAATGATATTGTATACCCATCCTTATGTTGGGTGTGAGACATTTCAAATGTATCTTCAGATCGTAAACCTTCTAGAACAGGCATCGGCAACCTATGACCCACTTGAATTCCACAAATAAAGCATAATATATAAAAATAAATTATAGAACACAAACATGTGTAGAGTGGTCGATGAAGGGGTGTTTTCAATCCTTTTCGTTATTTAAAAGCGCAAGCGTGGGCCAATGAGAAAGAGTCAGTAACACAACAACTTGTAAATTTCATAAATTATTAATGAACTAAAATTTAACAATTGTATTTGTTTTTATAATAATTAGAATTATAATTTAGTTTAAAACATATAAGAGAAGTGAGACAAATCAGAATGTGACTTTATCATGAATGTAAAGAATGTTTGGAATAAGTAGATGAGTTTATGTATTTGGGAAGTACGTTTGATAGAAAAGGAAAGGCTGAGAATGATATAGAAAAGAGGGTGACTGCAATTATATCTAACGGAAACTTGTCAACCGAGGAAAGACTAGCGGTAGACAATAGATTCCTGGTACCGACAATGATGAATGGAAGTGAGGATTGGAGCTGGCAGAAGAGGAACGATAGTAGACTGAATGCAGTGGAAATGAGATGAGTATATGTGGTAGATCTATTTATAACAGAGTACAGAATGTAAAGTTGATTTTAGTATAGCGAGTAAGATGAAGAAAGAATCACTTAGGTAATTTGGTCATATGGAACGGACGAATATGGAAAGAATGCTAATAAATATGTATTCATTACCTAAAACCGTCATACATCCCTGCTACTATTTATATACTCTGAAAAGTTAGAATAAGTCATTACACATTAACATTAATATAAAACGTTAAAATATAAATATTTATTCGTTTTCAACTTGTGCTGGATACAATAAAAATCATTCAACTAACGGACGACCCTGCAAGGTACTAGCAAATTAGGTATCCAATAAAATTCCTTAATTGTGAATAAATTTCCTTTAAATGTTGATTAGAATTTTTAACATATCATCGATATTTTATAATTTAAAAATTATAAAAAGTACTCGTCACTTAATTGAATAGTTTTTTATGTAAATATACTGAATGCCATTGTGATATGTAATATCAATAAAAATGATATCTTGAAATAAAAACGTGCTACCTATCTATTTAAAACTAAATGAATATCTGTCTATCTTTGTTCTGTAGGCAATTCTTCACTCTTTGAACGATTTTAACCAAATTTAGCATTGTCACTTTTTAGGATCCTGCGCAGAACACAGGCACCCTCATTCCCTCTCCTGGCTACTCCACTCTGTCGCCAGATATAAATTTGTATTAAATTGAATGTCATCCGATCCATATTTTGCTTAGTTACTCTTTAGACTCCTGAGCAAAATA
The DNA here is from genome assembly GCA_031772225.1 of Eubasilissa splendida. NCBI lineage: Eukaryota > Metazoa > Arthropoda > Insecta > Trichoptera > Phryganeidae > Eubasilissa > Eubasilissa splendida. Next base: position 19,739,580 of record CM062857.1, on the reverse strand, counting down.
CCCCCCTCCCTCTCCTTGACATAAATGTTTATTATATAGAACACCATCCAAATTTTGTTCAGTTACACTCTAGGATTCTGAGGAAAATATCTGCCCCATACCACTCCTACTGCCTGAATCAAATCTTGCATTTATAGTTACTAGCAGAAAGCAATAAGTGCTTTTGAATATATAAAAGAGAAAACGTTTAGATAATATTAACTTAGATATATTAAAACACTTTCAACATACTTGTATAAGGCACGCAATCTCGCTATTTTGGTGTTTTTTCTTACTGGCAATGTTTAATAATATACTGTAAGACCAGTTAATACAATATAATGATAGATTATTTAGGGCCGACGCAAAACAAACTCCCCCTCACTCTAAACCTTTATTTTAGATTTTAACTGAACCTGATTCGCGGACAACGCCGGGTATGGACTACTAGTTGAAAATATAAGTAAGTTAAAAAACACCCTTTTATGCTTGGGTAGTAAAGAGTAAAGCGGTGTTATTTCAGTTGGCTAAAAATAAAGTTAAAAAAATATTTTCATTCGGCCATTAATTTAAATAACTTTACCGGAGTTAAAATTCAACGCGTTGATATGTTACTGAAATAAAATTGTTTCCTGCTTACTAAATACTTATTTTCCTAACCGTATAGCTATTCGTATCGTACTGTCACATCTCCACAGCACGGTTAGAGATTAGAAGCATGTTTCGAGCAAGTTGATTACTATTGGCTGATTGATTCGTATATACATTACTTGGTATATTTAGGGTCTTGATCAGTATTGAATTTTGGAGTGGGATGTTTGCTAATCAATTCTGTAGTCGCAGTTACAAATTCCTCTAACACATCTTTATTGACTCTGGAATTTGTCACACGTATGATAGAGTTTTGACTATATAGAATATATAAGCTTGAAATTGGCACAAAAACGGACTGGAAAAATAGACTAATTGCAGAGGTGATACGGTGCGGAAAAACTGCCCAAGATAGAGTAAAAAATGAACAAAATAGTAGAGAACATATGTAGATCTGTTTATAGTATAGTCGATAAAATTAAGAAATATTTTTTCAATATTAGAAAAATTACTTTGTGGCCACATATTATATAAAAGTCTGACCGTGCATCCCGAGATAATGGTAATTCCCTATTAATATTACCAATAAGATTAAACACTTTGTTTAAACCACTATTTATTGATAAAATCAACATGTTTCTATACCGATGCTATCTTCTTTAAGAAAAAACGTATACTAAAATTAAAAATATAACTAAGTAGGAACTACTGTGAAAATAAATTTAAATGGTGACTATTTGCAAAAAGGATTTGGTTATTTATTATATTTAGCTTGCTATTAACACTTTTTCTTATTTTAATATCAATTCTATTATTTTAATACTATGATCTGTACAAAAGTAATAGATATGAGAGTATTTAATAAATCAATATTAAGCACACTTTGTTATCTGAATATTGTATAGTTAAAATATGTTAAATAAAACAATTTGTTTCTTTTATCATAGCTCATTTTTAGATTGTTTACTAGTATCTACATTTAAAGTTCATTATGTTGATTTTCAATACAGTATATCAATGTACTACACAGAATTAAACTTCTTATCGTTGGTAAAAGCGAGACAAATAAAAAAAAAAACTGGTGATATCTGGCAACATCTAGCATGACGATAACTTTGAATAAAACAGTACTATAAATTTTACCAAGGTCAAGGTTATATTAAACATAAAATTGTAAAGAAAGAAAATACACCTGACACCTGTAATCCGTGATTAACTGGTTACATAACGCTAAAAATTTCCCGAGAAATCAGGTAGCTACCTAAAAAGGTTTGACGATACTATTATTAGCTATTAATATTTAAATAAATGCTAAGAAATATGAAAATCCTGATTCTAATAACCGATAACTTGAATCTAAAATTCATGTTTGATTCTATCCATTAAAAAATGTGTACAATATAATGTATTTACAGTTTCCGAGGTAAGTTTGTTGAACTCCATAATTACATATGTTTCACATTGTAAGGGCATTATCAATCTAACAATTTAATTTAACAACTTGTATTTATAAATATAATGGAGGAAAGCTTAAGCAATTTTATTTACATGCGGTGAAAAGAAACAACAGGATTCAGAAGAGGATTGAGAAGCATTCAAAACGTATGGAGATCCTCAGAACTCCAATGAATAATGATGTCCCTTTTCACCTCATGTGAATAAAATTGTATAGCTGTCCCCCATTATAGTTATTAATACAAGTTGTTGAGTTAAATTGTTAGATTGATAATGCTCTTGCAAGGCGAAACGCGTCCCAAGTAAATTAAACGAGTAGAATAAAAAAACAAGTGTTTTATTTTCACATATGTACAATATAAGAGTTATTTTAAGAACCATTCAGCACAATAACCTGCGCTCACTTATAATCTGTCTAATCGTACAAAGTCTTTCGTTGTCTCCTTCAACATTCGCCTCAGATAGTTTCTTTACCATTCTCTCATTCATTCATTGATGACATAATGAAACATGAAACCGTCTCAGCGATACTTTTATTGACTGTATTGTATAGATATAAATTTGGTCCTAATTTATTAATTCTTTATTATATCGTATTTTTATTGTTCTAATGTATTATTATCAGATATGAAAATATACTTTACAAAAATAAATATCCTAAATCATTATACACTCTTTTAAAATTAACAATATTAACTTTGTGGTTAAAATTCATATTTTTATTTATTATCTTTGTTTTATTAACCACTTAATTGAGTTTAAATACATCTACCGGTTTCGAAAAATACCATTTTCTTCTTCAGGATGACATAATAATGTTAGTTTTGGTATTTTTCGAAACCGGTAGATGTATTTAAACTCAATTAAGTGGTTAATAAAACAAAGATAATAAATAAAAATAGCTTCGCTAATCTTCTCAAAAAAATTATCTCATCCACTTGGAGCCTCGAACGAAGTCTCTCAGTGAGAATCCATTTTAATACGGATAGGTTGTACTATGGAACCAAATGAAGAGCTTCATAAGATAACCTTAGCGTCGAACCTCTGCTTATAACATATAATACGTTTCAGCGAAGCCTCCCCCCAGAACGTTAAAAATAGTACGGCAGAAATAGCACGTTTGATAATTTGGAATATTTATTATTTAATTATTATTATCTACGCCATTATGACCATACAGCGTATACAAAAAAATATATGTTAAATACAATACATAATAAGTACACATTAATTTTATTACTAAGAGAAAAAAAAATGGTTAAAAATTAACAACAAAAAAATGAAGAGAAAAATAAAAATAAATATTTAGGTTAAACGGCTTAAATACGTTTGTCTTAATATAGCATCAAAAACATCACTTATATTTAAGTACTGAACATCGGAATATATCGACAAATCGTCGATCAGATCGCGGGGGTGCCGTATTATATAGGAACCTTAATATGGATAAAGTAAAATACCGATGTAATAAATTATTATTGTGATTGGTATTCGATTGTAACGACAATTGGCAACTGTGATTAAACGTATTGTAACGATTGAAGGTTAAGTTTCTAGTGTATCGGTAATCAGTATCAAGGCAAAACGCGTCTCAAGTAAGTTAAACGAGTAGGATAAAAAAATAAGTGTGTGATTACTGAGTTCTAAAAACTTATCTCGGAAACAGTAAATATGTTATCAGTCCACATCTACACTGGAAAATGTATCGATACTCGCTAAAATATCGATGCCAAACTGTAGGGCGCGAAATTTTTGGGGCCCGTATCTAACGTGGGCGTCACGCCACTGCCTGCAAGTAAGTTCTACTTTCGTAGCACAAACGTTTAGCTCAGTTATGAAATAGTAAAAATATTGACGTGATATATATCTCTAGATACATATTTGTCTTATAAATCTAATCTAATCTAGGATTTGGAGAAGAATTGAGTGTTATAGAGATTAGTGGAGGAAAATTCATGAAGATTTTCCGGAAGTTGTAGAGCGAACAGTGATGATGATGATGTAGCGTATTATGCGCTGGTATTAAATAAATATTTAAGTACGGATGAATAGACAAGTATGTATATAAATAGATGAGTAGGTTTATTATATGGGCGGCGTTAAGCTGCTGGCGCAGTGAATTATCGACGGCGCGGCGGTGAACGTATTAGACTCTATTTTACTGAGCTTTGTGACATTTGCTTCGTTAAATTTAATGACCATGTAATTTCAGCTATTCAGTATTCGCTGGCAAATTATAATATTGTAATGTCGTGATTGAAGTCCACCCGAATTGCTAGACATTGACGTAATGCGGGGGAAATATTAAATATGGTGATTACGTCGTTAAGAATTTTTCGTATTTTGCGTGAATAATCATACTTTGATGTCGCTCGGCGAAGTCCCCTGCAAAAGGCCTCGTATATTCTGCAATATAAATGTACATTTTTATGAATACGCTTAATGAGTATAAATATTTATGCATACCTTATTTACGAATAATATTTAGGTATCTTAATGAACGAGAAAAATATGGGCAGATGCGGCTAAACGATTTTGAAGATTTAATATATTTTTAATGAAAACACATTTTTATTATGAAATTACAGATTTAGAACATAGTTCTGTGATATTTTATTATATTAAAAGATACACAGAAAAAAATGTATCTATCAAAAATCATTTGGTTGATATCGCATTTCTCCGGATTTTATCCTACCCGGGCTACACCATAGAATATATTGTTACGGTGCCTTTGGGCCCTAGAGGATAGGAAGCCATAAGGGCCGCCACCGATCTAGCTCAGTGTGTGTGTGTGTGTGCTTTGGTGTCACTTGCTACCTCGGATGGAATGATAATTGATTCAAAGGCATTCTGATTTTCACTTTACACATTTATTCACAAAATGCAATTGATTCCAAGATTGGATGCACGAAGAATGTTCTTTAGATCTTCATTCGGAGGTCACTTTTATTTGTTTCTTCTATTTACGGAGTTAATTTATTACTAACATCAGCCAACGGAGCCGTGGGATGCCGATGCAGATGAGGACTCGGATCGCTAAATGCCCGCGCCAGGATTCATCTCTTGCTCACCACCATCTCGTCTCAGCCTTATCCATAACGCCCATCCATCGGCCATCGCTCGCATGTCGCCTCCTTGTCTCTCCGTAACCCGCGGGTGAACTAGGACCATCTATCTCTGAGTCCACCGTGGTGATCGTACTCTTAATCTCCGCTATCTCCCGCCGCCACATTCCTCCGGAGCGCGGCTCCACCGATGCGCCTATTTTCGAGCGTTCCCACCAAAAAGTGACGTCTTGCTCGGCCGTCCGCCAGAGTCGGATTCTCGTCCCTGATTCGTCCATTTAGACGGCCAATTCGAGATGTTCAGAGTTCACATCTCGCAACAAAATATTTAACGATAAATTTTTTTTCTGTTATTAAAATTATTAATTTAATTTGTATATTTTTTTAAATAACTGATATACTTATAATGATTCACAATCCATATTTTAAGACTAGCTAATAAATAAAACTACATTAAAATTGTCTGTCTTAGTTACATATATCGTATCACCTCTGCAATTGAATATGCATATACAATATTTATTTAAATAAAAATAAAAATTATTAAGATTTTTAAGAACCGTGATCTCCCTCGTCACAAGCGGGATTACTAACCATTAATCTGGTGAGAAGTCAATAAGATGTGAAAAATATTTTAGACTCTCTATTAATACAAACTTCGTAAAAAATGATATATATATTTTAAACAAATATAATTTAGTATTAAAATTATGTGTGATACCTATTTACAAAAGAGTTAAATTAAATTATTTACGGGTGTTAAATTAAGTAAAATTAATTAAGTTAAATGTGTATACTTAATACCTAAATTAATATGTAATTTAGATTTATTTCATATTATTGCAGCTACATGGTTTTGATTATATGGAATGCGCGCTCCTGAAATTTTGTAATAATATATGTTAATTTTAGTAATATTTATTGGATTATATTGAATATCAGTACAGGATTCCACATGTGAGTGCATCACAAATCATACTTACTTATATAATTACTCAGTTATATATTTTTATAAAAAATACAAACATACTTTTCATCCAATTATTTTCAGTACGCGCACGTTTGTAAAAATATTAGCTCTTATAAAAAGCACACAAATGAATAATTTTCGTGGTACTCGTAGAATACGCGACTGAAGTATAATAGCGACACGCATATACGTATTATATGTACTTGAGTATAAATGCGCGATACCACGCTCCAATACATTTGAAAAGATATATTTTAGTTGTCTCGAGGGGCTGTATCACATAATATATTCTCAAGTCGGCATGAAATTAACATGGCAGATGAAACCACTCTTTTCTCAAAAATTCTGAAATAACAGAAATAAAGAAAATGTTAGTTTTCCTTCTTAATACGGCGTCTTTCAATATTATTTTTTACCTAGACATAATTAGCTGATACATCTGGAGTAGTGAATTGTAACTGAGATTTAACGATGATTGGTTACTAAGATTTAACTGTCTTACTTTATAGTGTATCAGTCATAGCTGGAAGAATTACGTTAATTAGTTATCAATCATCTTTACAATCAATTATCTATTAGCCTATTACATGGCGGACAACATAGGCCTCTTTGATATCCCAACAGACCCTTTACTGTGCTTTTTAAATCTTTCACGCCAATAGCATGCATGTAGATGTATGCATAAAACGGATATATATATGAATTCGCAACGTAAATCCTGGTCGATAGGATCTAATAAACGAATTGCGCGATCTCCAGTTCGCGCATCCCGCGGAATGGATTACGACAATTTATTCTAGTCGTAAATCGGAATCACCGCAAGGTATGGGAAGGAAAATTAGGGAAACCTAGGTACAGGATAAGGTCGGTGAAGGAATAAGGATTTCAGTCGAAGGACCAGTGATCTCGGAACCAAACAATGGCACGCGGATGAGTCGATCTTCGATCCCACTTGAATACGGCGATGTCACAAGTTCACCCGCGGTACAAAACAACAACAAACAATACGTGATCAAAACATAATATTACCAAAATATAGTGCTGGTGTACTGGAGCTGACAAGTCCACACCGCGAATGCCATCGCGATATCGAGATCGAACAAATATCGCTCAAGTTGACGTCTGCTGACGTCAAGATCACAATTCACACTGACAAGACGAGCATGAGGAAAGGTATGGATGGGAATTTGGATGCGAAAATGTGTCAATAACATGGGTGGCGGCCGATTCGGAAGACGCGCCAAAAATGTGTTTTACGAATTCGAAACAATATATAATATATATATATATATATGTCGGTGGCAGTATATCAAAAAGATGTATAAAAATAAATGTATTTTTTATACTGAGTCTTCATCTTTCCTTCTTCACGTAAATATTGATATATAGTGGCCTCAATCAGATGAGACTCGGCTCGTATTACACCTCTGCAAGTCCTGATCTCCCCAACCAGATGCAACTATTGTAGCACCCATCATTACTGACCCTATTGCATTATTTTTTTTAAATACATCATTTTGACATGCGTTGAGATCAACTTTATTGTTACAAAGCGAGACACTCTTTTATCACGTAATAAATCGTGATTAAATACAATATTTTGCATTCAAAAAACTTTTTTTTTTTCGACAGATTCCTTTATCATACAATAGTCGATGTATACAATTGCTTAGTTAAATTCTGTACAACATAGTATTTATCTATTATTTGAATATGTCCTAGAACACACAAATATTAATAATATACTGGTCAAAAAAAAAAAAATATTTTAAATTTTAAATTTAAAAAAATATTGATTTTTCAGGCATATTTTAATATAATATGTTAAAAACATTTTACAGATAAAGAATATTGCTTTAAATAATTAAAAAAAATAATTAGATTCTCGTTGTGACATATACGCTGTTTCAGGGAATGAATTATCAGATAAAATAATTTTAAACTTCCATAGATATCTTCTCTTCATAGTCCATAGATGGCGATAGTGTAGTGGTACTCGAAGTGTTTTCACATATTAATATATATGCAACTTTCAAACAATTTGTTATATATGGAGATTGATTAATGGGTGATAATGGTGAACGTTATATTTATATAATGTGATCACTTAAGCCAGCCGAATTAGCCCCGTAATTATCAATACTTCCATATATTTCCATTAAATATAATGAAAAATAGCTTCGTCTCTACGAGATATCTATTATGTGTTTAATATTTATCTCTCTCAGTCCATGTGCTCATGACTAAGCATTGTGGTCCATTGGTCTTCTTCTATAAGTCATTTCTCGAACACGAACCAACCGTCGTATTATAAATCGAACATAAACTCTTAATTTAAAAATCTCAGTGTTCAATAATCTAACTTTGAAGCTTAATATCAGTTCGATGTAAATGTTATATGGTGATATTGTGCCCCACTTTTGTTTAAAAAATATTTATAATTTAGGAGAACACATTCTTATTGTGAAGTTGTAATTATTCAGAACATAGGTCTGTGATATTTTAAATATGAATGAAATATATTAATTATAAAGATATACATATAAAATCAGTTGTATCAATGTGTCCAAAATTTAATAAAAATTAATTGATAATTCTAGCGTCTGATATTAGTTTACTCAAAGGTATTTGAGATTCTGTAAAAATAAGGTAGATGGCTCTGTCAAATGATGGAACGATTAAATGTATTAATATCAAAAAGGTAACATATAGGGTCGAAAATTGTCGCTAAAAATAATGTCGCTGTAGCTTAGTTGGATAAAGCACCTTCCCCGGTTAGGAAAGAGATCCAGGTTCGAATCTCGGTGGCGCAACAACAATATTTTTCGATAAAGTTGATTTTATATGTATATCTTTATAATTAATATATTTAATTCATATTTATATTTATAATTACTTATAATAATGAGATAAAAGGGAAAAAAACTATGATATTATTGTTAGGTTTAAAAAATACCTTTAAAGTATTTGTATTACTAGTTTTAGAATGTTAGTATTAGTGGACGTGTTCCATCGTTTCATCGAATGTCGCCCATGCTCAATGTTGCGTATAAAAATGATATTAAGTTTTGTTTGTGATATGAATCGTTATTATGTGTACAGTTTCTTGCGGGACCTTTCTACTTGACTTTCTTATACAACGCAATAGCTATGTTAAAATCATGACCAATTTTCAAGATACAAATTCTTTAAATAAAATCGCGCTTTTATAAAAATATTATTTTACAGGCAATTTTGAAACGAAACTAATACATTATATCGTAGTCAAATTCATCTGAAATACGAATTAGATGGATGTTATAAACGTGAAATCTATGTGCGTGGTGCATCTACCTACAAACTACTACATGGTGCGCCATGTACAATCTATATATCATGTGACGTATTTAAATGGCTAAAAGAACACGTGCATATTGTATTGATATATACTCGCGACCGAATCCCTGCGTTACTGTATCGTACCTAAGAACAATTGTTCTTAGGTACGATACGGTACGGTATAACGGCCTATTTATGTCAGTCGTAAGCCGTGGATCTTCCTATATAGGGACACAGTAAATATTTTAGGACCATCATTATCAGTCAATTAAAATAATATGAAAATTGAAAAAATCGGCACTTAAAAAAATTAGGTAAACACAGATATGCATATTTGTTCTGTACATAATAATGGATATGTAGCGATCAGAATTCAAATCCACCGCCATCTCAGTTGGCATCGACGCTAGCGACAGCGTTGCCGGCTGCTGCTACAAGTCTGGCTCGATTCACCGCCAAGCAGTCTCTCCAGTTTCACCGTTTCACAACGGCGGTCTTGTCGGCTCGCGCTCGCCGAGCAAGACCGCCAATTCATTTCGTTTCATAAGACACATGCACCTTCTACATCTTCACACTCATTCATTCTTTAATTCTATCTGTTTTCATTGTCAAAATAAACCTCACACGCCAAACAACATTTATTTCATTTAACCACCGTTCTAACCCCGAAAGATATGTGACCTTTTGTTCTATATGTAATATATTTCAAATAGAAAAACGTATTCTAAATTCGAGTTTGTTTCAGAATTTAACACTTATATTATTATGATTTTATATCAACACGAAAGTAAAGGCTGGAATTGGAAAAAAAAAGGAAGAAGAATAACTGAACGCGACTGAAATGCGCGTGCATATGTGGAACATTTATGTATGATAGAGTGAAGAATGAACACATTAGGAATTAATGTAGAGCTGATTATATGAATGAGGAAAGGTTGGTATAGAAAATATTTGAGTCAACGTGAAAAGAGAGCGTTATTATTAGAGAGGCACTATTATTCACAACTTATAATAAAAAGAGAATAATTTAAAAAAAATGTAACTTTACCTTATTATTATTCTTGTCTTCGATGTCGTTAGAAGTACATATATTAATAATATTATGTCACGCTACAAATGCCAGTACTGGTGGTGGTGTATCCATATACAACGATAGCCGCCCTTTAGATACGAAACGAGTCGGTCATGTGTCACCGCCAGAATGTTATTAAGGCGGACAGACAGTGACATCTGTGGCTATGTAGCGAACCTGTTGTAGCCGCGACACACACCTCTACCAGCAGGACGCGTGCGAGTTTGAGGGCGCAGCCGGCAGATGTAGCATCGTAGTTCGGTCGATAGAGACGGGCGCAATCGGCAGATCCAGGTGAATTCTCGTATTATATAAAATATTGTAATCACTCTTAAATGTAGTATTTTGACCTAATTTACTGACAGCAAATCGAAACCGAGGTAAGCCTTTCATTTCTATTGTATTTGAAATGCTTATATTCACGTGAAACCTTCTGATATGCAGTCTAAATGTGAATTAACATGAGTGCACTTTCAGGCCTCAATAATCAACTCACCAAACTACATTACGTACTAAATTATGTATTTAAAGATTATATCTGATTGGTTATTTTGTTAAGTTATACCTACTGCGGTAGACCATTAATAAATTATGTTTTCAACATTGAAAAATGGATTTTACGGAAACACAGGTCGGGAGCTTGCAGCGGCATGCTTACTATAGCCGCTCCCAGGACCTAGCGATAAACAATCGATGTTGCCCATTTGATTTCTACTGGTAGATTCTGATTGACGTTCAACCGATTCAGTACCTACCTGTGACACGTCTGAGTGACTTTCGCCATTATTGGATTGCCCATGTGTACGGGAAAGTAAAAATCTTTGGAAGAAATCACATAATATCTTTTTGATGAGATTGATTTTGTACGCCCCATGTGATGTGTACATTGAGAGACATCAGGAGACATTTTCCGAGGCGGAATATCGAGTTTCAACATATTTCGGTAATGGGGCACTCAATTTTGTTACTTTCCCGGCACACACATTACAGTTGTTAGTTTGTATACAATTTGGAGGCTGTTCGCCTTGGCACGCTTCACCCCCTCCCTTGACAAAATATACTTTATTTATTTATTCTACTTTTTTCACTTGCCATATTTAATGCACATTTAATGAGACTTCGGCCTGTTATAAAGCAAATTCCTGGTTCTAGTTGTAATGTCAGCGAACTCCATATTTTATTTTAATTGTAATGAAACATGAATAACCGACACGAGTATGATAAATATTCCATAGTAATATTGCATTTCCCCGTCTATTATCTATGATTTTATGGATGTGGCGGCTTTGGACCTAGTATCATTATGGCTGTATAGTGCTTGATTAAACGGCCAGGTCTGTGAGACGCGAGCAGACCAGAAACGAACGTGTTTTTAATATCTCTAGGTTAAGATTACTGAAATATTTTCTCTTTTATATATTCAATAACAGTAAGTAAATATATATTCAATTTGAAATGAAGTGTATATTGTCTTTACTACGAGTAAGAAACAATAAATATATTTTAGCGAAATCGTATATTGACATCTGTCATTTTTTCTTTTGTCTATGGTAAGCGGGAAATCTTACTTACCATAGAAATTGTCTCTCCATGCAGCTGGATGTCATTTTTGTTTGTTTTGACAGTCAACTTACAAAGATGGAATCATTTTCATAATTTCTTTTGTTTTAGGGAAAGCTGTATCATTGAAATATAGATTATTTTGAGACCCTGACAGCGCAGTGGTATCCGATCACCTATCTGCTAGTATATTTATTAATGCACCTGACTTGAATGACAATCACTAAAATCTGGTTACATACAAAATAAATACAACACCTCTTTCAAAAACACTCACGTTTCCATACTGGCGGCCAGCAAAGCTTTACCCGACCTTGCAGCGAACATCAATTTATATCAAAAAGAGCTAAGTTTGAATGTTAATAAATTATCACAATGTGTTAAAGCTATGTGAGAAGCAAAATGCATTCAAAGATAGAAAAAGGAGATTGCCAACTTTGCAACTAGTTAAGACTTTTTTTTTGTACAAATGAACTTTTTTGTTGTTGTCTCTCTATTAATCCTACTACATTGTTTTTTTATGACATACATAAATATGTTTCATACATAGAATAGCGAAATACTCTTTTACTATGTAAATATTCAAATTACGAAAAATAACATTTCTAATAACTAACTATGAACTATGAACTGTGTTCCTGAAGAAGAAAATGGTATTTTTCGAAACCGGTAGACGTATTTAAGCTCAATTAAGTGGTTAATAAAATAAAGATATTAAATAAAAATATGATATCTTTTATTCAAAATCGATTAATATTTCTTATATTTAATAAATATGTTTCCTTGACAATGTATTTAAGCTTTGTGGATTTTTATATATAGTTTACATCTTACATGTTATCTTACCGCTAGTCTTGCCTCGGTTGACAAGTTCCCGTTAGATATAATTCCATTCAAGACGCTATTCACTTTATCCCCTGCAGTCACCCTTCTTTCGATATCATTCTCAGTCTTTCTGTTTCTATCAAACATACTTCCCAAATACACAAATTCATATACTTGTTCTAAACATTCATTACCTACAAGTATTTTGCACGGTGTCTTGCTTTTCTCTTTCTCGAATACCATCACTTTCGACTTATTGACATTCATAATAAGGTCGCTTTCCTTGCATACATCGTATATTCTGCTCACTAGACTCTGCAGTTCCTGTTCATTATTCGCCATTAGTACTGCATCATCGGCGTATAATAAACAGCATACAATCAAATCGCCCATTTTTGCTCCTACATTTATGCATTCCAGTTCTTTCACACAATTATCCATACACAAGTTACATTACATAACACTGCTTGACACTCTTCGTAATATCAAACCATGATGTGAATATTCCATTGATTGTTGCACAGGCAGAACTTCCTTCATCTAGGGATTCGATTGCGTGTATAAGTTTACTATTCACCCCGTAATCAGAGAGTACATTCCATAACCTTTCTCTTGTAACTCTATCATATACTTTTTGTAGATTTACAAAGGCACAAAGAAATTAAACACATTAATATCTTTTTTGCGTTGTTCAATAGGGTGAAACAGTTTAAGGCGCAGATAATATTATACACATTTTAATTAAACTAAATCAGGACTCAATTAAAATATTTTAATTAATAAGCAAGCTCAATGGTATTACTACTTTCACAAGGAATGAATTTATCTAATTACATGTCATAAGAATCATTATTATTTACTTTACGAGTTTTTGATACTATAGGCTTATGTATCAAACATATAATGTTAAAAGGGAGGTTGTCTTATTTCTAAAGGAAGATCATTGAAGTGTTTCTGTACACGAGTGGCTAATCGTGTTTTGTTGATTTTAGATATTTTAATTACACGTGCTTAATATTTCTTTTCTGATTATTTCGTTCCGTTCACAAGTTTTGTTTTTCACATGATAACCATCTTGCGGTATTGTTTTATTATTTTACTCACATGTGCGATAGATACTAACCTCTGCAATGATTTTTTTATGATAATTATTAACAGCTTGTAAACTGATGCTTAATTTTACCGGAACCAATAGGATTCACAAAATAAACACCGAAACCAACTTAGGATTCACAAAATAAACACCGAAACCAACTTAGGATTCACAAAATAAACACCGAAACCAACTTAGGATTCACAAAATAAACACCGAAACCAACTTAGGATTCACAAAATAAACACCGGAACCAACATAGGATTCACAAAATAAACAATAATATGTTGGTACATTATATTGTAAAATTGCATAAATAAAATTTTTAGAAAATTAATATTTCATAGATTTAAAAATGAACGGATGAAATTCATTCTATCAAAGGATGAAAAAAATTCATTCTTAAAATAATAATAATTTTACATTCGAACGAAATTCGTATTGCGTTTCATAAATTTTTCAATTAATGAATCCTGCGTTACAGAGTCATAGATCTGGGATGTGATTATATTATTTATTGGCCCTGCTCCAGCTATAAATCTGGACATAAATCGTCTCCTATGTAAATTACGAGAGTTATGATCGAGATAAGTTTGGAAGATTTTAGTAAATCATCAAATATATATATATATATTGTAGAAGCCGATAAGTTCGATATATTTTTTAGTATTTTTATTGAACTTGAATTATAAAAGTACAAGTGACAGGCGGGGTCTAAGCACGTGACCTTCGTTGCTCTGACGAAGGTGCGACAGGTTTATTTAATCGGAAAATATTCCTAAGGGCGCAAAGCACGAAGCTTGGGAGGTGGGGGACTCACCCTCGGCTAATTACGGCTCGATACTTACTGCCGTATTAATAATTTTTGATGCGTAATTAGATTACAAATTTATGGCCAGGCTTAACAAAGTGTCGTAAACCACTTCACTTTAAAATCATGATAAAATAGTTTGCCGCTTGAAAATTTCAGTGGCGTGCAGTGGGTTGAGAGATAGGGCCAGCTGTACACTTAAAATTACAACCCAATATTGTAAGGGTTCTCAAAATACGCTTTACGAAATCCCAATCCGTGCAGAGTATTCGTAATTTCAATTTGAGACCCGTTATTCATTTTTCATAAACTAATTCCACGATCTAGAGGTTTTGTTATTATTATATTTTCAGTTAAACTTAGTGGTATTCTTTAATTCTTTCAAACTTATTACGATGACATATAATGAAATTAAATAAAAGAGGCCCTGCTCATACATGTAAAAAGATCTTAACTACGGTGGCTTAGACAGGGTTTGCGAATTTATTTATAACTAAACAATCTGTGTTGAGATAGGCACAGGAACGCCAGGAGGCATGCCAGAGGAATGATCACCAAGTTGTAACTTCGTGAAAACTCTTGAGGGAAGACAAAGACTGAATATAGATTGGACCTTGATTGATCAGCAGTACAGTACTCTGTCAATACTGTGGTCCCCCGATCCTCCTTGGATAAGTGGACGAAAATGATGTTATTGAAATATATCGTTCAAGCAATGTGACAAAGGTGACGTTTTTATTGATTTTATGATTGAACTTTAATGAGTATTAAAGTGCACACTCTCCGATAAAATATAAAAAAAATATATCAGACAAATGGCCACCTCGACTTTGGCTAAACCCAAATTAAACGCCGAATTTAAATTGGAAATAAAACAACGTTTTAATTGATTTTATGATTGGATTTTTATTGAGTGTTCAAGTGCACTCTACGATTAAATATAAAAAAATATGTCGGACAAATGGCCACCTCGGCATTGGTTGTAAATCTTAGTCCCTTTCACAAAAGTTTCGATTACGATTTTGCTCAGTCTCTGTTCAGTATCATCGAAAACATGTCGAATTTCATTTTTTAAACGTCAACTGTTTGTAGATTGCTGGCATAGACCTTGAATTTTAGATAACCCTACAAAAAGAATTCGTACGGTGTTAAATCACAAGATCTTGCTGGCCAATTTATGTCGACATTCCGTGAAATTACGCGACCAGGATATTATTGGTGCATAAAATTAACTGTTGCTCAAGTTGTGTGGTCGGTGGCATAGACCTCCTGGAACCACATTTATTCAAGGTCCATCGTCCAGTTGGTGCCAAAAACACTCCGTTGTAATGTTACGGTAACAGTTACCGCATTTCCAGCCTCACTTTCAAAGAAGTATGAGCTCGACACGCCGCCTGTCCAAAGTTCATAGCATACAGTGACTCGTTGGGGATGCATTTGCTTCTCATAAATTACGCAAGAATTTTCCGAGCCCCAAATGCGACAATTTTGTTTGTTTATGAAACTGGATTTTTCGACCCACATTGAGAGTACAATTATGACTAGGCAAACTGTCGAGGGTGAGAATGGTCAGAAAACTAATCGGATGAATCATCATAGATTATAACTGTCAAAGTATCAGAGTTACCAACCGCAAAACAAATAAATGGAGCGAAATTTAAATCCGCCGTTGAATTATGATTATCTTCTATAACTTGTAACGTTATAAATACATTCGTATAATTTAATTATTTAAAATCAACTAAATATATTCGGTTAGGAGGAAATTTTTAAATAATGGTAACATCTCCTCTGCGGTCGGGGACCGGTTCGGAAACGCATCGAGCGGAGCGCACAGCGCTGACGGCGGCATTTACTTGTTGACGTTCAGGTCCAGCCGACCGCCACCATGACGACACTGTCAGTTAAATTCTTAAATTTATAGATCCATAATGTGATACTTGATAAGAAAAATAGTCAATCTTGTGTTAAATCCTAATTTGAACTGTATTCATCTCTTCTGCAAAAATAGTTAATTTCCCCTTTGAACTCGGGATGAAGAACTCTAAAACGGGATGTGGATTAGTATCCGATCGCTGGCCACGATGTACCGATAAGGGTAATCGAATCCAAAGTCATGTATTATTGTTTTATTTTTCTGCTGGATTGCAACAAAATTGTTGCGCTATATATAAGTTGTATCAATGTGTCCAAAATGTAATAAAAATTAATTATTAATTCTGAGGTCTGCTATCAGTTTACTCAAAGGTATTTGAGAATCCGTAAAAACAAAGTAGATGGCTTTTAAATAATGGAACGATAGATGTATTCATTTGAAAAAGTGTAACATATAGGTTCGAAAATTTGTCGTCAAAAGTACTGCCGCTGTATCATAGTTGGATAGTTGAATGGATTGAAAAGAGATCCAGGTTCGAATTTCGGTAGCGTAATAACAATATTTTTCGATAAAATTGATTTTATATGTATATATTTATAATTAATACATTTAATTAGTATTTAAAATTGATTTCAGAATTACTTGTAATTTTAAAATTTCTAGTGAATGCAAGAGAATTTTTGAATGAATATATGGCATGATATAAAATAATAGACAAAATGAAACGAAATTTTTAATAAGCAATATCATGTTGTCAGTGTATTGAAAAAACGGAAATTATTTATGACAAGACCTAAGTATTATTTCTGACACTATTATAGTGCATGTGTACACACATGTACAATATTTATTATGTCATAAGTGAGATATTTTCTTCGACCTCGACACTTAACGTGCCATAATTGGAAGACCCTTGTGGAAATTTAGGCTTTCACAACGTCACAATGCTAAGCTTCCAGATTATAATATCCACAAGACCTGGGAGACCTAATAACAATCATGCACATAACACGTGGTTTTTAAAACCTATTTAATAATTGATTATAAAATAAATAACATATAACAAATTTTACAAACTCTAGTCTATTAAGTGCGAGAAAATAATAATTAAATTTGAAGTGAATACGAATTTAAAATCGGTTTGAGGTAATTTTAAATATTTATTTATCAATTTATTTATTTAGACACATATAACATATAAGCATTGTATAGTTTATTAAGAATAGCTTGTTGGTATAGTGGTTAAGACGCTGGTCTAGTGATCTAGTGGTTGAGGGTTTGTGCCGTGTTCCAGGACACCAGCAAGTTAGTTCTATTTTCATAGTACAAGCGTTTAGCTTAGTTTAAAAATAATAATAATATTGATGCGACATGTATTCCGTGTACGCATCTCTATTTTAAATAAAAAATTAAACTAAACGCATTGGCTAACTAGGTGCCTGTTTTAGGGAAAATTGGAAAACAAATTACATTTCAGAAAACCAAATAACTCATTGAATGCAACACACAATAAAATAGAAAACGAAAAATAAAAGGCAAGTGAATGTGAATATATATATAAAATGAGAGAAAAAAATACCAATGTACAATATAATACCTAAAAGGAATTAAGTACATACAAGGTAAAGGAAGTGTGCAAGATCAAAGCTATAATGTAGTCAGTACAATACACAAAATGCAGTTATAAGAATTATTTCATAATAAAATACAGTTTACTCTTAGTATCTGCTCTACCTAATTTCATCCCTTTTATAAGCCTTAATGTCACTTAAAGTTCTAATATTATTTCCAATTTGATGGTATATTCTGGGAGTTCAAAAGGTATGGGGTGCATGTTGCAAAATCTGACGGTCGTGTCATGAAAATAGATCTGACTTTAAATTCTTATAATCTCAAAAAGCATACAATGAAAATAAAAGTTAATAATGTAAATGGATTGAAGATAGATGTAAGATTTATTTAGATTAAATCAGCTGTGTTCGCATCCCCTCAGCGTCTCACTAGAGAGGTCTACCCATGCGGCACGAATTGGCACGCTCAGTCAACTTTGGAACGTCGTGGCTTATGAACCGTAAGTCAAACCATGACAAAACAAGTGTTAAACGATATCTTATAAGCCCATTTATGTGAAAATTATAAATTAAGTTCAAATACAAAACGATAGACAAAGTTTGTGAGGTTACAGTAAAAATTTACAACCAATAAGTATGAGCAGAAATCGGGAAAAGCAGTGTCTATAAATAGATCTCATCGAGACAAATCCAACGATACTCCACTCACCGCGAAAGAAAGTGACAGGGCCTACAGACAATGGACTAACGAGAGCAAAACGCTCTGTTAGTACTACAGCGCCTAAGGTCGCCGCGGATATGCCGTCCGCGAATGGTGTGCAGTTAGATGCAGTTAGACAACTGCATGATGCTATTTGTAATATTTGGCTACGATGATACCATATCGATGGATTGCATGCAATTATCACGCGGTGACGTATTCACTTTAACGACGATGTATTTACGACGTTAGGGTTAACGTTAGGGTTAACGTTAGGGTCGATGGGTCATAGCCCTAAAAAAAGGTTACAAACATAATTTTGTTGATCCGTCGCGACAAATTCGGGACCCATTCAAATTAACCTATAATTGTACATAATGATAGTTCTTCACCAAACAAATACAAACTTCAAAATGCACATAATATTGAGGTATTTGGTTGGTTTAAACGTAGAAAGGATCTTTTAAATTAAACACAATATTCATTTGAATATAATATACCATAGGAATGAAAAAGGGGCTAAATGATATGAATTTATGGATAGTATATGCCTTTGAATATTGAATAATGTAACGTTCTCAAAATTTATTCGGATACTTAGAAACTAGGGGGTATTAAACGAGTCTTATTTTGTTTGTAAGAAAAATATTTTAAATTAGAATAAATATATATTCTCAAATTAATTTACATTTTATTTGTGAATTTTTATTTACAAGTAGATTATTTAAAACGTGAGTTCATGTGAATATTAGTGTTAAAGTACTCTAATTTTAAAAATAGACAAGATGTCATGGCGTCATCTAGCAAGTTTCACACAAAAATATATGAATGAAATTGCAATTTTTGAAGTTGTTAAGAGTTAAGTGCGAAGAGATTAATAAGGTTGACTTATGTTAAACGGGAAAGCTTTCTATTAGCAGTTATAAATATTTTTTGAAAAATAGATTTATTTTTGGTAAAAAAATATTTGGTTACCACCGGTATACGAACCCGGAACTTTATTATCGAATTTCGCTATGTTAACCATTTAAGATTCCGAAAAATTTGACTTATATTATGTAAATGATCAATTTAATATTTTGTAATGAATTCTAAAACCATTTGAGTAATACACGCTAAATGATGCCAGAATAAATCTTTTTTATTTATTTTGGAATATCTTCGATACAACATGTATTTAAAATATATAATTAGTATGTTATGTGATGAAAACAATTATACTCCAATATTGTTCGTGATATAAATATTAAAAATGTAAATTTAAACTAAAACTATAAAAATGACGGTATGTTTTAAAGCAATAATATTTACTAACTTATTAACTTATTGGAAAATCTGCTCCGAGAATGAGATATTATCTTAAAAGCCGCGTGGTCGGAGAGAATACAAAATTCTCAATTTATTTAGAACGTGCTTATCTTTCAATTTTTTAATCAGATTTTCTCGTCTAAAAGCTGAAAAATAACAAAATCGTAAAATCTTGCTATCTTCAGAAACCAGGCGATTGGTACGAATTTTTGTTGTTTTCAATATTTAAGCGTATATTAATTTTATAAATAACAGCTTTTAATTTATTTGAAATCGTTTGAAGTATACCGTAAATAATACAAGGATTACTGATAAAAAAATAACTAATAAAAAATGTAACTACTCAGATATTATTTGCCTCACTGGTCACGGTCTGAGTTAAATAATACTTTATCCACTTTGGGAAATGAGTTTTCTACAGATATTAAATAAAACACTATTTGCATACATAAACAACTATTCTTTTTGAATCCGACATTTGAAATAAATCATTTTTAAATCTGATATATTTTTTTTAATCCGATATTTGCATTACATCACGCTGCATGATTATCTTACGTAAGTTAGGTTAGGTTAGGTTAGGTACAGAAAAATCTACCTCAAAACAAATATAGTTTCCACCGAGACACGAACCCGGAATCTCAATCTTCTACATGAGCTTTTAAAAGGAAATAATAAATGTCTCACTAAAATCTAATTAATTATAGTAATAATCATCCTGTGCGTACTTAATATCTTTATATCAGTCCGACCGTGTCACACAGCAACACAAAATAAATATGTATTGATGATCATCTATATTGTACGAAACAAATATATTGGCTATCAATGATATCACGTAAAAGTGTGCAGTTATCGCAACATAAAAAATAAATTTTCTTGGTATTTCACTCTTAACAAAAGAGAGGTCCAAAAATAGTAATGGAGAGGTGCATTGACAGAGGTAGAAGGCAAGAAAATGAATGTGCGGAAAAGAAAACCGGCAAGACTACTTAGTATAATAAAATACACCAAGAAAATGAAATGGAAATGGGCAGGCCACATCGCTCAGAGGACAAGTACCACAAATGCAGAAATTTAGTGGTACACGAAAGGAATAAAAAGGTTGATAGTTCACCATAAAAACCACTGGATTTATGAAATCATTACACTTTGAAATATGTGGAAGCGAATAACAATGGATAGCGAAAAATGGGAGGCACATGAGGAGGCCTTCATCCAGTAGTGAATAAAAAGAGGCTGACGATGATGACGTTGAATGTTTGTCGATGTATTTAAAATTTGTAGAACCAAGTGGATGAAGACTCTGTTAGAAGCCTTCAACAACCTTTTAGAAACCTTCAACAAGCTTTTAGAAGCCTTTGACAACCTTTCAGAAGCTTTCAACAATCTTTTAGAAGCTTCAACAACCGCAGAGTGTGCACGTGAAGATGTGTGTGAAAGTGGATGTTTAAAAGATGTATGGTCTTCAAAAACCGAAAAATATGGCAGTCTATCCTTTCTGACTATCCCCGCGAGAAAATGGCATGATGGTTAGTAGGAAAGTAACACAAAACAGAAAAAAGTAATTATTACCGTTTTTGTATTCTCAAACTCGCAATACTAATTTCGAATGCCGTTAAATTAAAATCTCTGTTGCCTGAGGGCGATGAACATAATCCACATTTTTACACTACTTAAATACGAGGAGGTGGGTGGAGGTTTCGCTTTAGGCTTAATTTTCTCAACTTCATTAAATTTTACGGCAAACGGAGTGATTTTGAACGAACGTTACGTGGGCAACTTTTGTCGTCTACCCCCGAGATACGAGAAATAATTTCACGGCGAGCGGTTGCTGCGCCGAACACAAAACGGGCAACTTCTTGTTACGGCGATACTGTTACTAAACATCCCTTCTGTTTGACTGTAATTACACTCTTTAATACGCGTAGTTTTAAATTAAAATCATTTTCACCTGCAAGCTTTTAATTAATGTGTCAAACTCGGAGGGTGATAATTTATAACTCAGCTAAAATGTTTCTATTTTCTGTACACACTGTGCTGAAAGTTTTTGTTGGAATATTTGAAATAACAATAATGGTTAGTGAATTTACTGAAAATCTTGCTTCGCACATTTTACGATGAATACAAAAATGGTTAAATAATTAACAAATACTAGATATCTCATAGAGACGAAGCTATTTTTTATTATATTTATTGGAAATATATGGAAGTATGGGCATTTACAGGGCTTACAACTTGTCTTCAGCTGACTTAAGTGATCACTTTATATAAATATAACGTTAAATAATAGTTTGTCCCTTTCCAAGGAATATATATGATACATGGCACTTCTATGTATCATATTCTATGTAGCGCATTGCAGCCTACTTGTGGTGAACAGACTCCTCCTGAATGCTAAAAAATGTTTTCAAATAACATTCTCAAGAAGATTTAACAACATTCATTTTACTTACACAATAGACAGCACTCAGCTAGAAAGACCTAAGAATAATCCTCGATAGCAAATTTATTTTCAAAAATCACATTGAGCAAATTACCTCCAAGGTCTATAGAATACTAGAATTTATACTTCGAACCTGCAAATACTTCCAAAATACTGTATTACGCATTCGTTCGTAGTCATTCAGAAGATTCTGAACGGCCGTGAAAACCTATGAACATACGTTACTATTGTATTAAAATTATTTTAAGAATATGTTTAATCGAGTGTTTGTTTATATGGTTGTGATGATTTTGTCCACATATGTGTTTACGTAATTGATTAAGTTGGGGTAAACTATTGAAAACAATTTTTTGCAACATTGACGGCGACGCGGCCACTATCTTATAAAAACGATTGACACGAAACACCGGTCGTGGCCGCTAATTGCTTTCTTCAAGTTTATATTTAATAATTTTATGCACAAGATATTCTTACAAATTTCTCCTATTTGTAATAATTTGTTCCACAAACGAACAGTATACTCGATAATATGAGATTTTATTATTAAAAAATAGAGTTTACCCTGTTTACTGTATTTTTTTAATGTTTTTTTATTTATTTTATTTCAACAGTATTATATATATATGTACATACATTATAATTTTTATTATTTGACATACAGCATAACAGTTTTACGACAAGGATTAATTAAAGAGTTTTTATCAAAAACATTATTTTGTTTTAAATAAAAGGAAACAAAAATTAGATGAAATTCTGTTCTTTCACTTTATATTTTAGGGTGGTCACTTGGGTCTCATTATTTCTTCTCTCTTTATTGATTTTGTTAATTCTCATTCTCTCGTTCTCTCACCGTACGCATTGTTTGCGATCGGTACTCTCATGGTTCGACCCGACGATCTAGTAGAATAGCTGTACTGAGGATCAGTATTTATTTATTGACACAGCGTAAAGTGTTGCTTTTTTTAGCGATACTTGCTTACTCTAAAGATCATTCAAGTCAATTTTCGAATCTTCTCCGAGCATTCATGCCTTGAGCTGCGGGTTTCCCATCGGGGAATTTGAAGGCAATTTGCATCTTTGCGAATATTATTCGCAAAGATGCAATGTGGCATCTCATTCTTATGCATCCCAGGGGGCGCGTTCCTACCGGGTTTCCTTCGAAGTCTGCACAATGACAACATGTCTTGCCCATTTCAGTCTTCTAATGGTCCGTTGCTTGGAGTTATTTCAAGTGCCTGCGCAATTTATTTCATATGTTTATTTATTTATTTTTGTAACATAAAATAGTACGTATGAAAAAAAGGTAATTACTTTACTAGACGTGGTCTGTTCTAAATCAATTACCTGCACAGTTTTTAAAAATTGTAATTGTTAGTACAATCGTTATAAAGTGAGGTAAGTAAGTATAAAGTAAAGTAAGTTATAAAAAGTTTTTTAAAAAAAGTACAATCAGAAGTTATAGAATATTATTGTAAAAAAAGGTATAAAAATATTTTTGTCTATAATATAGTTGGAGACAAAAATATGTAAGTAGTTAGGTTTGCACAAATGACAAATTAGTTTCATTTTGCTTTCTACCTACATCAAGCAACCACTTTGTTATTTTTGGTTTAAAATCGTTAATTACTCCAAACCCTTTAGGGTCTAGTGGCAATTTGTTAAATATACGCGGTGCACAAAACAAGAAAGTTCGTTGACCGAATTTGGTACTATTTTTTGGCACTGAAAAGTATTCTAAGGTTTTGCTCCTAGTTTCCGTTGGATCGGATCGTGGAAGTAAAGTTAATTAAAAAAAAAAAGTTTTAAGATTGAGCTGATAAACAGTTGTCATATATCCAAAACTTGAAAGGATTTAAAGAGTTCTTCAGAATTATGTCTAAGTGATGAAGTGATG
Source organism: Eubasilissa splendida (assembly GCA_031772225.1). Lineage (NCBI taxonomy): Eukaryota > Metazoa > Arthropoda > Insecta > Trichoptera > Phryganeidae > Eubasilissa > Eubasilissa splendida. Next base: position 19,715,043 of record CM062857.1, on the reverse strand, counting down.
TGTCTATTACCAATATTTTTAAGAATATTTGTGTTATAAGTATCATCTCCTTCAGCCTGACTGACTTCTTCCAGGTCGATGTTCATTGCTAGACATCGACTTCTCCTATGAAATTTACTCCTATGAAATTAATTAGAGAAAACTCTCGGCTATCGTAGTACACCACGTACAAATCAAGTCTCAGAGATTAACCGTTTCACGCTTTACATCACGTACGTTGTACATAAAATGTCCAATAGTCTATTGACCATTTATGTTCTGTTCTTAAGTTGGGTGAATTTGAATCTCTCCAGCATCAGCCAAAATAAAATATTTACTTGTAATTTAATATCTTTTGTTTGTTTAATTTACAGAATAAACAGTTGTTCGTATGTATGATATTTGTATGCAAGTACGGAGGCAAATTGATTTCAAATCAAATATCGTGTACACAGATTTGAGTTGTTTTCTTTTTTTATCAATCTCAAGGTGAACTCTGTGTTTATCACCAGATCAAAATCTTAACACGTCTACATAGTACTGAGATTTATCTCGAGATTTACTCATCATGTCTTATTTTGTGGACACGAGCCATTACCTATTATTGTTGTTTCTCTATTTTAGAATCTAATAGATCAATAATTCTGTTATATCTAGGAGTCCTGTGAAATATACGCGGTGGACAACGTAATAATAGTATGTACGAAGGTGAATGTAATAAAAATATAATTTATATCTGATTATCACTGTGCCTTGATTCATTTAGATTAATATTTCATTAAACACTACAAAAAAATCTTAATTGCATTCCTAAATGTGAAATGTATTTATGTAAAATTCAGAATCAAATTCTAATTTTGATATTTGACAAAAAAAAGGTTGTTGCCACCTAATTCGCATTTTAAAGGAAAATTACATTTCTATTCAAATTTGCCTACAAAAGAAAAGCCTTAGCCACAAACCTACTATGAATATGCGATTTTTTTCCGTGTGGTGATCGTAATTCTCAAATAATAGAATTGCCAGATAAACAAAATCTCAAAGGACCAATGTGTCCATAATAACTGACTCCAACGCAATTATGTAAAAATATTAATTATTAACTGGAATGCTTTTCCAAGAATTTAACTATACGTTAGTATTTGTTTAACTAACTTTTCAATGCCTATGGGCAGGTAATCCGAATGAATATAACAAAATTTTTTTTTTTTTGGAAAAAATAACTTAATTTAATAGTATAAGTTCATAATAGGCACGTACCTAGCTAATTGACTGCATAATGTATAATATTTCTAAATTAGAACACCTGTAAATTAAATTTTGCTTAATTTCGGCACCATTACCGAATTATAAATTAAACTAAGTTTAATTAATTCAATTCATTTCAAATTTTGATGTTTTAATATAGTTTTTTGTTTAGTGAATAGACACAATATATGTAGATATGTAAATTTTCGTGATTAAAGGAGTTATTTCTCGCGACACCATGAATAGTGAAGGTGGCAGTGACTATTACCAATACTCGATGTGAGATGGCACGTAAACATTTTATAACGCTATCAAATGTGACGATTTTTTAATAGACATAAAATTATTTTGATTGAGACATAAAAATATTAAGAGGAGAAAAAGATGAGCGTTGTAGAGGAAACAACCTCTCGATGGAAACGCGTTTAGGGTTTACGAATTGTTAATGTTTTATAATAAAGAATGAAGAAATAACGAAGTAATATAAAGCTGATATTATTATATTAATATTAAGTAAGATTAAGAAAGAATCACTTAGGTGGTTTGGTCATATGGAACCGATGAACGAGGAGAGAATTTAAAGAAATATATATGACGCAAGTGATTTGGCACGACCAGGTAAACCAGATGCTGGAGGATGGTCCTGTTAGAAGTATCAATAATCGGCGTGCTTGTATAAGACAATGTATGAATGTGGATGAGGCGAGAATTCTGTGTCAGGACAGAAGAGTTTGGCGCAATATCCTTTCCGCCGCCTATCCGGCATCGAGGCATAAGAAATCGTAATAGGGAGGATTAAATTATATCGAACAAAGTAGAAATGTAAACATTAATAATCGTGCGGATTAAAAAGTAAAAAAGAATAAATAATATAAAAATATAATATACTTTAACGCAGAGGTGTGCGTCACATAAAAATGAAAAATAGAACAAATAGAAGAGGTGTGATAATATATATATAGAGTGTTTTTTTTAGAGGTTTGTATTTCGAAGTGGCAACACTTTGTTCCAGCGACAGCCAAATTGACAGCTGACGGCTGATTTGGGCTCAATTTGATTTGTCATTTCACCATGAATAGACTTACGTTAGAACAACGCTTGAAAATTGTATAAATTTATTTCAAAAACCATGATTCGGTTCGCGAAACTTATCGTGCGCTACGTCCATACGAGCAAGTAAATGGATTGTTTTCGCATCACGCATACTCTAATTGATAATACACATCCGCAGAGATGTCGTACAGTGCACAGCGAACAAACTGTTGCTGCAGTAGAGCGTAGTATTGAGGAGGTCCCGAATGAGTCCATTTGCCATTGTGTACAGCAATTAATCCATGATTACTGATATTTTCGTTTCACAATTGAATGGCATAATGTGGAAGAGTTGTGGTTTCAACAAGACGGCGCTACATGCCACACAGCGCGCGCCACAATCAATTTATTTAAGAAAACATTCGATGAGCGCATAATTTCGCGTAATGGACCTATGAATTGGCCTTCAAGATTGTATGATTTAACATCTTTGGATTATTTTCTGTACGAATATGTGAAGTCGTTAGTCTACGGCGATAAACCAGAGACGATAGACGACTTCAATATTCGTCGCGTTATTGCCGATGTACGGCCCAACTGCTCTAAAAAGTGGTCGAATATTGAACTTCCAGATTGCGCTTTATTCGAGCCAGCCGCAGCGCTCATATGCGCGAAATCGTATTTAAACCCTAATGGCTTAGAATTATCTTTCCAACAAAGTCAATACCATGGTTATTACCACGATTTGTATGTGTTTTATTTCATTTAATAGTTCTATACCTCTTAAAAAAACACCCTTTATATATGTTTGAATGGTTGGATGAGATCAAAAGTGTATACCTGTTAATATAATGTTTGTCGTATTCATCACTATCTTAGTTTTCTGTGATGGGAAGTTGTAGGTATTCATGAAAGTATTTGAAACAGTTTAACTTACATGAAAAAGCACTGAATGTATTATATTACGTTTTACAATGATTACTTATATTTTGTAGGTAGAATTTATGCAATGGAATGTTAGTACAGAGTTCGAAGTGTACCGATGTTAACAAGTCCGATAGCGGCTGAGGAGTGTCAGCGTGGCGCCGAACACGTGGCCGGCCGTATGGTGGCGCTAGTTGCGTTCAGAAACATGTTACGGCGTGTGGCTGACGTCACACAGTGGTGGTTAGATACTGATTTTTTTTGTAGCTGAATTTTCTTTCAAAATGTATCATATTATTTACACACATTTAAATACATTGCTCAACTAGGAAAGCCTGTTTTAGGACAAATTGATAAACTATTATATTTTATAAAACCAAAACTCATCGATGGCAAAACACAGTAAGATTGAATACATACATAGCATATAATGTGAAAATATTTAAGGAGAGAAAAAAAAAAAGTATATATATATAAAATATAAAAAAGAGAGAAGAGAAAAAAATAAAATAATAATAATAATAATACCAATAATGTAAGCAGATATAAGGTAGATTTAAATATATAAGACCAAAACGCACAAAAGTAGTAATACAAATTATTTCATTGTATAAAAGAGTTTACTTTCTGTATCTGCTCTTCCTAATTGCAACAACCAATTTGTAATATCCTTTTTAAAAGTCTTAATCTCAGTTAAATTTCTAATTTTATTTTCAATTTGATTATATATTCTGGGAGCTTGAAAGGTAAATAATCTTTTCCCAAAACTAGTTTTCATTCTTGGAACTATTTAAGGCTTGTTTGCTCTTGTGGGATAATATCTTTCAATCCTCACAGATGGAGCGCTTATTTTCCTATGAAAGCTAGTTAATATATTCTGCACATATTGTCTTATATCCAAAATCTGAAATTCCCTAAGAAGTGGCTCTGAAGGATAAGAAAAGTCACGGCGGTATATTACTCTGAGTATAGCCTTCTGAGCAATTCTTACTTACTGCTCCTAAAGATGTATTAAAGACTTAAAAGAAATGTCGAGGAGCTCATTGTAAATCTAATTTCTGTTTGGAATCAAAATGAGAGAAATATTTCGAACCATATGGTACTTTTAACGCACCCCATTACTTAGAAAAATCGAATTTAAATGTTATTGGAGTAATTTATTTAAATGTACATGGACACGTGAAAATAGGCCTCTGTAGAAAACTATTTGATCTACCAAAATAAAAATTATTTATTTATTTTATATCTATGCATGCAATTCATTTAAAATCTATATATTTTTAAATCATTCCCTTTACTTCATTTCAGTTGCTACATATCATATTTTTTCTATACCTTTTGAATCTCTGACACCACCGATAAATCGGCGTAAACTGTTACTCATTGACTCGCTTGTGAATCAGCTTTTTAATAATATTAGTCACGGGCTGGTTTAGGCTTGGGATGGAACTGCTGAAGGCTGGGACGTGGTCCAGCTTACCATAAGCATAACTAATAACTGAGTATAGTTATAGACTATGAACAGATTGTATGTAAGTGTATGGATCTGAAAGAAGATGAATTTTTATTTCTTTTTTAAAATTATTTTTTAATCTAGAGTCGTGAGTTCGCTTATGCTGACATTTGAGCCTCTTTTTTTTTGTTTTTCCTCTGTGGATAGACGTATAGTTTATTTTGAAATGCTATAAATTCCAGATAATATTGTATTTTAGAATAAGGAATGTATGGCATTTTATTATCTTGCTTACTTCTACACATTTATATAAAGAATACGATATATATGGGTGTAACATAAGATTTTTTTTTTGTTAAAGGTGGCACAATTTAAGTAAATTAATTTATTAAATTGAAATTCCAGTGTCGACTAACAGAGGAAAAGAATTATGGCTTCTTGTTATCGTTATTTCGAGTCATAAATTAAAGTAGCTACTGGTTGTAAATAAAATTTTATTATTGCTTTAGTTATTGACTCATAAGCATATCTCACGCCCAGCATGAATCCGACGCCAACGTTTTTATTTTATTTCGCTTGATTAAAAAAATAGTTTTTTTTTGAACCGATCTAAACCTTAAAAAAATTATATCCTTTCTGTCAATACAAATATAATAGGAAAGTAGTGGCATTATTTCTGAATTTACTCGGAAGAAAATAATCCCTTTATTTTTGAAATTAACGTGTTGTCGATTGTAAAACCTTACAGATTTATTTTTATTATAACTAGTGTGTAATTGTTTTTTTTTTATCTCATCGATTACCACTAATATTCATATTTTCTTCACGACATATGATCAGTTCAAAAACGATATGGTATATATTCATGGTTAATGGTCCTCTAAACGTGCTTACCTTGAACCAAGTTCGTTATTCGTTGTTAACGCCGAGGACTATGGCATGTCACGTGATTAGACTTCGTTGACCTTGGAACCCGCGCACTTGTGTACTTCTGTGCGGTAGTTTTTTAAATTATCTTTTATTAATATTAAAAATATAATACAATTTGAATAATCAGTGGATATATATATATATATTTTTTTTAACATTTGTTTCTTCTCTATGAGAGTAAGACTCGTGATGATCCACATATAACAAAATGATAAAAAAATACGAATTCTACGAAATTTCTAGAGCGGGTCGGTTAGGGGCGAGAGTAGCGGGGCGGGGAAGGAGAACAGTATGAGGGGGGGTGGCGAACGCGTCTCCAGACAGTCGGTTTCGGGAGGGTTAGGGGGTTGTACGTGTGGGAGTTGCTTTTGAACCGGGAAAAGAGACGTATACATAAACGTTGTTAGGGGTACGAAATCGGATTTTCCCTTTCGAGATTTACGTCGCGAGTGTTTTAGGGGTGATCGCGTGGGTTTCCGGGTTCGCGGGGTCGTGTTCGAATTCAAATCGCGAGTGTAGTGACTCCAGGATCCGGAGGGCTGACCAGGATCGGCGCAGACGCTGAGGACCAGATCCGCCAAAATACTAAGTTTATCTTTTTGCATGCTCGCATACATAATTAAAACCGCTAACAAGTACTGTAGTGTGATTCGGATCATCATGTAATTACTCATTCATAAAAAGGGAGCTGGCGTAATCGCTAGACTATTTGATATTTCACTTCATTTAATTACTGTCCTATTTATTTATTTGGAACACCAATCTATGAGTTTTAGTTATATTTATCTCATTGTTTAGGACTAATTATATACTACTTTGGGCCGTGTAAATAATTATGTAACTGTGTACGTAATTATTTGTGTATTTACTTATTCGCGGAAACCTAGTAAGATCTCACAAATCCCGTCATGGCTCACGCCGCTGACACCACGGTGCGAGACAGGGCGCATTTTATAAATTACATTTTCGATCCGAAGTAATGGCTTGCCGGTCGAAATGAGAATGATATCCGAGAATGGTCGTGTGTTTATTTTACTTTGAAAACGCACTATTGCATGCGTATGGAAATCATACTGACTTTTATTATTGATATTGTACTAACAATTTACTGAACGTTTTACTTTACTACACATCTCACAAGTAAGACTCTATATTTATCCATACATTATGTATATAATTATATTTTCGGATATCAAGCTGAAACCAGATGTTTCACTTTACCTCCTTTCAACGCCTATGTGATTTGTAATTTTCCTAAGATGATTTGATTGGAAGGAAAGGTGCTTTTGGAGGCTGAACAGAGTCATTCGGGGGCATGAAGTGTGGACGGGCTAGCTATGGTTATATTGGTTTGGTAGGAATAGCCAAAATGAAAGAGTTATTGAACATCATCGGTCTGCGTAGGGTGCACAAGGCTACAGGCTAACCTTACGTATGTTTACCGTTCATGATCTGTTTCCGATATATAACCTGGCATAAACAGTTTAGTCCGCACTGAGTTGCGTCGAGGTGGTTCCTGTGTGGTCGCCGTGGTACTCGTACTTCAGTTGTATGAGGAGGATGATAGTAGGATCTCTAAAGGTTAATACCCAGAGACAGTGTTCCTAAAACGATCTACAATCACACAAACACACACACACCCGCACCAGTATGCAGTGATAACAACTCTAACTATTTGTTCCTGGCTCTATTAGCTTTGCATTGTTTGAGACACCGAGAATTGAGGATTTTTCAGAACTCTCACAGTGGCGCCGTGTGACCAGGAGCTCGTCAGACAGTTTTTTCAATATCAAATGTCTGAATTATAGTATCCATTTTAGTAATCGTATGGCTGTGAAAATAAAAATATAATTGCACGTATTTAAAATTGAATTTATAGGTTATACTTCTGTTTAAAAATATCACGCGTAAAATAATAATAATTGATAAGACATTTATAGATTACTAAAATATAAAATTAAAATATTCATTTCTATGATCAGAATTTAATACTCTTGAAATTGTAAATACCCATTTATGAATGTGTTTCGAAGTCGGACAGAGAGCCCACATGTGTTTGGATGGTCGCTTGAATCGATAACCTAAATTTAAAGATTTATGAAAGCTTCAATTTATTGTTTTGTTTAATATTGTCGATTTGAAGCGTCACGTTGCCGTTTTGATGAAATGTCTGTTTCATAATTATATACTATTTGTGAAGCACACAGTGTTATTTAAATGCAGCGGTGTTGTATATAGGCGAAGTCTTTCATTCCGGGTTACATTAGAAAACTATATATATATAAAAACAAAAAAAAAAAAAACGTATTACGATCGGATATAAATAAAATAACAAAAATCAGAACATGTATAAATAAATATCCGGATGATTTATTAAAATATACATTTTTTAGCTGCGAAAATAAATTATTATTTTGTTATCTAAAAGTATTATATACTGTATGTGTTGTCCTTTGGGCAAATCGGGTCAAAATATAAACGATAATTGAAAGGATGTGCGTATTAGTAAAAATTATACAAACATTGTAGTATTGTTACGCCTGGTATAGTAAAGATGAACTAATTAATTTTCACCGTCTACCAATTGGCATTAGGTAAAGATATTATAAATCCGTTTGGCATTTATATTACTTTATATAATTAGTACATCAAAGTAGTTATCATTGATACTGTTGAAATGTTAAAGTTACGTTTGAATGAGCAAATCGCTGTTTATTATTTTGGTCGTCTAAGACACTTATGCATTTTAGGGCTAAAAGTAATAAGAAATAGGGCCTAATACTTGACTTTTAGAAGTATCCTTTTATAATTTATGGGCGTGAGATTATATTTTGGCTAAAAGTAATGTGTTTCCAAATTCTCTGAATTTTGAAGTGGTCGATGGTGTTTTAAGCGAGAGAGAGATTATTTGTCCATATGAGAAGAGCCATTTATTATTTTTTGAACCGAAAGAATGCTTTCTCAAGTGTTTAGAATACGTTCAACAACAAAAAAAAAACTTAGGGTCGAAGTTATTTTACACCTCGCACGTTTAATACCAAGAACATCTAGCACGTTAACTCGCAAGGACCGAGGTCAGAAAAAAACATTCTGCATCTCGACACTGCGTTAACAGGGGAGATAAACCGTTGGGTTGGCTGCCGATTATCACCGACTTACTTATTATTATTTATACATAGGGATGTAGTCATGTTAATAATCAAACGGAAGGTTATTATCTTCCTTTATTTATTTAAGTATATTATAATTGCGCTTCGTGGGTTTTCGCAAAAGTATATATGGAAGCATGTGCGAGTCAAGCAGAATGATTCATAGAATAGATAGGAACAATAAAATAAAAAATTGTAGAAGTGCATAGTATTAATTTTAATGGAAACCTGTACGTGAACATAATAAGATAGAATGAAAAAAAATATATATACATATATTTATTTTAAGTAAAGATTCAGAAAAAATTACAAAATACCTCTAGAGGATTAAGAAGATTCTATGTAGGATGGAGACTAAATTGTCAAGTTGTAGTCTAATTTGCTATGGACCGCAGCCGCGTATCAGAGGATTGATATCTTTCACCGCCTTAATTTAGTATTTGGTAGCCTATATGTGATTGCATTAGTGTGTGAGATGAATGAATGGTTTCATCGATGGATATGCTGAAATGTTTAATTTTGAGATACGTTGAGAGTGACACTATCTCTATTGTAACAGAAAATAATGGATTCATTATTTTTTCTCGCATAAATTAGTTTGTGTAAGTTAGATAAGTTAGATTATAAATATCTCTCCGTTAGTAATATTAGTTTGTAACTACCTCACTGCCTATTGCTCTATCGACAAAATAGTGTGTAAAAAAATTCTACATTATGACATTTTCTACGAAAATGACTTCTTACATATTTTCATGCGAGAGACCGTTTACAAGGTTTCAATTACTTATATTGCAAGGTGATTTTGTACTTAGTTTACGCCATATTCGAGGTGGATGGAGATAAAATATTGGAAACTCATATTACAAAGTAAGTTAGTGGTTTCTACTAAGTGAATTAATTCAGAAAATAAATTTAGGCTCTGGACCGGGAGATAAAATGGTTGGATACATCTGACACATATGTATCGCCGCCGGGGCGAGATTTTAGAAAACATGTATTTGTGCAACACGTGCATTTTAGGAGACAAATGCCTAGACTGGTCAATAACTGTCACAAGTCTTCTACATCTTGGGAGGGCCATTAATTATTATATGAATAAGCTGTAACCTATAACTTTCAACTTAAGATTTTAAACGTTCCAAAGAAAACAAAAAAGGATAGGTTCTGGATGACTTTGGACCAGATGGAGATAATAAATTAGTCGTTAGGGTTCGATCCTTTTGTGCGATACTTGTGACCTGCGTCGTGTAAAAGAAGGAAGCAGAATAATTAAAGCGGAGTTTATTTTAGTATTTATTTATTTATTATCGACAACGCTTTTGTGGGCATTTAAGTAAACAATAATATTTTACCTTTTGAGTTATGATAATACACCATTTTTAAAACGTAGGAATAACTTAAGTACAGACATGTCCCCGGATTATCTTCACAGATAGGTACTTAAGTGTAAAGCGACTTCAATTGACACATCGTGTAACGTTATTGAGAGATTTAATTTAATAAAGGTTAATTAAATTATTAGGCAGATTTATCCAAATGCATAATGGTTGTATATCATGCTTCGATCTAGCAATGAACCTTAAAAATTACCCTGGAACTTTGTGGGTTTTTTTCTTTCAGCATAGCGTTAAGAACCTAGGATATAACAGAAAAAAAATAGGGGTAATATGATTGTATGGTGGGCGACATTTGTTATCCTTTTAGAACACAACAATTCTTGGGATTGCCGACATGACCAAATTGGGATGAAATGAAAATATAATTGTGTAAACAAATGCAAATCAGAAGTTTGGATTTCTACTGTTAAGAATTCATCTTATAATTACGATGTATGATATATTATAAGTAATTAATTAAATGAGATTGAATGGTATAGTAAAATGATAGGTGGAGTAACATCGCTATATAAGACATAAATGTAAGTCTTTCATTTACAAGCCAGGAATGTTGCCATTAATATTATCATTATAATATACAATAGTTATCTAAGTAGGCGCATTGACTTAAGTGGATTGTACGTGTCCGCGGTTTTTACAGAAGAACTTTGACAACGCATCCAACCATTGATATGCAAATAACAAATGCCAAATATATATATAAGGAAAAGATTGTAATAATAATAAGTTTGTTGGTTAAGTTAGTTCTCGTTTAACCGTTATGTACGAAGACTTAATGGAGCGGATGAACGTATAAAAATAAAATTGTAAGCACTGATATAAAAAGTGATGCTATTGAAATATGGGAGGGCACTGGTATGTGGAGACTTGGAGATTCACAATTGGAAGGAAACTACGCAACCGTGTTTTGGATCGATTAGTGTGGAGCTGTATACCTATTTTAGAAAAAAACAATTTCACTACAACTCGAAATACTATATATGTGAGGACTCCAGGCCGTATAGTGTAAGAACGAATTGAGAGAGGTCGGTTGAAGAGGGCTAGAATCGATCAGGTGGGACGGATGCTGGAAGAGCGAGTTGGAGGCTCCGATGATCGCCGAGTTCTATGGGAAGATGCTTGAGAACGGATGAGACGAGATTTGGTTGACAAAACGAGTAGTGTGACGCCGGTCTTATCTGCTTAATCACATGGGGAGGGGATGTGGCTTCAAATTATATTTAGTATTAATTACTTATTTTAATTGCTTTTATAGGTTAATTAAGTGGATGGACTACAATAAGCCCTATTTATAGATAATAAAATATAGTATAAGTAATTAGTTGAACTAGTTAGAATTCTAAAATAAATGGAGGTGCTATCATGACACCGACCGCCTGGCGAGATAGTATATAAGTGATGGATTGTTCGGATCGATTTAAAATATTATTAAGCTTTATCTGCGGGCCGAGGAGAAATTGATTAGTGGTTAGGTGATTTTAGGTGTACTGTGAGTGTACCGCGTATACCTGCAATGTAACTAGTATTAATTATTGGTACGTGATTAAGAAAACAATTAGGATATGTTTCGGTCTTCCCGATTCTCGACATAGAAGTTTTTTTCCAATTTTGTGGAATGTGAGAATTGGAAAAAAGAGATATTTTAAGATATAGCGTTTAAATACTACTGGAGTGAAAAATGTAATAGGTGTATGAGATCGACTGCCAAACCGCTTTAATGTTAGTACTTCAATTCAGGAGTTTAGAACAATGGGGGTTTTTTTTGCGATCAGATATTGTAGGTTTTACCAGGAGAGGAAAAAAAATGAACTTTTACAGGAGGATTGGAAAGCTTCTATGAAACCAGAAGATCTAATTGGAATCGTGCTTTTAGCTGGAGTTGGGAGCACCGAGTTAGGAGGCGACTTGGAGTCTTGTGGGAAATTTTGATAAGAGGTCGGACATTAAGATGCGTGAATGTTTTATCCATAAGTAGTACATTAAGACTATGTGTAAGGATTATCAGCTCGGATGACTAGTTGAAAAGGGATCACGATGAGTTCACCAGCGACAAATGAGCTATTCACTGGTGGAGGTAATATTAATGTATACTTTAGGTATATGGCTAATTTTAAATTAGATGTGCGAATAACTTATCTTTAAGTAGTGCGTTAAGACTATGTATAAGGGTTATCAGCTCGGATGACTAGTTGGGAAGGAATGACGAAGAGCTCACCGGAGACAAATGAACTATCCACTGGGGGAGGTAATATTAATGCATACTTTAGGTATATGGCTATTTTTAAGTTAGATGTACAAATAACTTATCTTTAAGTAGTGCGTTAGGACTATGTGTAAGGATTATCAGCTCGGATGACTAGTTGAGAAGGGATCACGATGAGTTCACCAGCGACAAATGAGCTATTCACTGGGGGAGGTAATATTAATGTATACTTTAGGTAGGTGATTATCTTTAAGTTAGATGTGTAGAAGCCTTATCTTTATGGTAGATTCAAAGATTGCTGAGGACTTGTGTGAGGATATCTAGTCGAGAAATTATGATGGTGGCACAGCGAGCGGTGGGAGTAATCTCTGGGGGAGGAGAGGTAGTGCATAGTTCTAACTATAACCGTTGGCCTCGTTGCAGAGTGAGGGAAATATATGATTTGCGCACCTGGCAGAATCCTATAAGAAACTTGTAGGATGAAATTAGTTTGACAGTAAAACAAAAAAATTCTATAGTTGTATATCCATGGTGGATCATTCCGAGATTGTATTGAGAAATGTAATTATCGATACTTTCTAATTCCATTTTCAATATGGGGAGGTCTGTGATGATCCACATATAACAAAATGATGAAAAAATACGAATTCTACGAAATTTCTAGAGCGGGTCGGTTAGGGGCGAGAGTAGCGGGGCGGGGGATGAGAACAGTATGAGCGGGGGTGGCGAACGCTTCTCCAGACAGTCGGTTTCGGGAGGGTGAGGGGTTCGTATGTGCGAGGGTGGCTTTTGAACCGGGAAATCTAAGAGCGCGGGAAACGGGGACGAGATAGCCTGAAACGGACTCGGACGGTTGAGTTTACGCGGCCGTGAGGATTGTCGGAGTTGATCTAATGTGTTAAAGTGTTAATCAAGGACCTTACGATCGTCGCGAAAGTGTTGGCGGACCATTTATTCGATCCGGATATTATCGCGAGAGACGTGTGTTGGTGCCCAGAAGGACGTCAGCAGCGAGGACCTGCTTGGATCTTGATGAGTTTCTTTTGCATGCCTTTGTTGATTATCATACTATCTTACCACATTTGTAATATATGTTTTGACTCTTTATGATTACTCAAAATTATAATTGAACGATAACCACCTTGGTTGCTACAGAACTCGGTCCTTGAATAATATAAACTGGTATAATCATGGAGAATCAAAGTATCAATATGTATTTTAGCCATTTGTTATATTATATATTGCACGATTAACCCACAAAAGGAATTAACCAGCTACTACCATTGTTGAATGACTTCGGAGATATTACACATCACAAAATGAGGAGCTGCGTTTATATATTTATTTATTTACTTCATTCGGCCAGCGAGCTGAACCAAATATTCTGATATGTAAGCCTGCTTGAAGGATTTCGAACGTGAGCGAAAGGGTTTAGGCTGACCTTCAGGACGTCTGGTACCGATGGTGAAGTATAGTTTGGCACTGATATATGGGCGAGTCGCGTTGATTTCGCGACCAATCGCTGAGAGAATTTAGATCCGCTACTATGCCTTGTCGTCACCTACAAGAGGCTACAGGCTAAGGTGACGATTCCGCGGCGGTTTCGGTTCTCTCAACATACGTCATGTGCGCCACAAACTGTATGTAGCTTACGAGCGTATCAGGTGGGTTTCTGTAGGATTTTCCGAACACCCCGTACCTCAGTATAGTTGAAGAGGATGATAGTAGGATCTCTAGTGGTTAATACCCAGAGACAGTGTTCCTGAAACGAGCTACAATTACGCAAATACACACACACACACACGCACCAGCATGCAGAGATAACAATTCTAACTATTTGTTCCTGGCTCTATTCGAGATGCATTGTTCGAGACACCGAGGATCATCCTGCAGATAAACTAAACTATTCATCACTGTCACATGTCGTATGCCCTCAGACGCACCTAAAGGATGGTAATTTTCCTGAGAATCGTACTGACATGTCACAATCAATCACAATTAATTACCTTCAGTGGTGGACGCGGCCACGGATTGGCCATTTTCCTACCGATACTGAACAGCAGCATATTGGAGATACAAGGACCTCGGCCGTGCATCTTGGATGAGTCATAACAAATGATATTGTTCACTGAGACATCGGCCGAATCTAAATTTTGGATCCTCATCATGATCATTACCTTTTGAACGCGTTGGGTGAGAGGGCTCGGGTTTAAGCACCCGTCGTCTACCGCGAATAGGCACCAGGCGTACGGGTATCTTAATCTGGGGTTAGGGGAGCCGAGCGAGCGCAACAGACCGGTGTCTAGAGAACTTATCATAATCACGGAACATATTTGCCAAGCGAGGCATTTAGCATGTCGCATGTTGTTTCACATGTCCACATAATTTATGAACAGCTAGGCGACGCCGCGAGGCGGCCACAGTCACGAGGATAAATCTACGACAAGGTTGGTGTCCTATATATAATTCCTTCCACACTCTTATATTTCAGAATTAGGAATAATGAATTGAAGACTAGTAGAATTAATGCCATAACGAGGGCGTTCGGGTATCGTACTGCATGATCAGAGGGTTCCGTTATTTAATCGCGTACTATAAGATAATCGGTATATTTATTTTAACAATTGCTCTATAGGTATTTGAACGGCTATGATATTTGGATATTTGTAAACTTTGGATATTTGATAATTGAAAACGCGGGTTAAAAGAATTAGGATTATTACGGACATGACATGGGGATTCGTAACCATTAGATGATCATTTGGCCAAATTAATATTAAGATGCGTAGAAGCGTCTACGTTAAACGTCCAACTTAGATAGAGAAGTTGAGATTTCAGGATCCTCT